>JBAMYA010000021.1:5276236-5299164 GCA_037176975.1 Arrhamphus sclerolepis | reverse complement strand
TTTGTCTTGGGTGGTTGGGGGGGGGACGTTGGGGGGGTGGGGGGGGGTTTTTTTTTTTTTTTTTTTTTTTTTTTTTTTTTTTTTTTTTTTTTTTTTTTTTTTTGCCTCAGTTATTGACATCTGGCGACCGAAGGCCATTTGAGTACAGTAAAAAAACATATACTGCATTCAACTTGTACAGTATATACTGCTTGTTGTTGGTGTTGTAAAATTAATTATGATGGAGTCACATGACCTCAGTGATGAGTATTCGCTGTAGTGGCCAGTTGCACTATATGATGGAGTACTCAGGGTAGACTGATCAGTTAAACATTGGAAATGTTTGTGAAAGTAGTAACTATTCAAGCATTTTTAGCAAACTGCAGATTATTGCAATTAATATCACTACCACATACAAGATTTTGGCTAAATTAGTATGAACGAGTGGTATAATATAGCATGTTTCAAAAACTTTGTCATATTCGAGGAACCAGTACACTGTGGTGGACATGATCAGCAACGATACTCAGATGGGCTGTGATATTTCAGTCACACTCGGCTAATGCTAAGAAGCCTTAAACATGCCCAAAAAACAAACTCCCAGGCCCATTAAACACAGCATCAAGCCTGAATCTTTGAGTCGAAGCAGGATGGATACTTGCTTTTCTGATTTACATGCCCTTACATCTGATACACATGGCAGGTATTAAGAATCACCAGACCAAGTGAGCATTTTCTCAATTATTTATTTCCAATTTTTGTGAACCCTTGTAAATTTTACCTTTTTTAGTTTCCTTTTTTTTTCATTTTTCATTTTTCAACTTGACAGGAGTGGTGCACGATGTGGCCTTCTATTGTTGTGTCCTATCTGCTTCAAAGTTGGGCCTGTTGCTTTTCTACTGTTGGTTGTGGTTATTAGTTACTGTTGTCTTTCTGTCATCTTGAAAAAGTTTAGCCTTTCTGCTATGATCTGTAGCGCCAACAAGGCATTTTTTCCCAGAGAACCTCTGCTGTTGGATATTTTCTCTCATTTGTATTGTTTTTGTTTGTTTGTTTGTTTTGAACATACAGTTGTACATAAAAAATCCCAGTAGATCAGCAGTTTAAATAAATGACCATGACATATTCGGAGTCACTTACATCACTTAGTTTGAACTGTAGCAGGTCATCTTGATCACGTCTACATGCTTAAATGCATAGACTCGCTGCCATGTGATTGGCTGATTATTCTTGTATGTGGAAGAAGCTGGACAGTAACATGTCAGCCTTCTGGTTGGAAAAAACTATCATAAACACTAATCCATGGCTGACCTTTAGTTTCTGTTTTACAAATTTACAGCTGATTGTCAGTCAGCTCCAGTAAATTGCAGAACTTATTTTAAGAAAAAAAAATGTTATTAGATTGATAAGCACTAAACATTACTATACTGTTGTTGGGTTTGAACTAATGTTTTCATGCAAATGAAACACAGATGTAACACCCTTACTAATACCCAAGACTGCTGTTAGTAACTGATTACCTATTGCACAAGACACAGTTGTGCCTTTTTTAAACACTAGTTCACTCAGTTTACACTCTTTCTCTGTTGTAAATATTCTACCTTAAATGATTACTTTTTTAAGCTATTATGTTCATTAGTTTTATTTTTAGGCTCCTTTATTTTATTTTCAAATTTGTTCTGTTACATTTTTACTGTTGCTTTGGGTTTGGGAGAGAACGAAAGAATTTCATTCCACTTGTGCACCGTTGTGTGTTAATTTGTGTATGTGACAGTAAACATCTTGACTCATGTAGGGTTAAATTAAGTTGGAATCATAACTTTTGGTGCTGTTGTCTGATGTCTAGCTGGCCTCATGTTACGGGTGTTCAATGTGGAGTCGCACAAACAATCTGAAAGGCTGCGTCCGTCATATCCAATCATGTCTGCTGTAAAGAAGATAAACACCTAGCATTGTCTACTTGTAATCACATCACTCATGACTCATATCAGTACCGCATCTCTGAACAGGATCATAGATTAACTCGGTGTGTTAAATTTTGTTTCACATGAAGGGGTTAATCCCAGATCTACAGGCTAGTAATGGAGTATGTAAGAATGTGTTCTTCTCTAGGTTTATAGGTTGGTTATACTTGTTGGGGCCATTTAAACAATGCACAAAAAACTACAAACAGTTCTGTTTAAGCTGTAAGCCTCTAAAGATGAGAGATCCATACTTTTGTTGTCATATGCTTAATTTATAGCTGTCACTTTTCCAGGCAGCTCTGGCCTCTGATTGGTTCAGAGTTTAACCAGCTACATGACTCTTAAATTTAGTTAAAGCTTTAGTTAAGAGCTCACTACACTTTGAAGATTCTTGGCTAGTTTAAAATTACTACCATCTTAATGCCTGTATTGTTCAGATAGTTTATTATCAATCAATTTACATCCTGTTTATATAGTTTCTCTGTACCTCAGTTAATTGTACTATGTTGACAATAATGCCAATCTTAGTCATGGAGCACTGAGGAGGTTGTTTATAAAAGACTGTTCCTACTGTTAGTCAAATTGTTAAAACAAATGTGGTTGAAATATTTAAGAAAATAAAACTTAAACTGTATGCTAGGGAAGTGGGAACAAGTCAAAAATTGACTTGATTTTCGACTCATTCTCACCACGACTCAAAGTTCAAGTCGAAAAAAAACAGTCTTCATTTTTTGTAATAAAAAATATTCTGTAATGGCTTGTTCAAAAACGTTATGAATGCTACTGTACAAAATGGGAGCGGGAACTGTAGGTCTACAGGGTGTGTCTGTGTCAGTGTGTCACCGTGTGAAAATGTGCTGCTCTAGAGTAGGGCTGAACGATAATAGCGTTATCGTATCTATATCTAGATATGAACATTCAAGATATTAATATTAAAAAAGCAACGACATAGACAATATAGATTTCCCCTCTCCACGCCCTGCATGTACCGCTCTGGCACTCACAATAAACATCATTTTTACGATTGCACTTCAATGCACCGCTAAGGCCAGCCAACCACAAACCTTATTTCATGCTTGCTGTGGATCGACAGCTAAAGCCAACCAATGACAAACATATGAGGGCGGGAATGAGGGAGACTGAGACCGACGCATACACACACACAATACACACACACTACACACACAGCGGGGAAATTAGAAAGAAAGAAAGAAAGAAAGAAGATGAGTGCGGAACATGATGCGGCCGGTGGCGGTGCAGAATCTGACTTGGTGCCAAAACATAAATCATCCTCCATTATTTGGAGGTATTTTGGATTCAGAAAATACTATGTTAACCAGAGTGAGGTGTTATACAGGTCGTGCTTAGCAAAAATTGCGAGGTAGCACAACAAACATGTTCACCACCTGAAACAACGCCAGCGCGTGCTGCACGACGAGTATGACAATTAGAGAAATACCGGGGACTTCTCAGTCATCCCAAAATAAGCCAAAGCAAAGTTTGATTACTGGTGCGTTCACGCCGTACGAGTCGACGTCCACCAGACGTAATGAAATTACAGATGTTATAACATACCACAACAAAATACATGGTACCTGTGTACGCAGTCTCAAAAGAGGGCTTTGAAAATGGTTCGGACGCTGGACAAGCGTTATAAAATACCATCCCGAACCCATTTTAATCAAGTGGCCATCTACCTCTCTTCTGTTAGCAGCAAATGCATTTTCTGTATACAGTTATGTGATCTTTTCAGGAATGCTCTTTTTTTAATGTTCCACCAGCTGCTGCATTTGTTATTGTTAAAGCAGAGCTGCAGTAAAATGTTTGATTTGTAATTTATTTATTCGTAATTTATGTTAATGTTGATGACTGGCAGTGAGTTCTTGAAATTAAAACGGCATTTTCCACATTTTTTTGTATTATGATGTTTTTATTTTTCTGAAAAATACTTGGTTTTCACTGAACCCGTAGTCATATCGTATTGTATCGATAGAGATTTCTGGCATAAATATTGAGATATGACATTTTGTCTATATCGTTCAGCCCTACTCTAGAGTCCTCCCTGTGTGCATCTGCGTTTACTTCCTGCATACCCGCTACAAGGTAAATACTGCACCCGCTGCTTGCATGCAGAATGGCAGCTGCAAGTGCTAGTAGGAGTGTTGTGTGGGTTGTTTTTTGTAAAATTGACAACAACAAACATGTACAATGCAAACTGTGTGACAAAAGTATGCATATCACTCATCTACAACTGTAATGACCACTCACATAAGCAGCAAACACTCAGTCTTCATCGAAGAAGTGCAGCCTCGCCATTGTGAGGCTCAGCGGGCTGAAAGGCTCACACAGTTGACAGCAAACATGATAGCTGAAGATACCTTGCCAATTAGCTTTGTCGAGGGGAAAGGCTTCGGTGCCCTGATGGCATTCTGCAAATCAGAATATATCATTCCCTGTCGCTCAACAATGACAATGCGATTGGAGTGGTCCTACCATCAGCTGGCCACCTCACTCAATAAAATTGAAATATTTTGTTGCTACAAAGTACAAATATGAATAGGCCTACGTGCTACGGGATATTTTACATACCTGTTATTTTATTTTAAGTCTAATAGCCCTATTTTAGGGCGCTATGTGTCTGTTTTTTTTGGAACAGCTGCAAGTGTATACTTAATTTTTGTTTTTGTTTTGTAATGAATATTCCAGGCCATATAGCTACATTATATTGTTTAATTTGCCATGTTTACTGACTGTTAACTGGCACCGGGAGTCTTGACATTCTAATTTGTCAAACGTCTGCTTTGTTATAGGCTGCTGCTGCAGATTACTGTTGAGTTCTGTGTTCAATAAACATGTTTATTGGTAACAAAATAAAGTTAATTTTTATTGATTGATTTGATGCACATTTTAAATACTATTGGTACAGTTGTGGCACTTTAAAAGAATGCATAGTTAGTTGCACTGTTCTCAAGTGCTTTGCAGCAAAAAAAAACAAAAACGATCGATCAGCACGTGGACTTGCAGCCCCAATTTATTGATTTGCCAAATATGAGTTGACATCCCTACTGTATGCTTGAACTCTGTGAGCATACTCAGAAAACGTACAAAGCTGCTTTTGTGGTAAATGATTGTCAGGATGCATGTCTTGATGCCATGTCTTAACCCTGATGGTGACTGTCTGGATTAATAAGGGGTTTTAAGGGTTGAAAGAACACAAACATTATTTCCTTTCCTTTATGTTTTTTTGTTTAAGCTGCACAGTCTGCAATCTTGAACAGAACTATCAGCAAAGTACTGAAAAAGGAGAAGCCAGACAAGAAGGTAAGTGGCACATCAGAACAACTGATTCATGTCTTGATGTTGAAGAATGTTTTCACTTTTGTGTTTTGAGATGCAACTGCACATCATTTTCTTATTTATAGTACGACGGGTACACATCTTGTCCGTTGGTCACAAGCTACAACACAGTTGTTCTGGCTGAATTTGACTACAACGGACAGCCACTGGAGACATTTCCCATCAACCAAGCCAAAGAAAGAAAACTGATGTATTACATGAAAGCTGATGTGATGCCTCACCTCTATTGGCATGGTCTCCTCCGGTATGTATATCCTAAATTAATGGTTAACAATTCAAATTTTCAATACAACTGCTGCAAAGGTTTTTTTTGTTTTTTTTTTGTCACCTTTCATCAGGGGACTATGGGGTGGACCAGGACCATACAGAAAACTCCTTCATCTTGGCATGAAGTAAAACCTTGCTATCGCTTTGTATTTTAACTTGCATTTTCAAAAAGTCAACAAGAAAAAACTACTGCCAGGAGTTTATCATCTCATAATCCCTAAAAGGGATGGACCTGAGCATTAGTTGGCTACTCTAAGTAACTTTAGTGTGGTGAATATTTTCATTCATGTTGAATTACAAGTTAGGATGCGTTTGTGAACCATATATTTTCAAGAAGATTTTTGCAGGAACGAACAACAATTTTAATGTTGTTTTAAATGATCTTATTTGTCAATGATTGTTTTCACCATGTTGTGCCAGTGAACCAGTCCACCATCCAGATTCATCCACTAGATGGACATGTAGCCCTCTTCACTGAAGCTACAATTTCTGTACATTTCAAATTTTCTGTTTTTGGTACAGTCTCACAATTGCTGCAGAATACATTAAATGCTACAAATAAACACTAAAGCTGTAATCCAGAATTAAGGTTGCTCCTAGCTACTGAGCACTGTACAGCATTATTACTAGACTGCTGTATATTAGTGGACGGTGGTCATTGTGAGTCAAATATATCATCAAGGTAGGATTTCAGTTTTTCTGCTGGACTCTGTTAAGCTTTAAAACCCAGTGTCAAGTCTGGGAACAGATCATTCAAGCTACTGAATACACTGTACCAGTTGCTTTTGGTCGTGCTAGACTGCTAGGATCCAAACTATTACAAATGCTTTTATTCCCTTTAATCATCAGTATCAGACATAATTTCTTAATAGTGATATAGGCTACTGTGTATTCTGAACTCAGCATTTAGTGTATTGTTGAATTTTCATAAAAAAATAAAAAGCTTTACCTTTTAATCAATCAAATGTATGTAATTTAATTCAAACTGTCTTGTGCTGATTGACAAAAAAAAATGTAATTTATTTGTAGTTTGGTTCATACTTTTCATTTTTTTAATTTTTTTTTTTTTAAACTTTCACTTATGAAACAAATTTCAGAAAGGAGTTGTGGTGGGTAAAGAATAAAATGCTGCATGTTAATGGTGGTTAACACACAACTGTCTTCCATGACTGGTTTTGCAGCGTTCCTTTTGAAACGATGCATGTACTTGTTGTGCCTTGTAGGCATCACACATCTGCAGAAGAAAATATTCCATGCATTTCAGTAGTGGACTAATCATTTTTAAATATTGAGTTTTTAGTTTGTCATATTGATGACTGACTAGCAGGAAAACCATGCACAGCCACAATAGCCTGGCACATCAAGTCAGCCAACGTGGCTATGTTTGTGTTGGTCACTGGCACGAGCTGCACCCCCAAACTGATACAAGTGTTCAGTGGGGTGGATGTCAGAACTGCTTGAAGGTCACTCCAGAGATTATGGAGGTGGTCTCTGATAAAAACCCCTCTCTGGGGAGGAGAGTGTCGTAATCTTGGAGGCAGTTTGGTCACAGAGTGCAGAAATAAGAGGATTGCTACTGGTTGGAGAATTTCATCTCTCTTTGAGCTTGCCTCCACCTAAAATTGTCACACTGAAAAATTTGGCATGGGTGCAAACCACATACTCTGCTCTGCTGCTAATCCAAAAAGTGCATGTTCCTTGCAAATGTAAATTAAAAAGGGAAAGAAAAAAGTAATAATCTACCAAACACGCATTTATTTACTTTCTATGTTTACTTATCAATTATATATTTATGGGATAAAAAAAGGGCTGAGGTTTGTATCTATTCAGCAGTCTTGTCTATGGAAAACAAACATGAGCTCTACTACGTTCATTATTTAGGAGCCTAGTTGCAGTCGCACATCAGCACCGGTAGGTGTACAATGTAGAGAGCCTTCAGTCCAGCTGCGCGCACACACCAATGCCATTTTTCATGTCGACTCCGCTCCCCGCCACGTCGGTTGCCGTCTCCGTGCGTCTGTGTCGCATTCCCCTGCGCACCACCAGCGTTATGTTTGTGATGAGGCGGGAAATGGCGTCGGCCGACATGGTTCATCATTGACTAGCCAGCGACCGACGGACACAGCTGGCGGCAGCAACCGCAGCTCGACCTTTAACGGTAGCCGCCACGGTCGCGGCCGAGAAATAAAAAAAAAAAAAGAGAGAGAGAGGGAGAAAACCCACCGCGGCAAGTTTCGAAGAGCTTCCGAGATATTCGGTAAGTACCGAATAACATGTAAACAAAAAAAAATGTTTGTCAATGTGAAAGCGTAAGTGCGGGTAGCTGGTGGCTAACGTTCGTCAGCGAAGGGGGCGTAGTCTAATGGCTGAATATAGTTATGGAGCGAATAAAATCGTAGTTTATTCGACACAAGAATTAAGGGATGGTTTCCATGCGGGGAAAAAATTCACTGTTCAGGGCGCTGTGGGACTTGGAAGTCAATAATGTCACCGCTTTGCTTTTGGTGCCTTTGGCGTTTCGTTAGCCATGAAGCTAACCGAAGCCTGTTAGCCATGGACTGACGTCTGGTTTATTAGGAAAGAATTGCTAATAGCGGGGGATTTGTTTCGACTAAAAGTGTCAGTCGTGACCGGATGAACTCGGTGTTGTGCCTCGAAACGTGAGTCATCCGCGTCAGGCCCGTGTTCAGCTCGTACTGAGCTTGCTGTTGCACGGTAGCGGGCTAACGGGAGTAGCCTGCCCGATGTTACATAACCACAGTCTGCGGTGCCGTTTGCTGTCAGATCTAATTCAGCCACAACCGACCAAACACACAGAAAGCGCTCCTGTCACCAAGTGGATGCTGTGAGCTGGCTTTAGGGAAACTGGTCTAATAAAGCACGTCTGTTGACATAGTTAAATTTTGGTAAGCGTTATTAATAAAGTCGATTTAAGTAGACGGATGTTGTTAAAACTCCTCTCGAGGAGATTAAAGTGCCAGTCCACAGTACCAATGTTGACTATATACACCTGTATATGCAGTGGAAAAGAGCTCACATTTCAGTATTTTTATTTTTTTGTATTTAACTTTGGGATTCAACAGCTTTAGTATAACTGTAAAATATTGTTGTTTTTTTGTTTGTTTAAAAAAACAAACAAACAAAAAAAAACAATATGCAAAGGGGGACATAGCATCTATTTTTAGAAAACGTGTTTACTCCATCCAGCCTGCATAAGTTCCGAGGACAAAGGAGGGACTTGAATACTACCTTTTGTTTTAATGTGTGAACATGCTGTAGACTCTACACAGAGCTGTAACACTGTTATGTTACAATAAAATAAATAAATGTTTACATTCCAGTCATCCAGATATCAGTTGCAGAAGTGTCATTTAACTACAATGATGTGCAGTCAAGTCGTCAAAAAAGAAAAAATTCCCTATAGTCTTGTATTCTCCTATGCGCCTTCCTACGCACACACATGAGTCATCTACTGACAAGGTACAAAATATGTAACCAACAAACAGGAGGGATGAAAGTAATTTCAGACATTATCTTGTTTCAGGGCACCCGTCGTGCCTTCTCTGGCCATGTATGGTCATCTTATTTATGGTTCCTCTGGCATCACATGTGATCTGAAATGTCAGAATTGTCTCAGAATAATTTGAAGGATATGTTAATATTTGAAATGCACCAAGAGCAGAGATAAGACTTGTTGGAAGAACTCCATGAATGAATGCACCAGTATATAATTTACAAAACAAATGATTTTTCTTTTATAATCAGTGACATCTAAAGAGGGTGTCAAACATTAAGCCCACGTTTTGAATTAAAATCAGGATATATAGATTGTCACAAACACCATTTTAAAGATTAACTGACCAAAATAATATAATAAACCTTCTAGAAAATATTGAATTCGCCTCTTTCCACAGCCATGCTTTAAAAATTATTTTTCCTCTGATTACGTTTCACATTCCATCCAGAA
Organism: Arrhamphus sclerolepis; assembly: GCA_037176975.1. Taxonomy (NCBI): domain Eukaryota; kingdom Metazoa; phylum Chordata; class Actinopteri; order Beloniformes; family Hemiramphidae; genus Arrhamphus; species Arrhamphus sclerolepis. The sequence continues at coordinate 5,289,630 of JBAMYA010000021.1, read as the reverse complement.
GGTTTTGTCAATTCAAATGACTGGTGGTGACTTTTGAGCTTATAAATTAGGAGTTATGAAGTCACGTCTAAAGAAGTGAACCTCCCACCACCCCTGTGGCGCGTTAGTTTTGTCCACTTGAAATCGAGTACCAGGGTCATGTGAATCAAGGTGCAAATGGTTGTGAAACCTTCCTGGAGGAGACTAAAGGCTGCATTGGTGGTGATTGGAGAATTCTGATCCCTGCTCATTGATTTAATGTTGTTTTTAGTTTGACAAAAATGGCTTCTTTTATTCCTATTTCAAGCCATCAGTCTTCTCTGTTCAAAATGTATACATCATTGTCCTCAAAACAGTGTCCTTTATTCTGATGATGCAGGTAGACAGCTGAATCTTTATCCGATGAGCTGGCTCCCATGATTTGTGCCATGCATTTGTGGAGTTGTTTAATTTCAATGCGACTCAGTTTCTTTTTGGCTGGACCAGTTTTTGTCCAAGGGTGGTGTTAGGTTGGAAGTGAATCAGTATGTTACATTTGAAGATGACACTTGTGCTGCATGTATGATGACAACACTTCTGTGCCCCATTTTCATCTCCTGTCTGTTTGGTATGGTATTTTTTTTTTTGTTGTTGTTGTTTTTCTGGAAAAAAATACTACAGCAAAAACCAGAGAGGAAAGGAAAATAGGACTGTGAGACCCTAAACTCCATTGTAATTTTGGTTACCATGACTTCTATAGCAAATCTTATATCACATCAAATTATTGAAATTATTTTTATAAATGAGGACACCTAATGTATTCATGTTTGTGAGGCTTTCATAAAATAACATTTAAATTAGTAGTAAGGGACTATTTCCTAGATTGTTGACTAGGGATTCAGAAAAGCCACACCTACAAAAACAAATATCTCATGTTGGGATGCACAGCCTGATATTCCAATAAGATATTGGTTGTAATATTGACAAAGTATGTGGATCAGATATCAGAAGTTAAACTGATCCATGTGCCGTTCTGTTGGCTTCAAATTTGTTCTTTATTTTTGACATATACATATATGGTGTTTCTGTGTGTCTTCAGTTTCAGCTGCTACGTTTTATTTATTTAAGTTTGATTCTATTTCATTTGGAATTTGAATGGTGGCGCACAATTTATTTTGTAACAAACGATTAATTACATTTACATCTGTCGTGTTACATATTCACTTAAAAAATAGTTTCTGAAGAAATGTTGAAGTCAGCGCTATCGCCTTGAGTTTCCTACGCATGGTGAGGTATGAATCTCATTAATTCAATAATGTTGTTGGATCAGTATCAGTTATCAATCATTACTCAAACCCCAGGCATCAGTATCAGAATCAGACTTGAGATCGGTACATCCATGAGGCACATTATTATTGTCAATTAAGAGTTATATTTTCATAACAGCTTTTAGCTTCACAGATTTTATTTTGCTTTTGCACAATAATTTGAAGTCTCAGAGGAATTTGTTTTTTCACAGCAGTCTTTATTTAGGCGTTCATTGGTACAAATTGCATGTGTTTAAGAGAAATTATATATCACTTTGCACATGGCTTGCTAATTATAACTTGTGACCTGGTTCTCTGTGAAAATGTCTCAGCCGTTGCAACTTCCACACATTCATTTTAGTTTCATACTTGAGATTTTAAAGTTGGCTTTTAGAAAGGAGAACCAAGAAGTTGCAAACACATGGAGTATATATCTGTGTCCGTTGTAGTGGTGTGTGGTTTAGTAATTTCTATTTTTCATGTTTGAGCAGCCATTGGTTCACAAAAAAGTTGTTTACTAAATAGAAAAATTCCTTGACTTAACATATTATTGCACAAAAAATACATCTATGTGTGTGCATGTTACATGTCACTGTAATGAAATACTGAAGCACAGTTTTTGTTTTGTGAAATCTGTCCTCAGTTCAGACGATCAAGAGCCGTGACAAAATCTCCATCTCTAACTAAATCACATTTTTTCCACTTTTTCTGTCCTTGTCAGACCCTTCTATGTGACGTCAGAGCACGATGAGGCTGAGAGTGCGTAAAGCCCCTCAGCAGGTGAACATAGGCCATCGAACGCACCCGTCCAAGGTCAAACGGAAACACAGTGAAGTGGATCCATCCCCTGTGAGAGGTCGAGGGAAGATGCAGAAGAATGAAACGGGCCTGTTCTCCACTATCAAAAAGTTTATCCGTGGAAATGCTGTCAAGGTGTGTGCACTTTCTTGAACAAAAAAATGAAAAAGCCTATTACAATCCCTTAAGTTAGAGAAAATTAAACAAGACTCATTCATGGTAGCTAGTCATATTTTAAATGATTTTAAGAATATAAGCCTGATCTAGTCTGGACTCATCTCACTCTTCATTTTTGTTTATTTCTTTCAGGTGGAGCAAGACATCCCAGCCAAGAGGAGTCGCATTGATTGTAATTCTGACAGAGATCTCATTACTTCATCGCCACAGACCAAAGGTCTTTCCAACAAACCAGTCTCCAAAGTTTGCCGGAAAACTACAAATAAAGGTATCACAGACCAAGTCTTCAGTATGCATCTTGCTGGGTGTTTCTGATCATTTAAGATACTCGAAAGAGGAATACAAAACTACACATGCTATTTGTGAATAGTTCTTGTCTTTTGGTTTATTTAATGAAATATGTCTTGTAGACACAATGACATGCAACAGTAAGCCCATTAAACCAAACGGTAAACTAGAGGCCCCTGTGGACTCAACAAGCAGCCCACCACGCACCACCCTGCTTGGAACCATCTTCTCTCCTGTCTTCAACTTTTTCTCACCAGCAACTAAAACTGGTAAGAAAGTTGGACCAAGATGTGATTATGATGCAGTTTTCTTTTGTTTGTTTTTAAAAAAAAATCAATTAATTTTTTTTTTGTTTGTTTGTTTTGAAGAATGGCAGGAAAAACAAAATCCTTCCAAACAACCATCTATTCATAATGCCAATAGGCTTTTTTATTGCAATATAAATTCCTCGAAAGCAAACCAATCATACTTTTATCATCATTTGATAGAGGTTCATTTAAATACTGGTAGGTACAGATTTCATTTTCTGCGCTTTTCTAAACTGAAATAAAACCGATGGTTTTGTGTGTTGTGGCTAGATGGGGCAGTAATGCAAATAATGACATAGTTGCTTTGTGATGTATTGCTGACACATCAGAGCACAACAACAGATTATTCAGAAACGTGGTGCATTAGGAAAAAGAGACATCAGGACACAGGAATGGCAACCATAGCTGCAAGCTGCTTGTGCCAAGGATGACATTTCTTGGATGACTAGGGATGTGATATGACAGAATTATTCAAACTTGTTAACAAGTCAGAAGACCAGGCTCTATAATGGTATAAGGTTGCATCAGTGTGCTTAGCGGAGGTTATTTACGTTTCTGTGATAGCTGCATTAATATACAAAAATACACTTAGCAACACTGGTTGTCTTCTAGTTTACATTTTTTTCCTTTGACATTGATGCATTTATTTTAACAACAGATTGTAAAGCCACATTCTGCACATAATGGAAGGACATGGAAGGAAAAAGATTGGGTTCAATCTGCTATAGAGGGGGAAAAAGATTAAATGTTATGATCAACGTGTTAGGGTTGTATATTTTCCAATCTGGGAATTCAGTGAAGTAGACTTAATCTCATGTAGATCTTTGGAAAGACCTTTGTGATTTGTGACTAAAACGTCAGAGACCAAATGACATCGGCATTTCATGTCGTCCTTATTCTCTCTTTGAAGCCACTCCAGGCTCAGATTCTCCGGGCCAAGCAGTGGAGGCAGAGGAAATCATGAAGCAGCTAGACATTGAACAGGCAGAAGAAATGCCAAGCAGCACACTTACATCCACAGAAGGAATCGGTCAGTGTTACACTTCCCAGATGTTACCGCAGAGACTTCAGATTCCTTCTGACACAACCATAGAGGAAGGAGAGATTGTCACCGAGACTGACATGCCCCCATTAACAGGTAAGACCAGTCTAACACACTGAGCAGGGTTCCGACATGTCCTGGAAAACCTGGAAAGTAGTTGACCAATTTTCCAGTCATGGAAAATGGGGGAAAAAAAGGTCAAATGTTCTGGAAAATAATTTCAGGGAAAGCGTAGGAACCCTGACTGAGGTATGAGGTCTTCCTCAGTATGACTAACTTTGATACAAAGATGGAAATATAATTTCTATTTAAGTTTTGTTTGTGATTTTTGTTATGTTTATGTTGAGTTCACCATTTTGGTCATCGCCATCTTGATTTTCTGGAACTGGATGTTACAGGTCTGTTGTCCATTAGATGTGTAGCACAAGGTGTATGTCTACAGTGTTGAGACTTTCCTGGCACTAAAGCATATCCACTTGGACTGTCTACTTTAAGAATGACAGCATGATTTAAAAAGTACTCTGAAAGAAAATGGTAATGCTATCAATCAAGATCTTAAATTTATCATAAAATACGATTTCTTACAGATCGAGAGTCAATTATTTTCCACCCACAGCCGAAGCTCAAAGCACTTTATTGCTTTGATTTCATTTTTCAGACTGACTCATTTTCATTCACCATTTACTGTAACCTCAGCTGTATTTAACTGTTCAGGTCCCTCGTTTTTCAATAGCATTACATTTAAATTCCTTTCTCACGTCTCCACCAGCTCCTGGATGCGTGTCAGATGGCAGCTACCCACATTCAATACCTTCAGCTCCTCCTGAAACCTCATATGATGAAGACTGGGAAGTGTTTGACCCGTGAGTTGGTCAAAAATATTTATTTATTTTTTTGATGTGGCTTATTGTTCAGCATAGCTTGGTCTTAGGTGAAACATTTGACCACAGGGGGGGTGTATGTTATCACTGTCAGATTAAAAGTACAACAGTTCAATCATTTCAGAGCTAAGTTGAAGACGTGGATTTAAAATCTGTCTGATTGATTAAGCAGTCAAACTAGTTGCCTTTTGTTTACACCCTGACCTGGATAACTGACATTAAATTAAGTGATTAATGGGACAAGTCTTGAAAAAAAAAAACTTTTAATGGCTTGTCTGCTTGAAGGTTCTTCTTCATCAAGCATGTGCCTCCGTTGACAGAAGAGCAGTTAACTCGCAAACCAGCATTACCTTTGAAAACCCGCAGCACGCCTGAGTTCTCACTCGTCTTGGATCTGGTAGGCAGTCAGATGTTTCATTTGCAACTTGCTCTTATTAGAAACAAATGTACTTAGAATTTTTTTTCCCTTCTCCTGCTGCCAGGATGAAACTCTGGTTCACTGTAGTCTGAATGAATTAGAAGACGCAGCCCTGACATTCCCTGTGCTCTTTCAAGATGTTATATACCAGGTAGTGACTCCCAAAAGAAGAATCCTCTTTTATAGTCTTACTTTTATTGCTTTCACGATTACACTTCTTCTGTTGCTTGTTTTTTTTGTTTTGTTTGTTTATTTATTTGTTTTTTAAAATCTGAAGGTTTATGTCCGGTTGAGGCCCTTTTTTCGAGAATTTCTTGAGCGCATGTCTCAGTTGTACGAGGTAAGGAATGTTTTTTTTCACAACTTTACATCTGCATATTTGTTTTATCTGATCTTCTCTCTCACGGATTGTTATTCATTTACCGCTCTCCATTGAAACCTCAGATCATACTCTTCACGGCTTCAAAGAAGGTCTATGCTGACAAATTGCTCAACATCCTGGACCCGAAAAAACAGTTAGTAAGGTTAGTGAGAAATTTAATTCTACATCACCTTTTTAAGAAAAGAAAAAAACAGCTTCAGCTCTTAACTACGGTACCATGTCACTTTATTCACCACCCTTTCAATTATTTCCTTGTGTCCTTGTCGTTTGAGCACAAGTATTTTTTTGTCATGTGTCCACATTAAATCATTATGATTATGAAGTGAAATTAAGATCAAAACAAAGTGTTAAAAAACTTAAAACAAAACTGAAGAATCCCAGTGAAGACCTACGATGTGTCCAACAGGTATGGAGACGTCCATGCTAGTGTCTAGTTGACTTGTTAAGAGAGAAAAGTGCTATTAAAGCTAATATTAAAACATGGAACAAAGTTGCCACAAAAGGGCAGAACACCAAGAGTCACATGGGGGTAAGAAAGGCATTAATCAGAGGTAAAATAAGAAGAAAATAAAACGGGTAATCCTGAAGCTGCTACAAAGCTCCACAGCTGACATTGAACTGTCCACTTTATGATGCAACAGTCTGCAAAGATGGACAGTGTGTGTGTGTGTTCAAGTTTAAAAAAAATTGAAAAAAGTCAAAGGACATTAAATGCTACTCAAACATGTTGGTGAAGGTTTTATGGAGATGAAACTAAAGTTTAACTTTTTGGGCACCAAAGCAAACAGCAACACTCAAACTCTACCTGCAGATGGTGCTGGAGGCTCTGCCTCCTAATCATCTGCAAGATAATCTGCAACTGTGTACTGAGTTGATCAGAAGTCTGCTGCGTGAAGAGTGAATAGAAAAGCAGTCCTTTTAGCTCTCTACAGGCCTCTCACGGTGCAGACAGTCGGGTCAAAATCACACCTCCCAACACTGTCAGCGCTCCTAGAAGGAAGATGATGATGTCATCAACCCTGGTGCTGCCATTGGGCCTCAGCATCAGGGTGACTCAGTTGAGGACTGTACGGGTGGTGATTTAAAATAAAAGTGAAAAAGCAGCTATGGTTTTGATTTTGTGGGGGTGATTACTTATGGGGATTATTATTGTAAGCATTCTGTTTCAACACTAAAAGATTTAGTATCCTGTTTTTAAATTCTGCTAGTTTAAGTTGATACATTTACAAACATTTCTTCTTGAGCAAAATCAATATTTGATTTGTTTTATCTATCTGAAATTTACAACTAACTGATATTTAAATTTGTAATCAATATGTTTTGATTGAGGATAAATCTGTCCTTTATTTTTTAGACATAGATTATTTCGAGAGCACTGTGTGTGCGTTCAAGGAAATTACATTAAAGACCTGAACATTCTTGGAAGGGATCTGTCCAAGACGGTAATAATCGACAACTCACCCCAGGCCTTTGCTTATCAGGTAAAACTTTGACATCAGAAAGAGGGGGATGGGGGAGAACAACTGGGAATAACATACTACCCATCCTTACGTGTTGGTAATATTAACATATGTTCTGCCTTTTTCCAGCTTTCCAATGGAATCCCAATTGAGAGCTGGTTTGTGGATAGAAATGACAATGAGCTTCTAAAGCTTGTACCTTTCCTTGAACAACTTGTGGAGCTGGTATGTATATTGACTTTCAGCATCCATAGAGTGTTGTGCTGTAGTTACCCCTCATACCAGTGGCAGCCTTAAGATTAGATCCAGCATTGTTAAAGCCCTTGAAAGTATAAAGATACGCTGATGTGAAATGTCACTGTTCAGCAGCTGTTACTAAATGTCTTATTCAATAATAAATCATAGGTTTACATCAGTTAGAATAAACAGACGATTATAGACAAAAGTGGGTAAGAATTTTTCCTGCTTATTTCTCTGTATCAACAAAGTACCAGAAAATCATAGATACTGACTGACTGGAATAAATCACAAGAGGATGTTTGAGAATATTGGGTGATAATTCCAGACAAGAACAGTCACCTTTCATTTTCTTGTTTGAGCTTTTTTTTCCTCCTCTCTCTCTTCCAGTTTTAAAACTTAGCCCTTCACTCTTCATTTAGTTGCTCCCCAGTGACACTAATTCAAGAATCCTATATTTCCTTTAATGATTATATTGCATTTCAAAATTAAAATTAAAGACATGAATGTGTCAGTGGATAGTAACTTGAATTTATACAATGTATGGCACTTTGGTGACAAATGCCCATATTACTGTGCAAGTACGGTAAAGCTGTATGAAATATGTGCTTAATGTTTCAGTATTTATCACCAGTTAATAGCATAGAACATCATCTGCTGCCCTCATATACAGGCGTAAAATTAAAAACCAAAAGAAGAAGAACTGCACGGGGCATATAACCAAAATAAATAGCTTAATTAAGGAAAGCTCTTAATAAGATGAAACCATTAAATGAGTTTTCCTTCAATTACTCACTTGAAAATATTATTACATGCATCACATTTATAACTGTTTCAAACACTGAAGTATAATTTAAATGAATGAATGAATGGATGGATTTATTGCAGGACTGTCCTACTAAAACAATATTGGCTTTTAAAGGAGCACCGTGGATCTCAAAATAGGTTTTCCGCTGATGTCATTCATGATTATAATTAGATAGATCAATCATTTGGGTTTTACAGCTGTGGTAGCAAAGCCTGAAAAAGTCCTTTTTAATGGTGCATGTGAAACATTTCCTTTTGTTTTCCCTCTGGACCTCAGAACGAAGACGTCAGACCACACATCCGAGAGCGGTTTCGCTTGCATGACCTCCTTCCTCCAGACTGAGAAACTTGTTTTCATCTTTTATTTCAAGATGCTAACACTGGGTGGGAAAAAAATTGCTCAGAAGGATATATTCTCTTTGCATACATAACATCCCCTCCTCTCTCATTTTCATAAGCATTCAGAAAAGATTGAAAACTATGTTTGAGTCAAAATGTTCTGGATATTTTTTTCTTTCTTTATACACTCAAACCACATTTGGAACATCCAGCCTTGTGGGGGGAGAAGTTGGTCTTCAACAATTTTGAATTGACAAAACTGAATGTCAGTGTTGGTTCATGTGGACTCTGCTAGTTTCAGCCTGACCTATGATGGCCAGTCAAACCTGTATATTATTCATACTATTGTAAATATTTGTAAATAACTGTTTTTTTTCCTTAAGGTTTTTAAGTAATTTTACTTTCACTTCTGATTTTTAGTACGTACTCTTTGATTTGGTTGCTTTTATAAACCAACAAAATGCCATTGTGTTTTGTTTGAAGTTGATAAGCAGTTGCTTTTCTGTCGTATGCCTGCAGTATTTCTGTGATGCTTTACTCCATTACATGCAGTTGTCTGTAATAAGGTGCAGTTTAAAAAAAAAAAAAAAAAGGAAAAAAGTATCTTTGGGAGGAGAAAATGTTCCTGACATATTTTAAAGTTATGAAATGTAATCTAGAATAAGGTCTCAAATGGATACAAAGCCATAATGGCCAAACAATCATTTTTGAGATTTGTATCTGAGAGTCCATTTCTGATTTCGATACTTTATCGTCCTCTTTGATGGGGGTGGGAGGGGGTGAGGTTCAGGCATCTTGCACTTTGACATCCAGCCCTTTGTAACTTGATGTAAAACCTTGTCACTTTTCTACAAAGGTGTGTATCAGCTAAATTTGTTATGTTTGGGGGGAGGGGGATTAAATTGTAGCACCAGCAAATTGCCAACATGTTGCTCTGAAATCTCGTTTTCCAAGACGTCTTGTATGTTGGATCTTTGAAGTAGGAGTCACAAGTTTTGACTATTGAATGATCACTCCTGGTGTATTCAGTGTTACTCAATGGTTTCCTTGAAAATAAATACATTTTTATACGACCTCAAGTCTAATTTTTACTCTTCTTTTTTTCCCCCTTTGTTTTGAATATCTTAAGCGCAAATCAACTTGAAGTTTTAGAAAGGAAAAACAATATCAAGATTTAATGGATGATATGACATATCAAATTTACTTGGGTTTAAGGATGTCCATTTTTTCTTTCTATCTTTTTTTAAATAACTTGAAAAATCCCAGGATCTATAAAATATCTGACACGCTTTGGTTAAAATGCAAGAAGGTTACTACAGATCTTTCACCAGCTATATCCATTTTTAGAAGATAAGATTGATTCACCTTCAGTTTACATCCCTCTTTTGTGAGATGAGCCTCTCAAGTGATAAAGCTCAACATTACCATTCTTTTCATGTACATGACAAAAGTCCACATCAGTGTTTTTGCAGTATACTCAACTTTTTCTTGTCAGACACGTCCTGTGATGCATTGAATTACCTCAAATTTAAAATAGCTGAAGTAATGCCCCAATTAATAGTGGTGTAAATTATGAAACAAAAGGAATTAATTTAATGAAATTAACTCAAAATGCCCTACAAGTACTTTGGAAGTTCATAATCTGACTTTTTGATGGCAGTACTATCAGTAGCACTTCACTACCATTACAAAAAACAACAAAAAATGTTGCTCATCAAAACAAAATTGCTTGATGTTCGCTTAAAAAAACGTAAAACAGAAATGGAGCAGCTGAGATGTCCTGGGCTTATCGAGTTTGGATATGACCAGACAGGTTTTCTCATGCAGGATTTATAACAAAAATACTTTAAATTTTAATCAGCAATACTTTGCCATGCCTTGTTTTTTCTTTGTTGAAATGGTTAAGAGAAAAATAAATATGACTTGTTTTATCTTTTCTTTGACTCAGTTTCTGTTTCAGACTTTGAAAAGTCTATTAAACAGTTGGTTTTGTTTTGTTTTTATCTAACTGGTTTTCATTCCATCTGGCAAGGTATGATAAGGTGCTTATAAGTGCTGGTACTTTATTATTATTATTCTTATCCTGTTCTATCATAACACAAATTTCACACATCAGTGAAAGTTTTGGGTCCACTTTGACATGAGGACTCTGGCTGCATGACTCATTACAAGCTTATCACCCATTTAAGAAAGGAAGTCTCACAAAATGAATCAGCCCCACAGTGATGCAAACCTCAGTGACAATGGCCTTTTTTTTTATTGTTGTGTACACAACCTGACAGAGTTTGTATTCACAGACACGACACTTACGAGATTTCTTAATCCTTTTGATCTTTGGAGAAATAGGGCATTACCTGACTGTAAGCGTGCAGTGTATTGCCCTTTTTAGAGGTCATGTGACTCTAAATACAAAGGGGGGCAGTCTTTCCGGCTTCATCAGACTTATCTGTGTTCAGAAGGAGGAATTGTTTCAAAACAAAATCACAATGTTGATAGTGTGGAGATAAGACGAGGAGATGATGACCCCCCTCCCCCGCCCTCATCTATTGGCTGCTGGTGAGGGGTTGTGGCTTATAAAATATGCGATATACCAGGTCCTCACAAGTAGCCTATATATATATATATTTGAGAAAAAAAATCAATAGACAGGTGCACTCACCTAATCAAAGATGTGGAGACTCCTCTTCTTGTGTGCGTCGGTGGGGGCGTTGGGGTCTGAAGAGTCGCCCGCTGCAGACGCTCAGCGCCTTCAGGCTCTTCACTGCCCGCCCTGCGACAGGATACACTGCTCCTCCAGGCGGGCGCTGAGGCTCCAGTGTAAAGGTGGTGTCACCACGGGGGTCTGCGGCTGCTGCCCCGTATGTGCCAGGACGGAGGGGGAGACCTGCGGGGGGATGTGGGACTACCTGGGAAAGTGCGACGAGGGGCTGGTGTGCGTGTATGAGGAGTCGGAAGCTGACAAACCAGAGGCAGAGCACAAAGGCACCTGTAAATCAGGTGAGACCGAGATGATATCTGCAGCTATCAACACACTTGACATCGGACTTAGTCACGTCAATGACGATGGTTTGATTAAAAACTTTTCTTCCAGCAAAAATCAGTGACGTAGGTAGGCCTATAGTAGGTCTACAGTAGCTATTAACTTGAAATAACTCTATCTTGCCTCAAAATACACTAGTAGCATTTCATCATTGGGAAGTGACTGTGGGGTGATCCCAGTGTGGTTAATCCTGTTTATGAGCAGTGATCGGGGGGTCAAGGATTCCTTTGATTCAAAGCTTTTTCTTCACGTCTGTCTTTGATGAAATATGCTGTCACCTTTATTGATACACCCAAGAGGATTGGGGATGTCATGTTTTGTCGCTGCTCACAAGAAAATTTATATGAAACTTGTTAAATTTATATAGATTTCACATAAACTGTGTGTTGTGCAGTGATTGAACCGCTGGATTCAGAGAGCTGTAACCGTGAGTGTACCAAGGAGTACTGTCAGGCCAACCCATCCGCAATCTGCTCTGCCAGGTGATTTACACAGTAATCCTCCCCTCCCCATTTGATGCTTTGGATGCTGCATCGTATGTGGCAGTAATCTGACTTTCCTTTTCTGTAGGTTTGTGTGTCTGGAGAAGAAAGCATGCCAGGGCTCCTGCCAGCACACCTCCTGCTCGAGCTGTCTCCTTCTGAGGCGCCCGTCGTGCGCTCACACCTGCGCCCCGACTGATTCGAGCTGTCTGCACCGCTTTGGGAAGTGCGTGCACAACCACCTGAGAATGCTGTCTCACCCAGTGTGCCACGGTGACCTACAGGTATGAGGAACGACGGAAGAGCAGCTGGAGAAAACAAAGACAAATTATGCACCCTGATCTCAAATTAACGTGTACACTTCTCTTTTTTTTTTTTTTTTTACTCCAGAGCAACAGTGAGGGGCATTTTGTGTGTTTGGTCCCGGCCTGTGCAAACTCTTCCAGGGAATCCGTCCTGTAAGGAAAAGAAATCAGGAAAAAAAAAATCTTCTCAAGCTCATGTAGCAAAATAGAAAAAGGCAGCTATACCAAAAACTCTGTGTATAACTTTAAATCATTATTTTACAGGTGTAAATTTGTAATTAAACCTGAATAAAAACGTGTGAAATAACCAGTGATATAAGAAATAAACTTCCATGCCATACTTTACTGCCTGTTATTTTATTTGCTCAGAGAGGATGATCAGGGCTTTTTAGTATTTTAGGTTTTACTTTGTGCTAATCTTTTCGTTTGAGCTTAAACAGATATTTTCCTCTGTATTATAGATTTTTACAAAACAGGTTAAGTCACAAACAAACAGAACACTGAATTCCTTTTACTATGGTCGTAAAGTTGAATGAGGGTAAATGTTTCAAGAACATGTGAACTACATTTTAGTACTCCTACTTTTAATCTTGTCTTCTTCTGAATAATCTGATCATATTGGGGGTTAGTATTAGGCAAATACAACATCAGATGAACAACAACAAATTACTTTTTCAATGTCCTCAAATTTATTTTTACAAAAATAAAGAGAAATGGAAGAAAAGAAAAAAAAATAATGAAGTGACCCCTCACTGCTTGTATAGAATTTAAGTGCTCAGTCCTTGATGGCAGTTTGCTGGTCTAAAGAATTCAAGTGTGTTAACAAAATGCCAAAAGGGAAAAACACTTCATTGTACCATGGGAAAGATTATTCACACATGGATTGTGGTTCATTCAAGACAATTGCCAATCTTCCCACAAGTAGCAAATTCATACCAAGGTCAGCGGATTGTGCAAGATGAGTAGTTTGTCTGAAAAGGTTGGAGAGAGAAAGAATCTATAAAGGACATGGAAACACGACTACAAATCCCAAAACTACATCTGAAGAAAGTATAACACCTCTGGAACATTAGGCTTTCAACAAAAGAAGCAAATTCATACCAAGGTCAGCGGATTGTGCAAGATGAGTAGTTTGTCTGAAAAGGTTGGAGAGAGAAAGAATCTA
>JBAMYA010000021.1:5252669-5266328 GCA_037176975.1 Arrhamphus sclerolepis | reverse complement strand
GATCTCTGGTCTTTTGGTTGCTGTCAATGGCTTTTCTTTTTTTTTTTTTTTTTCCTTCCTTCAAATATTTAATACTGCATTTGATGACTTAAAAACACTAGTATCTGTTGTTTTAGGCCTTATCCTTTTCTTCTCGTGATCTGTCGGAAACGCTTTCTGCTCGGTGTACAAAACTTGTCAATACACCTGAGCTACGGATAGTATTAATAAGTTAAAATATTCACATTTAACTTTAACGGCCAACGTGAAGAGGAAAACCTGACACATTCAGTGCAGATTAGAAACACATTTTTGAAGTTGCTTTTTTAACTGAGTCTGTTTGTTTTGTTGTTTTTTTTTTTTTTTTTTTTTTTTAGCTCTTTAATAAAAAAAAGGGGGGGATTGAACCGAAGCTGCGACGTTAACACGGCTAACATTAGCGCAGACGTGGATATTTGTCGCCTTGTAGCGATATAAATGACAAATATAACACTGTCGGACTGTTGGCTCCTGATAATCTCAGGAAACACATAACCGTGGAAGTTATAAGTTAATAGATGCCGTTTTTTGCATTAATTTATTTCTCTTACCTTCAGTCTGGCTCAACTCATAGCACTACAGGAAAAGCTAACGTTTGTTAGCTGAGGTACTGCTGCGTTGAAGTGCAGCAGAAACTTTGAATTTCAGATTATCATTTGGTTTTCAGAAGATTTCTGAAACGATAGGCGAAAACAACATCATCAACTCTGGTACATTAAGAAAACTGAACAACTGAAAGAAAACCATATGTGAAAGTAAAATCCACAAGTTTCTCTGGTATTTTGATTTTTCTTTCTTGTAAAATTAACTTGAAGCAGGAAAACATAAATTTACAAGGATACAGGAAGGCAGCATTTATCATACAGTAATGAATGACAGTGACGTCAGAAAGAAGTTTAGTTATATACAGTAATTGGTTTCAACTAATTCAAAGGGATATAATTGATAAGCCTGCCAATGCATTTTTTTTAAATCAACCTGTATTTTGACATAAACTGCTGTGTGTGTGTGTTTATTAATGCTATTTCTCTATCAGCAAAATTCCACATACATACCACCAATTCAGAAACCCAGCTTATTTGTATTCATTTGCTGTTTAAAATTATATCTGGACACAATAAAATGTTACATAAACTTTAAAGATGGGATTAGACCTATATAATGATTATGATTTGTGATTTATTTGATTTGATTTAAAAAAATATACATTCCTAATTATTCTCTAAGCAATGACTCTGACCAGATGAAGATGATTTGGCAGAGGGACCTTGGTGAAAAAATTGAAAATGACAAATGGGCTATAATTGTGGTAAACATGTGAGAGAGGCACGGGGTAAACTCACGCAATATGATGTGTTGCATAAATGTTCTTACACACCATCCAGATTGTATAGTATGAAACTGTTGGGCAATAATTTGTTTTGGAAATACAAAAAGGAAACTGGAACTTTCTTTCACTGTATGTGGGAATGTGTTTTAATCGGATCTTTCTGGACTCAGATTTAAAATATTTTAAGCAACTGACTTGGATCAGAAATCTTTTCAAATCCGAAGCTCTGCTTACTGGGGAATAAATCTCAGTTACCCAATATATCCAAATGTACTGGGTAACATACATCCCTCCTCCCCCTCCCCTTCCTTACCCCTAAGTGGGATCCTGTAATGCTGTATACCTCTGCAACATGTCTACATGATGTATGTATGTGAGGTATGTCAGTGCAGGTATTCATGTATGCATGCAAGGATGTATGCATGTACAGACATGAATGTATACAGATATATGTACATATTAGTTGTTACTATCTCCTTATAGGTGGGGGGTGGGAGTGGGTCTTTCACTGTTGTCTTGGCTTACGGGCTAAACAGCGGTAAAGAGTACCCGGGCTTCTTAGAGTCCTTGGAAGGAGTACTGGAAAGGGGCTCCAACCGGAGACTCCATAGTTCTGTTGGGGAACTTCAACGCCCACGTGGGCAACAACAGTGTGGCTTGGAGGGGCGTGGTCGGGAGGAACGGCCTCCCCAATCTGATCCTGAGAATTGTTTTGTTACTGGACTTCTGTGCAAGTCACAGTTTGTCCATAACGGACACCATGTTCAAACATAAGGGTGTCCATCAGTGCACGTGGCACCAGGACACCCTAGGCTAGAGGTCAATGATGGACTTCAATCGATCAACTGGCCGGGGAGGAAGCTGGACAGACTTGGCAGACCCAGGCATAATCTGACATATTTTGGTGACTTTATGTTTTATTTTTGAGAGGATTTTGTCTCTGACACGTTTATATTTTTTGCTGTGCATCAGGAAGTGTCTCTCTCACTATATGTTTGTGTGTATAGCTACATGCATGCATGTGTGTGTGATTAAAATATCACATCAATTAATTCAGATACAGATATGAAATAAATGATTTGTAACTTGTTCTTTCCTTTTTTCATTTTGCTTTTTTCTTTGTTAAAACTAAAAAATTGTGACCAGATCGTCGCGAGCACAACAATAAACAAACAATAAACAACTCTGCATTTTTGTCAAACTTTGCAAACAGATAACATGAATATACAAAAGCTTTAAATATATTTGGTTAGAAACACGCCCCACAAACTAGAACTACTAGCCTGCATGTCATTTCTACGACATAGCTGCAATGAAACGCAGCCAGCCAATCAGGTCCGCTTGTGTAATGTCTCCTCTCGTTTTCTGAACTATGGGCAGCATCTGAGAGGGGCGGGGCTTAATGAAATATTCCAGCCTTTTCATTGGTCGGTTCTGGCAGCAACAGCTGATACCAGTGCTGTTCGCGGGACTGTGCTCATCCCGCGCGGGTACAACCACTGAGAGGAGGGGTGGGGTGGGAGCTCGGGAGCTGTGTGTAAAGGAAAAAAGAAGACCTCGCATCACGTGACCACCTCTGACTCCCAAACCCATCAGTGGAGGAATAACGGGCGCATATTTGTCTGAAGAGCGGCAGATCCGGTTCTTTTCTAGAGTCGTATTTTAATGCGGGTCAGATCATAGGATGCTACTGAAGCGACCGGAAGGATTCTAGCGATATTCCAGGAATAAACGGGAGGTAAGGCGTTTTTGTTTTTTGTTGGATTTTTTTTTTTTTTATCGCTGCCCTTTCATTCAGTATTCTCCACCACAGGAAGAAGGGGAAATAAATATGTCAGGCTAAAACTGATTATGGCCTAAGTACGATGTGGAAAGCTGATATCTGGGCTGTTTTTGTGAAGAGTTCGGGCTCGAGCGGTGCGTCGTCCGGTCGGAGATGGAGCGGTTGTCGAGCAGGCTGAAGGACGCCTCTCCATCGCCTGTGATCGCGATGCACCGTGTCCTACCGCAGCATCACCGACACCCTCCGTGTGATTTCCACACTTACAGCGGCCCGAAAACCACAATTCACAAAATCAACCATAATATGCGCGTTTGAGCGGCAGGAATTATTTCACAAGTGCCATAGAAATGCCCTTCATACTCCTCCATAACCCCAACCCATACATCCACCATGATATGCGCTGTCAAAGGGGGTTACAAACACAGTCAGATGATGTGGTAGATGGATGATTATAGCCTAACCGATAGAGTTAAACAGTAATTTGAACTATGGTTCAACCTATAAACTCTCCAGGCCGCTAAAGCCTTTTAAAGATGAATATAAGGGATGACGACAAGGCCACACTGTGCTCCATCGCGCGCACTACACAGCTCTAATATGGTCAAGATAACGTCTTTATTTCTGCTTATTCAGTGGATGATGCTCATGATGGCTGGGTGCTCTGATGGGATCACCTTAACAGTATGAGAGGCTTTTTTTTTTATTGCAGTGAAGTGTGCCATGATGGACAGGAAGGCCTTTAGAGGGCTGGCCACAGCCCGTTGGTATACAGTAGAGTCAGTGTTAATGAGTAATGTTTCACTTTATGAGACAACTCTCTTCTTGGCAGTTTTGTTTTCAAGGCCGCTGGGATTGAAGTCTGATTACCCTTTGAGCAAGTGCGGGACAATATTGAACTGTGATCATGGCTGGTAAGCTTTTCTTTCCTTCTTCTTTCAATAAACCGACCCATTTACAAAGGCTAAATTTCTATGCAGAAGTCTTTACTTCATGTCTGTGTGGTGATTACTTTTCTTTTTACATGCTAGAGAACAACTTCCCTCCCCTGCCTCGATTCATCCCCCTCAAGCCGTGCTTTTATCAAGATTTCAATGAAATCCCAGACCAACGGCGCACCATGTGCAAAAGACTCTACTACCTGTGGATCTGTGAGTGCAACACACTGAAAACAAGCAAATGTTTTGGTATGATTTGTCAGCAGTTATGTTGACTGGAACATGCATATGAAAGAGCTTGTGGACTCCCTGTGCTGCTTCATTGTGTTTTACCCAAAACACTTAGGTCCAAACAGCACAGATGCCGTGAAGCCAGGAGACTAGACTGACTGGTCTTACAACATGCTAGCAGAGCTGCCTTAACACTTTTCTTTCTATGTTCTTGTGCACTGCACTCTACAAAATTGTTGATATTTCAACTGTAAAATAATCTTAGCCAGAATTTGTATGTGGGAACCATCTGAGACATAAGTGGGGAAGAAAATGAAAAATGGGATGTTATCTTCAGCTACATGGGGGGTGGATGAAAAAAAGAATGTATGTCTGACTAAACAGTAGTTTAGTGTAAACATGAAGTATGGTATTACTACATCGCTACTAGTGTAGAACTTGTATATGGTTAGATAAATTATAGCTTAGATGATATTGTAAGTATAACATGTAGCTAAAATATTGGTATTCCTGTCATTTAATGCAAACTCACCTATCCTGGCTCATGCTGTGGATGTTCTGGAATTAACTTATATGAAAGTTTATCTTTCAGAATCAGCTGCAAGAGTGCCAAAAGTGGCAAATCCTATGAGATAGTTTTGACATATGGTAGTGTTTGAGAGGGACAGGTATGGCTGAAAGGCCCAAACAAAATGAAAAATTGGGTCATGGTGGATATGTGGCTGAGCTTAGGCAGCCATACTCACCTTGAGTCAGAATTCAAATCCAGATATGTGAAAATTGCAGATATGAGTCCATTTGGAGTCAAACATTCTTTGCTATCTGCAATAGTATTGGTGTAACAATTTTTTTTTAATGAATCCACTGGTATCTTTACAGAGTATCCAGTGTATTTTTTACGTTGAACTTAATTTTTTTTTTGTTTCCTTGACAGTGAATACTGCCACACTAGCTGTTAATCTGATTGGCTGCCTAGCATGGATGTGTGGAGGCGGTGGAGCCACAAACTTCGGCATGGCCATCCTGTGGCTCATACTCTTCACCCCTTGTTCTTATGTGTGCTGGTTCAGGCCCATCTACAAGGCCTTTAAGTAAGCATTTTCACCTCTGAGCACACACAGCACTTCAACATGTCTGTTGTTTCGCTGAATCTGGTATTCTTATTACGCTGATAATTCTCTCTGTGCAGGACCGACAGCTCCTTCAACTTCATGGCTTTCTTTTTCGTCTTCATGGCTCAGGTGGTGATCAGTATTATCCAGACTGTTGGGATTCCAGGTTGGGGAGTGTGGTAAGAGCTTCCAGTGGTTTGTTCAATGTAGCACATATTCTATATTTATCATCTTCAGTACCAAGATGGGTGACAAATTCAGCAGACTGTCATCCAGCAAATTTCAATAAAAATGGAAAAAGTAGCAGGCAAAAGACCCTGCTACATTTCTCAGTTGTATGTTTGTGTCCTAAGAGATGACATTTCTTTCTATCTTTATCAAATTGCTTTCCCTAAATTAAAACTTTTCAAAGGAATTGTAACACATAGCAGAAAAAAACAAAAACAAAGATACATGTATTTTTAAGTCACCTGGTTGAAATTAACACAAGTTTGAATTCGATGATGATTAATTTCTTTTAGAAGTGCTGATAGAAAAATGTTTGCCAACTGTTTTTGCCACCCAAAGCTGATTTGATGTCATTTGTGTTTACACAATGTTCGAAATGTCTAAAATGTTGAAATCAGTAATTACATTGCATATGCTATAAAACGAATGCCGGGAATGCAGCGCTACTGGAATGATATGACAAAGTCTTGTTGTAAGTGTATGTTGACTCCATTGTTGGTTCCGTCAGTGGCTGGCTGGCTACCATCACCTTCTTCAGCACCAACGTTGGCTCAGCTGTTGTGATGCTCATTCCCACCATCATGTTCACTGCAGTGGCCGTGCTGTCCTTTATCGCCCTCACAAAGGTGAGCGATACAATTTTTATCTTTACGAATGTTTCAACCTTTCTGATTCAAATGAGTTTTTGTGTATAAGCATTTTACTAACAGTTCGCCTTATTTTTGTCTGACTTCTGGAGTCCACCTAAAAATATGAGAAATTATGTTTCCATAAAACAAGTAGGGCTTTCAAAAGCAGGAAATTTTCAACCACTGATAATAACTTGCAAACTAACCATTTTTCATTCTGACTATTAGATTTGGATTAATACTGTTAGCACCTATTTTGCCATCTTTCTACTGGAAATCTGATTAATCACCTTCAGTCATCAGCATTTCATCTCAATGTAGAATATTAAAGCCACTTAGCCAGCAATATCACTTGTGACCAAGTGAGGGCCTAATTTATACTTCTGCATAGCTCACATGTACTTAGGCTGTGTCATCCTTCCTTTATACTCGTTTTTGTTGCTCTGTAATTACAGCACCAACCGCTAGGAGGCAGTGCTGGTTCTTTTCTGCAGCACTGTAGCTTGCAGTGCCGATCTCCTTTTGTTTACTTTTTCATGTAGCTCCAACATAGCAACAGAGCAAATAGGATATAAATCTTACATCTTATTGATGCTGATAAATGCTGAGCATCAGCAACTATCTAGTTACATTTTGAGAGAGGTGCACGTCGGGGTCCGGTGCAGCCTACAACAGGGTTCATACCTACTATAGAATGGGAACAGCCTTGCTTTGATGCAGAAATACAAATCAGCCTTAATAAATAAATGAAATACACCTCTAGTGAGACAAAGTGGTACTGCAAGACACACCAGAACATTCCCATTCATGAATACAACATTGTAAATAGCTCTTTTGTGAGCACAAGAGATCTGTTTGCCCCCACATCAGCAGAAGTGGGATTTATGTCTTCAGCAAAATGTAATTCTTCTAAAATTAAGTTAAGTTGCTTTTGAAAAATATTTGGTGTCAATAAACCAGACGGAACTGAACAAATCACCAGGGAAACAGCATGGCATATCATGGTGGCATGATATTTCTTTTAGTTATTTGTATACATATCCATGGAAATGATTGTCGCATTTCCATAACGTGTTCATGACCAGCTCAAATAAGAATAAATTTGCTGATTAAGCAATAAGTGTGACAGGTCTGTTAAGCCACTCCACATGGATGCATATAGATCTGCTCTGTTCACAAAAGATCCACTGACAGTACTGTCCAAGTGACTGTGAATAGTCTGGCATGTCTTGATGCCACCTTGTTCTACTGCAGGTTGCACTTCGCTGTCTTATCAGGTGCTGACACATGAATGTTCTTGTGATGTGCTGCCCCCATGTGGCCAGAGGTGGTATTTCTACATAGTGTGACTCAGAGATGTATAATAATTTGTAAATTAGTTGCAGTCATAGTTGCGATGTAAAGATGGATGAAAGAGTTCCTAATTTCCGCTGGAGCTGAATCAAAGCCTTTACAACAGCTTTATGCCTGACATAATCATATTTGCTCTGTGCCAGGACCTTTCAAAAATAAAAAATGTTATATTGCGAGGGCAGTCCTTATAAAAGGCTGTTCCTCAAATGCTTCAAGAAAGAGCACCTGACTCTTTTGTTTATTAATTAGAAATACAAGACTGAAATACTAAATTTACAGATGTACTTTTTGTGAGTAATAAAGGCTCAAAGGCCTCAACGAAATGAAGAACTGGGCAGTTTAGGCAGCCATACTCACCTTGAGTCAATGCTACAAGTTAAAGCCAAATGTTGGAAAATAGCAGATATTGACCAAGTCGGAGCCAAGCATTCTTTGCGATCTGCGACAGTAATGACAGAACAAATTGTTCTGATTCCCAAATATCACTTGCTGTACTTTGCAGGTACACAACTTCTATCGTGGGAGTGGTGGCAGCCTGGGTAAAGCCCAGGAGGAGTGGGCTACGGGGGCCTGGAAGAACCCACACGTCCAGCAGGCAGCTCAGCAGGCGGCCATGGGTGCTGCACAAGGAGCCATGCAGCAGAACGAGTACTCTGCAGCTCCAACCTACAACTATGACGAGCCAATGTAGGACAGAGGAGGGGGCCATGCAGCAGAATGAGAGTGCTAAAAAAGGGATCAATTTAGAACACAAATCAGAATTAGGTGCCCTTTATTATGACACAGAACAAGCTGAATTCTAACAGAAACATGTAGAGATGAAAGCGCTGGTAAATTTGACACAGAAGATCCAACAATTTTAGACAGTTCACACTTAAATCAACAGAAAGTTATTGAAACAAAATGTTGTTTTTGTGGATTCATATTTGCTGGTCAGTGTGTATGTTAACTTCCAACCAAGTCACAT
Source organism: Arrhamphus sclerolepis (assembly GCA_037176975.1). Classification (NCBI taxonomy): domain Eukaryota; kingdom Metazoa; phylum Chordata; class Actinopteri; order Beloniformes; family Hemiramphidae; genus Arrhamphus; species Arrhamphus sclerolepis. Next base: position 5,257,742 of record JBAMYA010000021.1, on the reverse strand, counting down.
AATATGGTTAAAAGCAATCCACTGAGCTTCATCAGTTTATTCAGGTAGATCCATGTGTTGTCCGCACAGAGACACAGATGCTTTTGATGTGTTCCTCTTTTCATTTTGTTACGACTGTTTATCTTTTCCTAAAGGTACTGTAACGGCTGTATTGTTAAGAGTGTTTAGACTTGTTCAGTCTTGAAGTTCACCAAAAACTAACATTTATTGGACCATTAAAAGAACTCTATTTTCTATTCATCGAAGAAGTCAGACATTAAAACACAAAACAAAACAAGTCAGACATTAAAAAGCAAAACAAGGACATTTTTAAGAACGATTTCCCATTCAAGGCCAACATTTACTTTTTCACACAACATTCAAAAAGAAAAAAACAGCATCCTACCTTAACTTGAGCGAAAATCTAAAACTCAAATCTATTTTTAACTTAGAGAAACTATAACATATCCAGCAGGGGATGTCAGTCACTGCAGATGAGCGGGTTGATACCAAAATATTGATTATTGAGCCTGATCACTTTTCTTTCCACTTACTCTATTTCGAACAGCGGCACACAGAAGCAACTGTAGTCAATAACAGAATAAAAACGTTGTATGGTGTCGACTTATTTTGAGGCAGTAAATAATAATGATTCAAAAATGATTTAATTCATGACTAAAATAGTCACCCAAAAGAGGATGATGAGCTACAAGAAAAACATTGAGAAGTGGAGAAGTTGATGACGGTTGTTAATGCTGGAGGCATATCAAAGACAGGAATTACCACGGTAACTGGTGTTGATAGCCAGTTAAATAAGCAAAATATGAAAACAGGAAATTTATTGTATGAAACCGTGGTGATGGTAAGGGTGTTTTATTACCTTCAGCCTATTTTTCTGCCTCTTTGGATTTCTCTGCCTCATTAAGGAGCAGGTGAAACTTGAGAGAAAAGTCTAACCTGATTTTGTCTAAAGGCACCCAAATTCACCAAACTAGCATGTTAAGCTAGGCTAACTGACTGCTGTTGATACATTTGTATTTACCATACAGACGTGAAAACTGTGTTATTGTACCAAGTGAATTATCTATGATAAAGAATTTAAAAAAAATCTGCTAATTTATTCAGGGTAAGTTAAGGCTGAATAATGGGGCCAAAATCTATATTGCTATATTTTTTCTTAATTTTGGCCCATGTGTTATAATTCCGATATTGATAATATTGATACAGAGAAACTGCTAAGAATGTCCAGAAGGGATGCCGTCCCACAAACCTCAGAAAAATGAAATTGTCAAACCCAATAAACCTCGTCATATTAATTTATATGATGTTTAAGAAGTAAAAATGCTTAAAAACAACTTTGTCAAGCATTGTCATAGTAATAATGGATATGAAAATTATTATTACAAAATGTGTTTAAAAGTCATATCATCATTATTGAAACATTTTATATTAGGATATATATTGTTAGTGACTAATTGTCCAGCCCAAGGTGAAGTTAAATTTTAGCCTGGTGATTCAGATTACCCCCCCCCCCCCCGCAGAAAAGGTAGGATGGCTGGTTTAACACCAGGAGAGCATCAGCATGTCTGGCTATTGTTCAAATTATTTTCATCACCCTGAAAGTTACGTTTTGTCATTCCATGCTGTTTACATGTCAAATGGACTAATTTCAGTTAGATTACCTTGTATTACGAAAATAAAGCACACAGTATTTAGAGATTCGTATTTATTGGGTAAACATTCCTATTTCTAGATGTACAGTTGAAAACTGAAAGAAAACCAAAACACTTACAGAAAAGACAAACAGTAAATAATCATAATGTTGTTGTAGGTGGTCGTAGCAGTGTACGGAGTGATGGATGCCCCCCACCCACCCAACCCTCCCTTTGACAAATTCAGTCACTTACCCTTACATGTAAATGCGTCATTCAATGACTACTTGTTTTCTGACTTTTCAGGCCTCAACGTAGTGTCATTTTGTGGGTGTTGGTGTTATTCCATGAATCAGTGTAATATAAAAGAAACAGAATATTAAATTGAAGCCAGTTATTTCATTTCGAAGTGACATGAAACAAACTGATACTTGCGTGCAGCCCTGTTGAGCCCGGACGCGTTGGCTCAGAGCCATGTTGAGTTCCAGCAGGAATGTTTTTGCCCCGTGTAACTGCAAGTTTTGTTTGAGAACTTCTTCAACATTCAGTAGATGGATATTAACAGTATGACAGTGTTAGACTCAAAAACAAATGTGAAGCTACTTATCTGAATACTTGTTATTTCAAAAAAAAAAATCTGTGAGTTGTCTTGTCTGATTGTGATGTGGTACTCAATATGGTGTTCATTGTTTTACTTTTAAGTTTTCTTTTTCTTTTTAAATTTTGGACCAACTTCTGTTTTCTGTGTATTTTGGATGATGTGTGGATGAGTTTAAACAAATGGTTTTGTGTCTTTCCATGGCTATGGTAAAGGTTTTTTGTTTTTTTTATTTAATTTTTATTTTATTTTTTTTACAAAAATTGTTTTATTTTGATTCTTTGGAGAATTGTATCTATTGTTTGTGCTGGGTTACCTGTTGAAATTCAGTGCAAACTAAATTCACAGTCAATTTACAGTGCAGCAATATTGACATATTGATATATATTTTCAAAGTTGGACCGCACTAGTGTGATTTTAAAGTTGCGTAACATGTTCACCAGCAGTAGCTGTAGTTGTTACCCTGTAAACGGCACTACACGTCTGCTCATCTGATCCGCACGGTTGATTATTTCTATAAATCAAGTGTAAACTATTTTTACAGAAATGAACAAACAAGCTACTTCCCTGTAGACTGTTCATGTTCTCATGGTGGACTTTCCCTCGATATGTGCATGCAGCACAGCTCGTGTGGTTCTGGAAAATTTCAGCTGTGAAATTATTGTGTGAGAAGAGCTGCGGTGCACTGCAGTGGACAGGTACATTTTATCATTTCATTTTGCTGTATCGAAGCTTCTGAAAGCCATTTCCCTCTACCTTATCCAAGTTCCCACACGCACTGTACTGTATGTTGTATGAAATGTATTATCATGTACTATATCATAAGTAGTTATGAATATATAATTACTGGAAGTAAATATTTGCCATGGATAAACACATTCAATAAGAATATGCTCTTATTAGATGAATGAAGTGTTTGAGGGGGCTGTGTCTCCATGAGTTACGTAAATGAGGAATACTTTTTTGTGTATTACTTTTGTATTATTTGGTCTTATCCTAATAGATATTAAATAGTTCTTGTTGCATCCTGTTTTCTTTTCTTTTCTAAGTCTGTGTGGAGGTCTCTTAGTTAAGCTAGCTATTGCTGATGATTATAAAAAAAGAAAATCTAAATTCTCTGTATGAGGGGATTTTAATCAAATTTATATGGACAAGAAAGATCATTCTGAAGTATAGGGATTAAAAATGAGAAAATAAAATAACAGCACAATACATTACTTACATAACCTTTGTGGCAATATAGATTGCCACAAAAAGAAAACAACTGTCCAGTTATCGACTTAGTCTAAGTTACTGAGTCTGAACAGAGTAACTTCAAATCATGAAGAACATAGCTGCATTTCCAAAAAAGGGGTCAGTTTAAAAGAAATACACACACAAATGCTCTGTTGTATATTCAGCTTTATGGACAGATGGAAGTAAGCTGTTGCAAAAAGTCTTGTAGCATTTTTCTAATGTTCAAACCTGAATCTAAGGCATCATTACTTTGTCGAGGTGACATTCATTTATCCTTTGATGCTTCAGCTAAGGACTGATGTAACTTTTTGAATGATTTATTATGGAGATTCAATTTAATGCAGCACACAGGTGCGTTAAGAGTTAATCTATCCAGGATGCAGATCAAACAGCTTGATGCCACTTAAAGTTAAAAAAAAAAAAAAATCCACTGCTTGCCCATCCACTTGTTTTTTTTCTATGATGTTGTTGCAGGAGCCACATTTTTAGTTTTGGGGCCACACAAGGGTTCCACTTACTACTAAGGTCTCTGTAGCTCATCTTCGCTACTTCATTTTTCAATGCTTTGTACTTTTTAAGCATCTTGTCTTCTCTCTCTCTATTTTCTTTTGGACAAAGCAGTTGTTCAGGATTGTTATACATAATCACCACCCATTTCTTCTGGATTCTGTCGACCGCCATGATGTCCAGTAGGTTAGTCATCATTAACTGTCTGTCTGGAAAGGTGGAGATGCTGCAGGGTCTCCATCTCTGTCATTCTCCAGCACAGTTCCAACCCATACCCTGCACACTATGTGCTGGAAGTGTTAATAACAACATTCTGGGTTGGTCCTTTTTTTCCGTTGCCTCTGGGATTTGAGGTACATCACACACATCAACCTTTGATATGCAGACTGGAAAAAACAACAGCATTCTATGTTTGCTGTAACTGCTTCATGTTCCTCCCTGCTGTCATGTCAGGATTATTTTGTGGGTATCTTTGCGCCACCATATTGGGGTCTGTTGTGCTGCTTTGATTAGTGCCTTCAAGAGCGGCAGGGCTTCCTGGAGGTTAATTTCATGCAGGAGTTTCTCCTTCACTTCCTTTTTTTTTTTTGGTTAATTTTGCAGTTAATCTTTGTGGCCATTAAAAAAAAAAAGTATTTCTGGATCCTTGTTGTTTCATGATGGATGGTTGTGTTGATACTCACCAGTCCCTGGTGACTGTCTCCTTCCAGTTAGTTTACAGTCTCAGGTGAATCCCTGCTGTTATTGTGTGAAGCTTTCTTGTCTTCTAAACAGTGGCTTCCATCTCCTGTGGTGGCCATTTTCATTTCTGATTACTGGCCAGGCATAGATCTTGATGGGTTGGTCTTTTTTCTGCCCGTTCAGGTGGCTCTTCAGGATCTACCTCAGATTTTTAGGAACTTGGTTGTAGCAGATTTTCTTTTGGCATTAAAACTCTGCTGCACGTCTTTTAACACGCACGCAAACACAAGCACATAACCCCCATTTTAGCTTCACTCCACTGGCTGCCCATTCATTTTTTTTTTTTTTTTTTTTTTTTTTTTTTCTTTTTTTGTGTCTGCATATATGCTGTGATTTAGTGTCAAGATTGACAAAAAACCT
>JBAMYA010000021.1:5214056-5228495 GCA_037176975.1 Arrhamphus sclerolepis | reverse complement strand
AGGATTTTAGAGATAAAAGTAAGGTTAGAAATAGGCCTGTAATTGGTTATATCTTCACTATCCAGAGACGTCTTTTTGAGTAGAGGTTTTAACTGCTGCAATCTTAAAACTTACGGGTACATATCCTAGTGGAAGGGATGCATTGACAAGATCTAGGTTTACAAAACTTGGGAAAAACAGGGTCCAGTAAACATGTAGAAGGCTTTGAGTGAGAGACAACTGAGCTTAATTCACAAATATCAATAGGGGAGAAGCAGTCTAGGTAAGAACCAGTAGGTACAGCTGATTCCAAGGTTTCTGTGCTGTCCAATGCAGTCTCTATAGCCGACAGGAAAACATGAATCCATAATATTTACAATTTTGTTAATGAAGAAGCTCATAAAGTCATCACCAGTTAAATGAGATGGAATACATGACTTGATGAAGCTGTGACTCTGAGTCAGCCTGGCAACAGTGCTGAAGAGAAATCTGTGGCTATTCTGATTTTCTCTAATTAAAGATGAGTAATAAGTTTTCTTAGCTTTCAAAAGCGCACTTTTATACATTACCAAACTAACTTTCCAATCTAGATGGGCTTCCTTTAAATTTGTAGAGCACCACTTTCTTTCCAGCTTTCTTTCCGGTTAAGACTCTGCATTTCTGCATTATACTAGACCGCTAACCTTCTAGGATTGACTACTTTTCTTTTCAAAGGAACAGCAGCATCCAAAGCAGGAACTCTGTACAGTCATCTAGAAGACTATCAATTGTATTAAGAAGTGATATGATAGAGCTCAAAAGATTTAGTTTCATTATTCGTTTTGTTTCCAAATTAATATATTAACCCATGTCTCAGTCACCAGGCACTAACAAAGGACAGTTAGGAGATTTACGTCTTCACTGTAAAATTAAAGCATAATTATACATCATTGATATGCCTTTGTGTGAATAATGGAGTAATGGAACAGGTATTTCCTCAACTTTTGGTCATATTGGAATGAAATGTTAAGCCATCAGCTATTTTGGAGATCAGTCCATTTTGAAGCCATTTAAGCGGCCAAAAGTCCAACTGTTCTTTGTTCCATCTCTGCATTGTGGAAATATTTATACTATTTCAGGTGAAGAAATTTGAATCTATCAACTTTTAGCACATGTTGTTTTGTTATTTTCTGACATTTCATTCACCAAAATCATTTGATTCTATTCAAACTGGCAAAAGAGACATTTCTTTATATAAAATATAGTTGCAAAAATACAAATTTTACACTTTTTTTTTTCTTTTTTTTTCAGATAAAGTAGATATCAGTTTCTGGGGTATGTTGGAAGCAAAACAGAAAGAAATGAACACTACACACTTTATATTTGTTTTCATGTGGCTAGTTATACCATCACCGCGATTTTCAGCAACGATATATGTACTGTAGCATGTTACAGGTTTTCCTTATACTGCGCATCCCTACAAGATAAGATAAGATTAGGCTTTTATTAATCCCACTTGTGGGAAATTTCCTTCTAGCAGTAGCAGCACAGATGAAAAAATAGGGTTTAAATATGCAATAAAATAGGCACAAAATGGTCATGAAAAACAGGCACATTATACATTTCTGTACAAAAATAATCAAGTATATAGGTTAAAAAAAAATCGCACAGTGTGAGGGTCATAAATGAGTAGCATCTTCAAATTGCTGCAATAGCCCACAAGCTTTTTTTACATTTTCCACATCAACCTTTGGGGATAGACGGTGTTTAATGTTTGATGCAATTCCCAATTTGTGCAGCAGGATCTTGCTCCATCCTACAAACTGGAACCTGAAATAGATTCAGTAAGTTTCAATTTCTCAGATTCTGCTAGGATTTATACTTTAAGCAAACTGAATGTTTGCTTGTTTGATTTCTGGACCAAGTGAATAATTACATCAAAATTAACATCAAAATAATTGTTTGAAGCTATAGTTTTTCAATCAGACACATAGGACCCACGTAACGACCGTCTAAGCTAAACTAACATCAGCTTGACGTGAGCGGCATCGTCTGAACACATGTAAGACAAGGCCGCCGGCTCAGCATTGTTGACACATCTGCTCTGTGGGAGGTGGCAGTGTTTCTCAGCTTTTTTGTGATGGGTTGTGAGGTCTTTTGTTTTGAGTCCCAGCAATGTCAGTTTTTTGTTTATTTTCTTTTTATTCTTAATGTGTGGAAGCAGCAGTCCTCTACTGGAAGGACTGGTCTGAAGTGGCAGGTTGTGAGCTTCAGAACAGGGTTTTATTACGACAGAAAGAAAAGTTCCTGTCTGTCTTCTAATGATTTGTCGGATCAGGTTGGCTGGCTCTGAATTTACTTGCTTTGTCGGCGTAGCGTGCTTCTATGGAAACAGAAGGGGGTCTATCGCCATGCGCCCACTCTCTCCCTGCAGACCATGCTCATTTAAATCTACTCTCAATCTCATGCTCTTCACGGTTTTTATACACCATGCTTATGATTACATACCTTTGTCCTCTACTTCCTTCTCCACCTCCTCCTTCTCTCTGTTCAGCCATGATCAGTTATTTCCCTTGTATCACATCTGTCTGAAAGGGAGTCGTTTCAAAGCAGCAACATTAACTGTACACCTTGTCTCCTAAGTGTTATCATCCACGTAGACAAGGATTTAGGAGCAGTAAAAACGAACTTGATAAACCGACAAGATGTGCTGAAAATGACAAGGTCATGTGGAGGACTTTTTCATGCAGAGTGCTGTGGCGAGAATTTATATGATGTCATTAATTGGACAAATCAAGGGAGAGCAGCCTTGCAGGGACGTCCCAACAGAATTGAATTAAAGCTTCCCAAGAATAGCAGCAATAATGGTTATATGGATCTGAGGTTGTCTTCACTGTCTGAAAATTTTAAATGATCACTCCTCATTTTGCAGTTTAATTTGGGTCTCAGCATTTTGTGTTTGATGTCATGCAGTATGAAATGGTTCCACATACCTTTAGATGACAGTAAATTCCCCTGAATCAACCATTCTTTGTACTGCTGATCTCTGGGTGATTGGCAGCCTCATTTGTCCACATTATTAAATCATTGGACTAAACATCAGGTCAGTATTTGCAGCTCTTTTGACTGGAACCATTTTTTTTCTCCATTTCATGCAACTTTTTTCATACAAGTTGTCTGTTTATTATGTTATTTTCTGTTTTTTTTTCCACTTCTTGTCTATCCTTTGCTGACACCTTTTGATTTAACCTTTTTCTTTCTTGCCTCACCATCCTACACCCGTTTTCCTTTTTTACACCTGGACACGCTGCCTCTCTGAACCGCCACCACCAGCTGGTTTTGTGAAATCACCTTTGTCTGAGACTAAGCTCACGGGTGACACCTTTGAGCTCTACTGTGACGTAGTGGGTAACCCCACCCCAGAAATCCAGTGGTGGTACTCAGAAATCAACCGAGCGGACTCTTTCAGGCAGCTGTGGGACGGCGCCCGTAAGCGGCGGGTGTCTATCAACACGGCGTATGGCGTCAACTCGGTGAGCGTGCTGGGAGTCTCCCATCTCACGCTGGATGACGCTGGGACCTATGAGTGCAGAGCCAGCAACGACCCGCGACGCAATGACCTCCACCAGAACCCGGCCACCACCTGGATCCGAGCTCAGGCCACTGTGACGGTGCTTCAAAGTGAGTGGTCAGTGTAGAGCAGCCCAACCCCAGTTCCTGTGTGATTCAGCCTCCCTCAAACCTCTGCAGAGGACCACTAGCTTCCTCCGTAGAAACCATCAGTCCCTGCAGACCTGCGGAATGGAAGAAAATCATCATCATCTCGTCCTTGTGTTATTTTTAACCAGGCAGAGTTGAGTAGTATTTTGTACTGTGCTCATCCCTTTCTTCATTAGATCCTGTAGTTCCCTTTCATTTCCTCAGTTAATTTACGTTCTCTTCAGCTTTTCAGTTTGATATTGATTTAATTTAATTTTCATTTCATTTGCAGACGCATAAAAATGATATGATTGTTCATTTTCATAACATATCTGTTTGTCTTGAAAGTAGGAGCCGTAGGTAGCATTTCTGGTGCAACCTCTCTCACACTCGTGGTGAAGCCGGTCAGCTGTCCAGCACTATCTGTGCACACACCAACACTAAAGACCCAGTTCAGTTTCCCAGACGCACAGTCATCCAGAGCCTTGAAAAAGTTCTGCTGTTGTGGTGTTGGTGTGCAAAAATAATGAACATAAAATGTTCTCATGCACATCCTCCTGGAATATACATCTCACAAAAACAAGCATTATAGCCTTGTTGTCAACATCAGTGGACTCATTCGCTTGGCTTGCATACCACGTTGACTCAGCAGTTGTGCTTCAACACTCTTTTAAATCGCATTAATTCTCATCACGGCTGTTGTGGCTGAAACAGGAACACATGTTTTTTTTGTTTTGTTTTTTTTAGCTGCATCTTCTCATAAGAGTTCACACCAAATGTCCTTAGCAGCAGGCAGGATCAATTCTTCACTGATAGTGACGGTTTTGTTTGTTTTATTTATTTTTTTATGCAGCTACTGTTGCCGTAATCACCTTCAGGAGTTGCCTCTGTCCCCCTTGTTCGCGTTCTTTTTTTTCCTGCTCCAAAAACTCCCAACAGCGTGTCTGTCATTGCAGGGTGCTTGATTTACATATTTTAAATAAGACTTCTGGTATTTCCTCATAACGGCACCCTTCTTTTTCTTATTCTCTGGCGCTTCTGCTGTTTCATGAGTGGGCCTTCTCTCTGCTTTACAGAAGAAGCTGTCTAACAGTTTTTTATTCATTTTGGCGCTAAGTTATGGTTGTAATTCTGAGTAAAGTCGAAGTCAGTTGACAGACACAGCAGGTGAGAAGAGAGAATATCTGGTGAGAAATTTTCAAAAGAAAACACCTGGCGGACTTTTATATTTGTTACAGAGGAACAGAATAAATTAATAATTTTTTTCCCGCTGGCTATTTGTGACCTCAGTACCTAGTGGTCTGCGACCCAGTTCTGGGTCGGGACCCGATGATTGAGGATCAGTGGATTAAGATGTTCATCGGCATCTACACATGCAAACAGGATGCAGATTTGCATATTAGGTGGAACACAAACATCAGATTTTGGTGCTTTCTTTCAGTTTAAGAGTCATAAATAGATGAATCTTGACCTAAAAAGTTGAATTACTTAAATTATGTTGCATAAATAAATTGAATATGCTTCAAGAAATTTTCTTTGAAAAGGAATTGATGTAAACTGTTACCTTTTTTTTTTTTTCCTGGAGTTTGTGCTGATCCATCTTTCCCTTACAGAGCCGTCAATTGCTGCCTCTGAACACATCACAATCACTGTGGGTTCAGAGCAGGAGGGTCTCACGCTGCAATGCAACCTGACCAGCGACTACAATAACTACCAGGAAAGCTACTGGATGAAGAATGGAGAGGAGATCGTGGAAACACGCAGCTCAAACAAGAACATTGAGTACAAGTAGGGAGGTTGACAACAAAACTGTTGCATACAGAGTTAAACAGCATGCTGTGGGTTAATGCTGTGTGTGTGTGTGTGTTTTTTTGATCTGCAGGCTAAAGAGACCAAGACAAGAGGACGCCGGAGTGTATACATGTGTCTTCACCTTTGAAATGGCTCCTGCAGCCAACGCCTCCATCGAAGTGAAATGTGGGTGTTTATTTATGACTGACATACATCTTTGGAGTTTCAAGACCACTTTAGATTTGACATCAATAAAAGTAGCCTAGAGCACTTGCAGCCCTGACATGTTAATACCTGTGATTTCGAGCAGCTCTGGTGGCTGCTCAGGGGCAGCCGGTGTCCTTGACACCTCCATCCAGCCAATGCCCCGGCTCAGTGGCAGCAGATGGTGTCTTGTTTGTCTGATGGTAGGGGATTATGTCCCAACAGTAATATCCAGCCCGCCTTTTCTGCTGTCACAAATGCATCGCTAAGGAGGCAAATTGGATTTTGGGACAGTTTATGCATTATTTGATGGGTTTTTTCTATTCATCCAGGCAGAAATAAAGACTTGCAGCCAGTTTCCTAATACACAGAATTCCCAGATTAATACATAAAGCTTAATGTTACATTTGATCACATGCTTTTGTTAAATTGGATGAAATCTGTGAAGGAAATATTTGATGTATCATTGCTTGAAGGCCTCCAATGCATGTTTTTCTTAACAAAAGCCTGAGTGAGAAATTCTTCTTATCCATAAATTAGTGAAAGACCACGAACTATACATGTTTTAAAATCAAACATAAGAGCATTATTGTTTCAAGCTAAAACTGAAAAGAAGTGACCTTAAGTTTTCAAATTTTCAAACCAGATTAAATCCTTCAATATGTTTATTTTCCTACTTTCAGCTCCTCCTTTGGTTACTGGCCACAAGCGCAGTGAGAATAAGAATGAGGGCCAGCGTGCTGTACTCTACTGTAAGTCTGTGGGCTACCCTCACCCTGTTTGGACCTGGCAGAAGATTGACAACGGCGCTAATAAGGTTTGTCATTGTAGATGTACAGTGCAATTATTTTGCCATGTGGAAAGTTGCTTCAGTTTGCTTTATTTTGATATATAACTTAAAGATTATTATATTTACACAAAATGTGATTCGATTTAAAGTCAGGTCTCTTTAATTCTCTGTAGTTGTTTCAACACAGATGAAGAATGTTTCCAGATGTATGATGTACATGGCAGGAACAAAAATGTGTCAATTTTTTCCCACTTTTATCTGACTGGATATTTTGTTCTACTGGATTAGGTATTTATCAAAGACACATTGTTCTACAATTGGGCAGTTTGATTCTTTAATAGTGTGCATGGACATCTTTCTTAATAAAACCCATGCAAAGACGGTTTCTAATCAATTAAATTCAAAAGAATTTGAATTTGATATGACAGTTTTAAGTGCATTGTAATGGCTTATCCGGCTAGTTGCTTTTAAACCTGTTTTTTATGCATTTATTTTGTTTATCCAACATCCACGAATATAGTACAGTACTATTATTGATATCCACAGCAAAAATTAAAACTATATCCACATCTTAATGTTTTGGAAGACAATATCATTATTCACAGGAAAAGCCACTACTCCTATAAAACCTTTTAAAAAAAGTTAGATTACAGATTGCATCAGTACATGATGACAAGATCTTGTTTCGGCGTAATGATCATTGTTATGTTTGGAGTTAAAAAGGGGGAAAATTGTAGGCATCAGAACACCATCCCAACGGTCAGGCATGGGGGTGGCAGCATCATGTTGTGGGTCTTCTTTGAAGCAGGATCAACTGGTGTACTTAGTTAAATAGATGGCATAATGAGGAAAGACAATCATGTGGTCATATGTGGTCACAATCATGTGGCCAAACATAACTCCAAATAATAACTGGATGTAAGTCAAGAGACGTGTGAAAGACCCACAAACTTGTCTGACTTCCTCCAGTTCTGTCAGGAGGCATGGGCCAACATTTCCAGTAAGATGTTGTGAGAAGCTTGTTAAAGATTGCAAACATTTTTGACCCAATTTAAAGGCAATTCCACCAATACTAACTAAGGGTATAACTGGTTCTAAGATATGCAAAAATAGAAAATTCTGTGATTATTTTTACACTTTGTACATAATACAAATTTCAGGAATCCTAACTTATTTAAAATTAGGGAATATTTCCACACATTTACCGTCAGATATGGCCTTTTTCTAAAATGTACCTTTCCGATTTTAAATGTATTTTATTTGAAAATGGGAGTAAACCAAGGATCTGAACAAAACCCACAAAGACATGAGTGCAGAGTACAATCCACTGCAATGCAGTGCCACCTTCTACAGTACATAATATCATTAAAAGATTTAGAGAATCCAGACAAATCTGTGCTTGTCACGTACAAGAGTGAAAACGAATACTAAGTTCCCTTTAAAACTGACAAGATATTTTCATGACAGTCACTGCTTATTTCAGGAGAACTTCTAAAAAAACAGTATCAGTGAACAGTTGGTCTGCAAATGCAAGTTCAGTGAAGCTGTTTGCCATCCACAAATTCAACTATCTGACAAAGCAGAAGGGAGCACTGAAGGTTATGAGGTTATCCTCTTTGGCTTAAGCTGCCACTTGTTGAACAACTGTGCTGTAGTACAGTGTGCCCTTAAGGAAATTTCTGCTATACTGCATTTAAACTGAGCTACAGTAGAGGTTTAAAGTAAGTGTTACAGTAGGTGTTAAAAATAAAAGAAGCAAGAGATAAGAAAATCATATCGGAATGGAAAAATACAATCTTACAACCAGCCCATGAATTTCTTGGGTATTACTTTATAATATGCTCACTGGCCAGCCATCCAGATTCTTTTCCTCTTTTATACAAAGTAATAGTCTGATTCCTCTGAATTTTCCCTTGATTTCCTGGGGCCAGTACCAACAGACAGAAGAACCTGACTATTTACGAAATACCACCAATTGATCTATCGCAAGCCCCGCCCCCCTTGGTTACTGTTGGGACGGACTTGCATAGCGATCTCACTGCCTCTCACTGTGCTCCCAGGAGAAATATTGGCCGATTTTTGGAGGAATAACACGAATATTTCATTTAGGAGCAGATAGAAGGGCTTGCAGTACGCATTTGAAGGATAAATTCAAGATGTCTTACTCACTTGGCAACAAAATAATGATAAAATATGGATAAGAATAGAAGCTAAAACTTACAGATCACAGAGCAAGAGTGAACCAACGCATCGCCTGGTGATGGAGACACAGGAGCATAAAAATAAAGGAGCTACACTGTTCCTGTAGATCTGGGTAGGTGTCTATGCACTTTTACAATTAATCCACAGTTTAATCCACAGTCTACACTTTTCGGGGTTTGATTTCGGTTTTGGGAAGGGGGAAAAAAAATAACACCTCCTTCCAACCTCTCAGGGCAACGCTAGTCACTGTTGTAAGTGCCCCAGGCACGTTTAACCATAATTCAAAAGAAAAAAAAAATCCAAACTATTTCAAAATGAATAAAGTACGCTGTTTCCACTGAAGTCAACGGCGCTTTTTCTTGAAGTTGTCAGACTTCTGGTCGGAGCCCTGTTCTATGTTGTGCTGTGATTGGCCAGTCTGCGTTCCAGGGGCGTGGCTTGCGATAGGTCAATTAGAGAAACAAAGTAGAAATACCAGTGAATGACTGTTGAATGTCAGTTTTATAGTAAAAACTTGTTAAACCTAGGTGTTATTAGCAAATTTGCAGCCATCTTTCTGTTTTGAATAGTGTCTCTTTGGTGCTCCTGTATGAATTATCACATAAAGACAACCTCCCCCCTCCTGGGATTGCTTCAATATGTTCTGTGGCTGTGAACGGGATGGAAGTCAGAGAATATTAAAGACGTGAATGGGTATGGCTGGTTGGGCTGTACAATGTTCCTCTAACATGTTTACCTTTTGTATATCATGTTTATTTTAAAACATGCCAGAATCTGACGATTGTTTAAAAATGGCTGCTTTCCTGGATGCCAAAACCTCAGCCTGAACTTTTGGATTTCTCTCCTATCCTTGGACAGGATATTGACAACTCAACCGGACGCTTCTTCATCAACAGCAGGGACAACTACACCGAGCTCCACATTGCCAACCTGGACATCAGTTTAGATCCAGGCGAGTACATGTGCAACGCTAGCAACATGCTCGGCCACAATGTGGAGAGGTCCACGCTGAGGGTTCGTAGCCTCCTGGCCCCCTTGTGGCCTCTTCTGGGAGTTCTGGCTGAGATCATCATCCTTGTCGTCATCATTGTTGTTTATGAGAAGCGCAAGAAGCCAGAAGATTTGCAAGACGGTGAGTCCCCAGTGATGACCTTAAGGATTGTTATATTAGTTAACTCTTTTCAGCATGTTGAGGAGAGCTGGGAGCCCTGGAAATCTTGTAGTTAAAAACAAACAAAAAAACAAAACAAACAAAAAAACAAGCAGAGTTTTTCTTCTTGCACGTTTTAAGTCCACTTTAGACACTAGTGGAGCTGCTTAACACTGTTCTGTGCCTGTTTTCATTTATTTAGTCTGGCCAGGTTGAGCCAACAGGTAGACACTGTTACAGAAAGTTGAATCTTGTCAGAACATTTTCATTCATCTTGTATTAATGAGAAATATGATACTGCAGGCTTGCAGGGGTGGACAGTTTCAATTATTAATGGCGTTCCAAGGATCCTGTGGTGCTCCAAATCTTCTGCAAGCTTAACTGGGAGACCCATCATTTATTCAACTGGGACGCTCCATCCAGGGATTTTCTGATACTACCAAATAATTTATTTTCAAGAGTCTAGATGTATAATAAATTATGCATTCATGGTATTTAGGTGCCCTTTTCCTCTCAAACAATATTTTGCTGTTGTTGCACCGGAGTCAGATGACACATGGAATGAATGACTAAAAGCTCTGAGATGTCAGTAGTTGCTGTCATTATGGTTTGATAAAACTGAGTGTGTTCGGAGTTTTTTTTTTTAATTTTTTAATTTTTTATTTTTATAGCATTTCAGTAGAAATATAGAATAGTCATAGATTCTGTAAGTCAACCATCCAATTCTACTTTTTTTAAATTTGTATTTTTTTTTTTTTTATTAAGCTTTGATTGTTGTAATATCTCTGGTGCTTCCTTTTTTTCTTTTTTTCTTTTCTTTTCTTTTTCTCCTTTTTTTGTTTTTACAAATTGCAAAACGTAAAACATGTTTGTGGTAAGTGTGAGACTTTGCATGCTGCCTGAATTTCAATAAGCATAAAGCCTAATTTTTTACTGCAGTTCACAGTAGAATTAACACTTGTGCTCAGCTTCCTCTACATTCAACATCAGTGTCAAACATAATGCATAACTATTACTTTTGTTTTATAAAAATGACTGATTTTTTTTGTTTGTTTTTTAATTTTCTTTGCATCACACTCATAGTTACAGCAGCAGTGACATGGCATGCAAGAAGCTTTAATACAGTGAAAAAAGTGTGTTTAACAATCATTACTGCTGTCTGATGCAGTTTCACACTGCTTCAGTGAGTTGGCAGCTACTGCAGAAGGCTGATCCTGATGGAGCTGAATGTCACTTATCTCTGAGTGAACAGAACTTTTTGTGAGCGCTGCTTCTCTTTGCATGACAGCAGTACTTTTTTTTCCTCCTTTTTTTGTTAGAACTTTGCTTGTTTGTAATTGTTCTCGCTTGCTCATGCACATGACTGTGGTGTTTGGCTACGTGTATGTGAGTTTTTCTTTGGCATGACAGCCTCCTGTTTAGAGGTGCACTGGTACCATCTCTCTCGCTATCTCTGATACCGATTCCGATACCTGGGCTTTTGGTAATGGCCGATACTGAGTACTTATCTGATACCACTGTTGTTGTTTTTGTTTTTGTTGTTTTTTTAGCCAATGAAAAGCCTGGGCATGTGTCTGTAGGACTATGTAAAAGTTTTTGTGCGACCCAATTCAGGAAGACACATCTCCAACCTGCCAATCAAACTGTACAACTAGTTTTACAGCGCTCGTCAGTCAGAATTGCCAGATGCCCGTTTTCATCATGGATGTGTCTAAAACTACGACTGTAGAAGCTTGAATTATATCCACAGTTAAAACAGACAAGCAGACTGCTAATGTTTGTTGGCATATATATTTTAACACTGGTTGCTTCCTTTTAGCTAAGATAAATACCAGGTGTCAGTTTAACATCTATGAATTCATGCATTTCCAACCCAGGAAATTGTACCACAGCGAAATCCAACATTTTCAACAACTGATGAGTCAGTCATCTATCACAATGAATCCACAGTTTTGTTCATCATTGTTCTGGGTTTTTGCCTTTTTATTTGGGGAATTTCATAATGAGAATGTCACAGTTTTCCTGGTGGTATTTTCCAGCCTAAAATAAAGCCGTAATGCTAGATGGCTAGCTCAGTCCAAAAACTTGCATCCTGCTGCTCCTCCACCTGTCGAATCAAAACCAGACGTTTTAAGCCAGTATTGTTACCCTCTGTGCTGGTTGTCGTTTATTAAAATTACAATGGTATTCGATGGTGCACATTTTCAGCAGAATCGGCGAGTATTTCCGATGCTAGTATCGGAATCGGAACATCTCTATTTTTGTTGAGAAATTTTACTTCATCAGAGCTGAGTTTTCATTTCATAACACAGTCTGCAGATACAGCATAGATGAAGCGCAGAAGCCTTCACGTCCAGTTGCACTAAACAAACAGACAAGGACTTGTTGCTTCATGACTGAATGAAACCTTCTTGCGATTATTTTTCTCTTTCCCTTCTGTTCCTCATTTCTCCATATTTTTCCTTGTTGCCACAGATGATGACATAGGTGGACCAGTGTAAGTACAAACATTTCACCTCCACTACTTTATATCTGTTTAGCTTGGTAAAGTAACGTATTCTCTGTTGTAGGCCATCTCATGTAGTTACTCCCGACAGTGTTTAGAGTTTGCTGTGGATAAGTCCACTAAATCTGAGTCCCACTGAGCATCATGTAGCATATTTCAGATGTCACGTAAATCCCAGGAAGATATATAATTGAACCCTTTTTACTTAAAAAAAAAAAGTGGCTGAGAGGTGGCTACACTTTTTAAATGTGGAAACAGATCATAAAGAAAAATATTGTAAAATATAAAAATGAAATGCCTAGGTTTAAATGCCTGTTTATGAATTCTTCAGAATACAAAAAGGTACTGGAAAAAAAAAAGAAAAGAAAAGAAAGAATTGTTAAAAATGTGTCTGGACCCAGTTCTGGTGCACTCCTCCACAGTGGAAAAATAGAACATGATTTCATGTAATCAGTTGCTCTTCTGCAGCCAACTATTTTCCAGCACTGTCCGTGTCATCAGGGCACCAAACAACTGTTACATTTCCCTTTTTAGTTTTTAAATGGAATATAATCTAATCTACAAAAGATTAAATAAAAAAAGATTAAAGCTGGAGTATGCAGTGATTGTTGACATAATTTAGGCTACAGTTCCATTAAAACCCTCTCAGTAAAAGGTTATTTCAGACTGCAGCGTGTTTTACATGATTCTTGACTGTCGAACCTTCTGCTGATTGTAGTTCATCAAACTTTTCTTGGTCTTTTTACCTTTTTTATATGGGGATATTTACAGTGATTGATGCAGATGACTCAAGTTCACGTTGATAGGTTGAACATATAGTATATTAAAAAAAAAAGAAAAGCAGGTAAAAATTAAGCCATATAAGCAGTTCTTAATGTAAAAAAAATCCTAAAGTAAAAACAACATTTTAATTTGTTTGCTGTTTTCTGATTGGCCCGTACATCACTTCAGCGATCCTGTCTGTGGTGTGAATGCAAACACCTGAAAAGCTCATAAACAGATTATTCACTCATCTGTATGGGAGAGTCTATATTATCTCCTCTACATTTACTTGTAAAATCCCTCTCTGTGTATTTTTCTAGGGAAGACATGGCCTCTTTTTCTTTTAAATCTTAAATCTTGTCTTGAGAAACAGTTTTAATTGGAAATTGGAAGAAAACAGACAATCCAGTTAGTTCCATCTGATTATTGATACATTATCACTAGTTTTTTAATGAGAAGATTCAACAGCATATTTTGCTTTAATACTGATAGTAAATTGAATTTAATGCTGTGCATGATACAAACTTTTTGCAATTAGTAATTCATATATATTTTATGAAACTTATTTTGAACCCTAGTTACTTACATCATTAATGAGCCTCCTCACTCTTTCTGTTTTGAAATCTCTGAATTGCTCCATGCATCTGATGAAACTAGACAGTAAAATAAAAATAAAAAATCCAGATTTTCAACCTTCAATAACAAATTCCAGCATTGAAAAAGAAGTGCTAGATTTTATTGAATGTCTAGTATCAAATAAAGCCCTTCAGAACAAGGTCTTTTTAAATATTGACTTACACACCAGGTGAATAAAGTAATATAAATTAGGATTGCAGAAAATACATAAGGATAAAGGAGGATAAAGTTGTCACATCACAATCAACTCAAGCTCATGATGTTACTTTTCTTCTGTTTAATATAAAAGAAAAATGAAATGTTTTTAATTTTCCATAACTTGAACTATGAATTGTGTCTCTGAACATTTCTTTATTTTGAAAATACAGTTATAACTGGCCTAGAAAACCAAATCTAATCCAATGAGTCGTGGTGGACCAATGTTCCCTTAAAATCAAAAGTGATTAAAAACAAAAACATTTCTTTGAAGAAACCTTGGAAACGGAAGTAAGATTCTTTGTAAGACGTACTAGGAGGTCAGCGGATCCACAGATGAATATCATTGTGATCGGCCTTTGCTGGGAAGTCTTAATCTTCTGTTTTTGAAATTACAGCTGAAACTCTTGCTAGTTGAGATTGAAAATTCTGTCTGGTAAAACTGGGCTTGGTACCCCTCCCAGTTACAGCCATGCCCACCTGTACAGAACATACTGAACCGATATTTGGGATGGCTTTACGAGATGGTTCATACTGGGGCGTGCA
>JBAMYA010000021.1:5182096-5195964 GCA_037176975.1 Arrhamphus sclerolepis | reverse complement strand
GGCCCCTGTGGAGGCTCGAACCAGGAACCTTCTTGCTGTGAGGCAACAGTGCTAACCACTAAGCCACCGTGCTGCCTAACAGAAAATCATTTGGTCTTAATATTAGAAAATTCTCATGAGCAAGAACTAAGTAGACCCTATGTGTCATCACCATGTAGAACCACCTCAAGCAGCCATAATTAGAGGTAATAATTCTTCTGTGGCGTCAACAGTCTCTCCCATTGAGGTGAAGGAGTTTTATCGGGCTCTTCAAATGCCATTTTGTTGAAGATTTGCTGTCATGTTGGAAATCAGTGTCGTATACCACAATTTCAGCCAAGCTTTACCTCTCACACAGATGGCCTCTTATTTACTCTAGTATACAGACACGTTCATGGTTCTGATTTTTCCTTAAGTTGTTGCTCTTTCATTTCTGGCATACATGAGAGGTCCTCTACTTGTTTTTTTTCTTCATAACAAGACATGGTTTAGTGCATTGCTGCCTCAGAAGTCAAAAACAGCAACATATTTGATCTGATTTGATATGTAAGGTATGCCAGACATGACACGTTCTCAGAGCTGTTCACTTAACATCACTCAGGATGGACTATAAAACCAGGTCTACGTGCCCGCAAAGACTTGAGGGTGCCCAGGTCATGTGGCTGCAAAACAATAGCAGATCATCACCCCTTCACCACCATGCTTGACATATGCTGGATTTTTGCCAAACATTGTGATACATATTATGGCCAAACATCTAAATTCTGGTCTCATCTGTCTGACGGACATAGTTCCAGTCATCTCCTGGTTTGTTCAGATGCAACTTTGCAAACTATGACACTGCTATTTTGAGAGGCTTTCTCTTGACAAGTCATCCTAACAAGGATAAATGTGCACTCTTGTTCTGTTTACAGTGTCGTGAACTTAACATTTGCTTACGGAGGCCTATTTCTTTTCTAAGGCCATGTTCACACAATGTGTTTTTTGTAGTCTTGTAAGATCAATGCAAGCAACAGTGCACAACGTGAAATTGGTAGATAATTCATTTACTGAAAGCTGCATCGTGCAGTTGAACATACATTGAACCGTGACTATGATGGAAGTAAACCTGAGAGTATTTAATGCTATAAACGCAGTGTCATGGCATCATTTCCATGTGCCCAGCTCAGGTTGCAAGAGAGTATTACCACCAATGCACCCATGAGTGGCAAATTGGTGCTTGCTGGAGCAACGCTCGTGCTTTGAAAAAAATAAAATAAAAGGAAGTTTCTTTGTTGTATTTGGCTGTTGTTGGTCGGCCACTGTGCTGTGTGGTGTGGACACGCTGATGTTTATGTCAGTTCATGATGCATTCCTATTGGTTGTTTAGCTGACAGGGATCGTAGATGCAGCGGCAGACGCACTCTGAGATGAGCCCTCCAGATTTCTGACACTGCTCAAATATCTGTCGCAGCCTGTCTTTATCACAAGACGGTTATATCATTCATCTTTCTTCCGGCCCCACTTTGAGAAGTACAGTCTCCATTTTTACACTACAATGGCCAGTTGTTCCCCATGATTGCACATCTTTCATCTGAGATGGCCAAAACTGTAGTGTAAAGTCAAAGAGCCTGAAACAAAGCCCTTACTTGGGCTGAATTTGGTT
Source organism: Arrhamphus sclerolepis (assembly GCA_037176975.1). Classification (NCBI taxonomy): domain Eukaryota; kingdom Metazoa; phylum Chordata; class Actinopteri; order Beloniformes; family Hemiramphidae; genus Arrhamphus; species Arrhamphus sclerolepis. The sequence continues at coordinate 5,194,340 of JBAMYA010000021.1, read as the reverse complement.
GGACGTCCACTCCAGGGAAGATTACTAGCTGTCTTTAAATGTTTTTCACCTGAAATAATCTTTCTTAATGTAGAATGATGTTTCTGATCCACATAGTTTGAAAATGGTTTTATAATCCTTCCCAGATTGATGGTTGGCAACAGTTGCTTCTCTAACATTATTGTCAGTGTCTGTTCTCTTTGGAATTGTGCTGACAAACACCTGAATGCTCCAAACTGGCAGACTGCCAAGACTTTTTTTTACATTTGCTGATGATCAATTAATCATGTCAATGCTAACGTACTCCCTTAAATCCTATGGAAGTATTAATGATGTGCCTGGATTTTCACACAGTTTCTTGTACTCTGGCTTAGTTTTTGTTCAATAAATAATGACCCACAATGATATATCATGTTGCTGTTTGTCTGAAGTCGTATTTATTTAATTTTAAGACCTATTAAGGGCCTGTCTTTTTTGTTATTAACATAGAAAGAGAGTGCACTTTCACTTTTAGCTTGACTGAAAAAATTCCAACAGACACCATGACGGACCAGTGCTGTGGAGACTTTTTGTTTAACTTTCCCTTTCTTCCTCTGCATCCCTCCCAGAATGACACTTGGGGTCAGCAGTACTCCTATGCCCTGTTCAAGGCCATGAGTCACATGCTGTGCATCGGGTACGGCCTGTACCCTCCTATCGGCATGGCGGATGTGTGGCTGACGATCCTCAGCATGATTGTTGGCGCAACCTGTTTTGCTATGTTTGTGGGGCACGCGACTGCACTCATCCAGTCTTTGGACTCATCCAGGAGGCAGTACCAGGAGAAGGTGAGAGAATCCAGGTTTCTCCAATTTAAGAGGGCGGCACTTGGATTTTATTGTAGTTAAACTTTAACAGGCCTCAGTAGAAAATTCACGCTCTCATATCAGTTAATCAGTATTAAAGCCACTCCATGTAGCAACAACACTTCTGACCACATGGGGGCACCAGATCAAAAGAAAGTCCATAGCTTGATCTCTATTAGGTACACCAAGTCTGGACTTATGTCCAAACATCCCGTTTGTGTATTCGGTAGTTCAGACTTGGCAAGTACAGCTTGGGAGAACACGTTTCATAGGACAGAAGGATACAGTTGGAACAGCAGTGCACTTGATGACATCACACTTCAGCCAGTGGGTTTATGCTGGGCAGACACTGTACGATATTTTCAATCGTTGTACTCAGCTCCAGCTCAAACTGTACAACTAAACCGCAGGGGTTAAAAGTTCACAGCTCATGATTTATGTTCTCACACTGTACGGCCTTAACAGTGCAATACACTCACGAGAGGCGACCAGAATTTCAAACAGGTTTGATTTTCATCCGACCATACGATTGCCGATCGGGAGGTGGTCATGAGAGGTTAGTCGGTGCTCGTTACCCCACGTATACTACACAAAGCGAGATGCACAATGAAGAGGAGCGCGGCCCGATCCAAAAAATTCTTGCACAAGTGAAAAGTCAACTCAAAATTGGCCATGAACTCCTGTAGCTAAAGGGTAGATCGTTATAACTTTATATTATGTGTTTTGAATGAATATTATATTTCAGCTGTGTAGTGGAGGAGAAGAGAAAAAAAGATTCTGAAGACAGCAGAGAAAATAGTCTTTATCCTTATTGACACAAATTTGAACTCAGAAAATCTATATTCTTGCATGAAAACATCTTAAAACTACAGTCCATTACCCAGAAACAAAGTTATACCATTCTATTTTACTCTTTTTTTCCCCTTCTGCCATTACTTCTGCTTGTTAGTGCAAAATGCTTTCTAGGATACTTTATCATCTATAGTACATAAGTCTCTGCTGGATTAATCCTCCATAAATTAGGAAGAGGACATCCAGGGATTTTGACTGTACTTGAGTGTGTGTGTGTTTTGAAATGTAACGGTACTTTGGCTGCTGTTGATGATCTTTCACAATTGCACAAAAAGACAGGGACAGACAAGAATTCTTGCTGAGAAACCACCAGCCCTTGACGAAAGACACAAAACAAAGTGGACCTCTAGTTGGACGAGGTGGTATTACAAGACGTTCAGGACTCCACTCCACTCATTAGCACAGTAGCTCCTTTGTCAACACATTAGATCTATATGCCCCTGTGTGATCATAAGTAGTATTGCCACATACGCTGACTTTAATTGTTGCGATTTGCTGCTTAATAATTCAAATTAAACTCACATTAGGCTTTTCTGTGTAATCAATGCTTTTGCTGAGTAGCTGATTGTACCTCTGTGCATTTTGAACACATAACTTTGACTTGTTTTTGTGCGTTTTCCTACGAAGGAATTGTTACTTTCACCTGAAAGTCTGATATGAGTTCTTATTCTGCCTCTGGTTTAACCTTGAGATGCACCTTCCAAAAAGTTACGAGAAAGTCCCTTTTGCACATAAACGTGCATCAGTTCTAATCATACACACCAAATACTGAAAAATGTTTTGTTTTTTTTTAAAAAAAAGAATTAAAAAAAACAAAACTAACCTTTAAATTGCCATGTCTTTGTCATGAAGCAACTCCATTTTATGAAACACAATAATTGATATATTTTCAGTATATTTAATGCAAACTAGATTATTTACTGTTTGAGTATTGCATCCACGTTATAGACCCATCAACACATAAATGTACACTGAACAAAAACAAGCTATTAAATGTTATGAAAACCTTTTTTTTCCAATTTTGTTTTTACTTCTTTTAAACCAGCATCAGTCCTAGCCATACATATCAAAAATAGTGATTTGATAGGACTTGAATGTGCACATTTTTGTGTGTAGGGTTTTTGACGTAAGTATTTTTGTCTAAATTGTTTACAATAGTCTAAAAAGAAAAATACATTTAAAAAAATTAGTAGTTCTCAAAAATGCACAATCTTGCATGTATAATCAATAATATTGCTGTTAATAAAAAAGGATAAAATGCTATAAATTAAAAGCCAAAAGCACAAAAACGTTCATGGGTGCATTAAAGGGTTAAAAAAATATATATGACAAAGCATTTCATCCAAGAATTATCCATCAAGTACTTTGCAGGACATTAACATGTGAAAATCCCCCTGAGAAAATGACTATCACTGTAAGAAGGACAGAGAACCAGGCAAAATCAGCTTTAACGTCTATTGTGGCTTTCTGACACATAAAATGAGACTGACATGACACAGATTTAATAGATAAAAGCAGAAGCAGATGCTGATAGCTGGAAATACCCTACATAGACTGAATGCCGTGATCATTCATGGTGCCTCGCTGGTAGGGTACATCGCTGAAGGACACAGTCGTTAATGTCATTAGCCACAGCCTGCAGAGCACAACTGTATTTGTCAGATGGGGCAGAGTCACAGCACGGCACTGTGGACAGGTTTCACAGATGGCCCGACAGTTGACTGTTAACATAATGAGATGTATTATAGACCACCTCTGAGCCGGCACAGCAATCAGGTTAATATATTCTTTTTCACATGACTTTGCATTTTGTCTTTGTTTAAAAAAACAACAACAACACACACACAGTTACATTATAGTTGCAGATTCATGTATTTCATTAGAGCTTTCTCTCCTGAGCTCTTTGAGTAGTTTCATCGTCCTGACACTGTTCTTGTTGTCACAGTATAAACAAGTGGAGCAGTACATGTCCTTCCACAAGCTCCCTGCTGACATGCGCCAGCGGATTCACGACTACTACGAACACCGTTATCAGGGCAAGATGTTTGACGAGGAGAGCATCCTGGAGGAGCTGAACGAGCCGCTGCGGGAGGTCAGCTGTCATCTCTGTTGATGTTCATAGCTTCATATATATGTTGACAGAAAAGAAAGAGACACTTTTTTTAATAGTTTGCATTCATTTCATGCCGTAAAATACATTCTAACATTGTCAAAAGCAGATATACGCTCTTATTTATTGATGCTGTGAAATTCATACAATCAAATAAACAGTTACCTACTTCATTCTTACAGCTTTATTTATCTTAATACTTGTCACTTTGGTTTGAATAAGTTATTAAATGTTTATTTACATTTTTAAAAGAAAAATACACTCTTGAGACAAAGTGTTACCGACAGTATTTTGTGAATTAAATTTTTTCATCTGCAAATATGTTACATGTACACCTGAAGGGAGCATCCCCATTCTTAAAAGTGCACAGATAATTATTGATATAATCCAATAGGGCTGTCTTACTTTGCATGATAATGTTAATAATCATGTAATCTGATTAGTAACGGCTGCATGAGGGCAGAAAACCTTATTAACAGAGCACTAAGCTGCTTTCATAATGATTGAAAATGTACACATGTACTAGCACAGACATTGGGAAGGCTCAGCTTCAGCAAAAATAACAAAATAAAATAAAATCACAGCTCTTTTCTCTTTTCTTCTACAGGAGATCATCAACTTCAACTGTCGCAAACTGGTTGCCTCCATGCCCCTGTTTGCCAACGCTGATCCCAACTTTGTCACCTCCATGCTGACCAAACTGCGCTTCGAGGTCTTTCAGCCAGGCGACTACATCATCAAGGAGGGAACCATCGGCAAAAAGATGTACTTCATCCAGCACGGCGTTGTCAGCGTCCTGACCAAGAGCAGCAAAGACACCAAGTTGACTGATGGCTCTTATTTTGGAGGTGAAGTGTGCACACAGCCCGCTAGGTGCCCTGCATTGTAGTACATACCACTTTTAACATGTGCAAAGGAGGTGATTGTAAGATTACTCTTGACTTACTTTCCACAAGCACTCAGCAGATTAACTTCAACTATTACAGTTAGAAAAAAAAGTCCTCATCATCTCCTTAAAAGAGCTTGGGACTAAGAAGAGAAAAGCTTTGTGATCTTTGATTCCATTTGTGAGGCTTTTGTCTTTGTTTAAAGCTGAAATCCAGAACTTTCCATTTGGTGTCTTCTTGGCTGCATCATCCCAACCTGTTATTTGTCATACAGCAGAGCAGCAAAGCGACATGCCTTCCTCTGACCAGGACTTATTTTTGACAACAAAGTAAAGAGAATATGTTTCCAGACATTCTTATATTCTAGCAGAAATTTTAGGGGTATTGTCTGTATGTTATAGAGCTAAATACACAAAAGAAAATGTTAATTTAAGATTTCTTTTAAAAAAGTGCGTAAGATAAACAATGGACATCAGTTGTTTTATAAATACAATAAATTGATCAAAAGGACAAGGAAAAGTGAAAGTGTGCAAATGTGCAGTATACCCTCAATATGTCTGTCCTGAAAAAAATCTGCCTTTTCTTTTTTCTTTTTTTCTTTTTTTTTTTTTTTTAAATGCCGCATTATTTTATTTTTCTGATCTGGCACGACAGATGAGGTCAGGACAGACTGTAAGCTGCAGAAATTGCATTAAGTGCTCCATCTGTGGGGTTCAGAGGCATCAGTCTTTCCATGTTTTATCATCCCACACTAATATTATTTCTCACTTTTCTTTTGTAAATGCATCTGAAACAATACCAATTCTACGACACTGCATCACACATCTTGCATAAGAAATGGGAGAAATGATTATATAAACACTTAAACATTTGCAAGCACTTTTTCAAATCCCTGCTGATTTCTGCGGGGGAATGCTGTAAAAGGAAAACAAACATTTGAACTTTAATTTTCCTCTTTCCTTGCAGAGATCTGCCTGCTGACCCGAGGCAGGAGGACGGCCAGTGTGCGTGCAGATAACTACTGCCGGCTGTACTCTCTGTCTGTGGACAACTTCAACGAGGTGCTGGAGGAGTATCCCATGATGAGGAGGGCTTTTGAGACTGTAGCTCTTGACCGCCTGGATCGAATTGGTGAGTCGTCTGTACAAAAGACATATGAAGTCTCTAGGTCTGAAGAATGAAGCCAGTGTGAGCTAACCTGCAAAGAAATTAATAAAAATAATGAACAGTATGAAAACATCTTAGAGAATTCTGAGATTTATGAAGTATCTTTAGCACCAGAGATGCATCTTGGCCAGTGGGCCTCAACTTAAAATGAAGACTTTGATGGAGTTTAGCAGAGTAAGGGTTTTATTTAAATGAAAACAAAGAAGCCTGCTATGTTGCCAGTGGCAGCTTACAGAGCCACAACCAGGGTTCAAAAACTGTACAGAGTAGAGCTGGACAGTAGGAGTATCTGGTGGCAAAAAGAGGTCACAGTCAATTTAAAGTAGCACAAAGGAACGTTTTTTTTTTTTTTTTTTTCCTTTTTCTCTCAGTGGGCCCCCCGTAGGTGCAGAAGTGAAACCGCTTTCAAAGTGCTGTCCAGGATTACTCAGTCATGCTCTCATTTTGTCTCCGTCTTTACTCTCTCGAGTCTCCTAATCTCCTCTGCCATGATGTCCTCTGTAGCTCTTTGATCTAAATTCATAAATGTTGTTGTACACAGTTGTCGGAAGAGAAAACTAAAACTGTCTGGTTTTGGCCAACAACACAGACAACTGCGACAGCTGGACAATGCTTCCTTAAAGTATACAAATACTACATAAAATAAATTTGAAACAAATACTTTAACATGAACAAAAGTCTTTTGAGCTGCTTTGCAGTGGGCATGGCATGTTTTTTTGTGTTTCCAGATGTATCTTTCAGCGGTGAGTTCCTACATTAGACGCCATTGTTAGCTCAAAAAAGCGATTGAACAAAGTGTTTTTGCATCTGTGCAAAACAGACATGGTGCATCCAAGTCTGGTGAACTGAGACTTAATTCTGAGACTCAAACTAGCTTTGTCATAAGGTGCAGATTTCCTTGATTGGTCATATTCTGCGGGGCTCATGAGAAGGCTACTTTTCATGATGTCACCACTCCAGCAGATGGGAAACTGCCTGATAGCGGGTCTAGGTCTAGTGTTAAGATGTTTAAGGACACCATGTTCAGTATCTAAGCAAAACCTTCTGGTTCATACAAACTGTTTTTTCTTTTGTTTGCATAATATCTCAGAGGAAATGTGTATTTGGTTATAAAGGCACAAGGAACATTGTCCAGCTTTAGCTGGGCCACTTTAGCAATCCAGCTTTAGCCAACCATCCTAACCAGAGGCGTCAGCATGCAATCTTTGTTGCTACCGTTCCTCTGCTTGACGACTTTCATACTTCACATCCAATTCTGGCTCAGACATGTGTGGCTGGATGTCTGGATTTGTCTTTGTTGAAAACGTAAGTAGTTTCTCAACATTTTTCTTTTATCATAGCTTGTTTTGGAGCTCGGCCTTTCATTCCTGACCCGCCCCTCATGTACAACTTACTGAAAGTTGACCAATCAGAAGATGCTTTTACTCTTAAGTTGTGTGCTGTGTGATATTTTTTTTATCCTTCAAAAGTAATTACAAAGAGCTTGGAGGTGTGACGGGCGGAGAGCTAACAGAAGTACTCTAGAAACATTTTTCTAATGTGTTTGGAGTTCTCTGGTTTCATGTACCCAAGAAGAGTAAAAAGATGACAGGGCAGGGTGCTCTGTAAGACGGAGCTACCTTCTCTTTGGCTTGTCACTGTCACTTCAACATTTTAGTCTCGTATGAACACAGTACACAACAACCTGCTGAAATATCAGCCACATTACTTGCGATTCTGAGATTGACAGGTTCAAAGGATGGCATTCACGTAAGTTTCTAATTACTTCCTGCTTATTCTGGTGTTGCAGTACAATTAGGAAAAAGGTGGTTAATCTAGACAATAACATTGTGAAGATAGTAAAAGTAAGCTATATTTTTTGTTGAAATAGTTTGTTTCTATAAATCAGTATGATCTTTATTTTAGCAATAAAAAAATGCAAATCCTTTTCAGACTTGTGTTTTTTGAGCAGGTTAAACATTCCATTAAGAGTTTGCTTTTTAATTATAATTTTTTGGCAATAAGTTGCAGGTAAGTAGAATCTAGTGTCATGCTGTTATATTGAACCTACTTGTTCAGTGAGGAATGGCTGCTATGCTTTAGAGTTCCTCTTTAAAAAAAAGGTAAGGACTCGTTTATTTTGTGACTTTTTCTTCTCTTTTCTTCACAGGCAAGAGGAACTCTGTTCTTCAACACAAAGTCCAGCATCACCAAAGTTCTGGCACACAAAACCTTCAGGAAACTGAGATTATCCAAAGAATTGTGCAGCATGACCGTGACATGGCCCAGTGCACCCAGCTGATCCAAACCAGCACTGCACAGACTTTAAACCTTCCCCCTGCACCTCCATCCCCTACTCCCGTCATCTGGACCCCTCTGGTTCAGGCCCCGCTACAAGCTGCTGCTGCTACCACCCCACTAGCTCTGGCCTTAGCCCATCACTCCCAACTGCCCCCCATCCTTTTCCACAATCCTCAAGCACCAGCGTGCAGCGTGAAGGACCACACCAGCTACGCAAAAAGGCTGCAAGTTGGAGCAAACACCTCCAGTATCTGTGGTTCAGGGCCCAATTCTCCTGTCAGTCCTGGTATCTTTAGATCTGTCGGTGAGACTCCCATTCTGGGGTTCCCCAGGACACAGCATCTCTCCAGTGGACACGTGCCACTCACTGTGACGTCGCAGCCCATCTTTACTAGCAGCCTGCAACCTGTGACGCCTCTTCCTACGCACCAGCCTCTTACCTACCCCCCTCATTCTGGCATTGCTCCAGTTTTCCCCATCAGCCAGGCCACCATCTCCTATACCTGCTCTGCTCAACTCCACTCCCAGCCCTTCCATGGTGCGATGACCACTCCACCACACCCGCTGGGTTTACTCCAGCAGGGGGTGCCAGGGAGGCTGGCAGGAAGATTTCCAGCTCCTACCATCAGCCCTCTGATCTGCAGCTCGGTTAACCCCATCCTAAACCAGCTGCAGCAGACCTCTCATCCCCCCATGCTGCAGACGGGGTCCAGTCATGGTGTGAACCTCCCACATTTTCCCATCATCACCAACACCCAGCCCAACACTGGGTTTAACCAGCCAGGCGCTGCAGCCAGTCTGGCCCAGCACACCCTGACAGGACTCCAGTCTGTTTTCCTCCCCCAGGTTGTCCCTGAACACTCAGCCCTCGCCTCCCTGGCCCAGTACGGCTCAGCCGACGCCTCGCCTTGCTACACGCCTCCTGTTCACAGTCCTAGTGCACAGAGCCCAGTGAGGGGAAGGACAGTGCACCACAGCGAGCTCCCCCGCTCCACGGGCTCTCACAGCTCTCTAACCCCTCAGACCTCGTGTGCTGCCAGGGTGACCTCCACCCTGAACGAGATGGAGTTCTCTGCAGATCTCTTTACCCAGCAAATAAAAACTATCTCAGGCTCTCACAGCTATTCACACCAGGAAAGGCCTTTGGTCATGAGTGGATCCTCCGAGGGGGCAGCAGGGGGCTCCTCCTCTCCCATGGCTGTTAATAAACCCTACACCCCAATCCCTGGTCAAGTCCCTGCTGTCAGTCAGACACATTCTGGGCTTGAGTCTCAGAAGCAGCCCGCTGGTGTTTCCTCTCCTCTCACCAGGTCCCCCGCTAGAATGATAGAGAACGAACAGAAACAGTCCAAACTTCCTTCCAACTTGTGAGTTTCAGACACACCCTCCTGTAATGCCAGACTAACAGGATCACCCCCCTGGCTGGCGTTGTTTTAACTATGTCAAACTTTTAAGGTAGGAGGGTGTGTTGTTCTAATCAAACTGGAAATGAGAGGTTTCATTTTTAATCAGAGTGAAAGGATCATGGCTAATAGATGACAGATATTTTTTCTGCAAGATGATCAAGTCTTTGAATTTTGTGATAAATTCCAAAAGTATTGATGAGTATGTATTACACCTCATGAAGATACCACTTGTTTTATATATTATTCTCTAACCTTACTCTGTGTTTTTTCTTTCCGTTAGTGTTTGTTTGAAATCCCGTTGTCTAGGTGATTTTACGCCAACTCATTTTCAATCTGGCAGTAACTTTGTCACAGGACATCCACCTGAGCGCAGGTTTGCGTGCCATTAGCATAGTATGCAATAATCTGTGTTCTGTTTTACTTATTTATTCATCTATTTTTATAAACATATGAAAGTACTGTGAACTGAAGCATTTGTGTCAATGAGCAAGAGATTCTGGTTTTAGTTAGAACTTGTTAAAATAAGGGAACACCATAACAAAGAGCAATTGTGGATAATCAAACATCCTGAAACCAGCGACGCACTAAGATTGATGTGAATGTTTCTTGCACCAGTCAAAGGGCTAAAAGCAGTTACTGGGACAGACGTTTGAACAAGAAACCCTGTGGGGTCATATTGCTGCATATTAACCTGTTTCATTGTAAATTTGGTTGATTGTTCAAATTTGACATTGATTGCTGAACCGTCGCTGCTTCGTGATGCTATGCTGAGTCAAAAATACTGCTTTTTCTTTAAAGCAGCCTTGCATCATTCAACTCATGTGTTCATGTGTTTAGATTGTATATCTCTCTTTCTGCACCTGCGGCCGGTGACAAACTGTGAGCAGCGAATGATCAGCAGGTCAAACGGACAGAGGATCCTGTCCAGTGGCTTCAGCTGTCTGGTCAGTGGACCTGAGTTTGCTGTAACTGTGGACCCTCTCTCAGAAAGGAGCGATGCTATCAGTCACCAGCCAGTCACTGCCAGTAGGCTCGATCAATCCTTCATTATTATTCTCATCCACCCACCTGTCAAGGGGGAGGGGGGCATCCGCTGCGCTGGACTTGAGGTTTATTTTGAGAACATTCAGTTTCAAGGTGTGCTAAGGAGGCAAGCCGTAAGTTATTCATCTATTTATTAGTTTATTTATCTTTTTTGTTGCCTTTTGACCACCAAATCTGACGATTTAATGCCCTGTATTTTAAGCACATTTTGTTTTAGAAACTGAATTCAATGCAATAAAACAATTTATGGACAACAATGCCCGTCCTCCCTGTTGATTTCTTTTTGAAGAGAGGATTGTGTCATGAGGGAAATCTGATAAAAAAAAAAAAAAAAAAATGACAGGAAGTCTCAGACTTTAAGCCGGATTATAAATTGAGAACGGCCTGTCGTTGTATGGTGCCAAAATTCAAAATAACTAGGATTATAATCTGTCAGATATTCAACACAAAGAAAATTATCTGCCACATTTACGGAGTGATAACTGATGGATTAGTGAGTAAATTTATTTCAATGGCACTTTGAAGGTTGATTAAGATAAGCTTCCCTTTTGTACCCTTTCTTTCATATCAAGCTGTCAGGTCGCTACAAAGCAGAGAAAATTTACTGCCTGTCAAATAGAACAACTCCACTTGATGAGCTAGATTTTTTATTTATTTATTTATTGCGTATTACACATTTTTATGCTGCTTTTTATGCTTTATTTTGATAGTATGCTTAATTTTCTATTCAACTCAGCCCTGTCCTAGCTTCTGAAAACATGCAGTTTACATCACACCTAAAATAAATACATATTCAAGAAACAGTGACATTTCTCAGTTTAAAGTACTTGCCATATTTTGCTTAACATATTGTTGGAATAATATATAAATTATTTACATTTTGTTAAGTTCCTGTTTTTGAAAATAGGATTGACAATGAAAAGAATCAGAAGATGACTAGATCAAGAGGAAATATGCAATTATCAAACTCTAAAAAACATTTTTCTTGCTTCTTCTTACTCTCATTTATATATTACTTCATGCATATAAAGCTCCAATATATATGAAAAATCTCATAGTTGCACACTGTCCTAGTAGAGCACGCTTTATCCCCAGATGTTTACTTGCTGTTTCAAGAGTCTGTAGGCAGCAGCCCCCCCCCCACCCCCCCACTTGCTATAAGTGCCTTAAGCAACTTTGCTGTAAATAGACACTATATGAATAAAACTGAATTTAATTGAACTGAATTGAATATATCACATGAATTTCAAACTTGTATTTCAATGGCTCTCCTTGATACTTTCATGGCCTCAATCTTTCTTAGACACCATACTATGACAAAATAGGCAAGCAGAGGCCATGAACTCTCCTTATTTTACATCTGTTGACATTAGTTTGAGCAACATTCAGCAGTCCATTTGTACAGACTGATAAAAGGTGGTGGCAAACGGAAGGAGATGCCTGTACAAAGTCTTCGATACACTCCATTATAACTACATTGATTTGTTTATAGGGACCTTGTCCACACTATAAGTGTGTATTAGTGCAATAGTCCATGTGTGAAAATAATCTCTCAAGCTCCCTTAACCACTCTTTTCCTATTTGAGCCCATTGAATCCTGGCACTGTCATCTTGGAATATGCCCATACCATCAGTGAAGAAAAAAAAAAAAAAACATTGATGGAATAACCTGGT
>JBAMYA010000021.1:5164638-5178480 GCA_037176975.1 Arrhamphus sclerolepis | reverse complement strand
CATCAGTGAAGAAAAAAAAAAAAAACATTGATGGAATAACCTGGTCATTCAGTATATTCAGGTATCAGCTGACCTCATAACGCCGCTGAATCTAGAACTGACCTACAACCCCAGATCAGCACAGGCTTGACCGGTAGGCACTAGGCATGATGGGAGCATCATTTCATCCTCCTCTCCTCTTACCCCAATGTGTCCATCACTCTGGAACAGGATAAATCTGAACTCATCATACCACATGACCTTCTTCCATTGCTCCAGAGTGCAATCTTTATGCTCTCCAGTGAATTGAAGCATTTTTTTCCCTGATCAGCCTCACTGATAAGTGGTTTTCGTAAGGCTACACAGCTGTTTAGTCCCAGTCCCTTGAGTTCTCTTCCTATTGTGTGTGGAAATGCTCTTACTTTCACTGTTGAACATAGCCGTGAGTTCTGCTGTTGTTGTTTTTTTTAAAGATTTGATTTTACCAAATGTTTAAGTGGTCACCGATCACCATTATTCCAGATTCTTTTAGGACCACATCAAAAAAAGCATATCGCGCATCTGTTACCTTATCCTAAATCTAAATATAACTTCTACCATATATAATCATGTTTTGCATTTGAACATATTTAAAACATGTCGTTTTAGCATAAAATGCAACTATTTAAAATTTACTAGCATAACCTATGTTAAAACATCATTATAATAGGTTACGATTGTACTTACAACTCCAAAGCAGTAGGTGGCAGTAATGTGTAAATTCTTAATTAAAGTTCCCCTCTATTTTACATCAGTTGAATGTCATGCTAGGCAGCACGGTGGTTTGGTGGTTAGCACTGTTCCCTGGTTCCTGGTTCAAGTCTCCACAGGTGTCTTTCTGTGTGGAGTTCTCATGTTTTCCTTGAGCTTGTGTAGGTTCTCTCTGGGTACTCCAGCTCTCCAGGGTGGACTCCTGCCTTTCACCCAAAGACATCTGGAATAAGTTCCAGCAGACCCCTATGACCCTGCACAGAAATGCTTGGGTGTAGATGGGAAGATCAGAGTGAGAGGATGCTGGTGTTTTTGGCTGTCTCGCTGCCGCTTCTCACTCTGAAAGCGTCTTTGAGTGTCCTAATAAAGCGCTATATATATTGAATCTATGTAAACTAAATAAATAAATAAAGATTTTCTGAATATTTACTATTATGTTCATTTTCATTTGATAAAAGTAATTTCTTGTACTTCAGCTTAACTTTGTTTTGTTGTTTTGGCACATTTAATTCTTGTACTGTACTATTTAAAAAGTAACTATCCTGTTAAATTAAGTAACTCATAATCATATCATAAAAGTTTAAATGGCCCAAGAAAATTACGTTAATATGTAACATTTACCCTCACAAATTTAGTTGGACTGAACCTTGGTAATTAAGTAACAGTAACGCAAATTCACCATGTTCACCCAACATATTTTCATTTAGGTCACTCAACAAAATTGTGTCTTGCTAAATTAAAGTATTTTGTTCAGGTGGAAATTATTTCCATAATTTTATTACTTTCTGTGAACAAGTTATATTTTTGAGTGCACATTTCTCTCTGGAAGATGATGGTTCCCCACTATCCTTCCAGTTTTTAATAATGTAATATAATCATCCATGCTGTAATTATTATATGGGAGGTTGGCAGAGTATTTTTCAGACTCAGCAGAGGCTTAAAATAGCTATTTATTCTGAGGTAGGTCGATTTACCCAAGTAGCATTAATGGGCATTTCGCTGCAAAAGCGTATTCTGTTCTACCTCAGAACTGCTTCAGTTCCAGTTTGCTCCCTCGCAACAATTTACAATCTAATTTTAGACCTGGGTTTGTTTATTTTTTTAAACCCAGATACGTTATCCTAACTTCCACTTATCCAAGTTTGGATCGTGAGGGAAGCAACCTTGGCAGACCAGACTTCGCTCTCCCCAACCTCCTCCTGTATCCCTTCTAGGGGAATATGGGAGCGTTCCCAAGCCACACGAGAAAATAATCCCTACAGGGTGTTCTGGGTCTGCCCTGAGGGTCTCAGTTGGACATGCCCCAATACACCTCCCCAGATGGCATTAAAGAGGCATCCTAGCCAGATGTCCAAACCACCTGAAGAGGTTCTTCTCAGCATCAAGAAGCAGCAGTTCTACTCTCTGTCTTTCTCAAATGAAGATCTCACCCTGCCTCTAAGGCACTTCTATACGCTGCACAGTTTCAGCTCACATGTACAACTTGAATCTGCTTAATCTTGGTTACCTCATCAATCAAGAATGGCATGTGTAGACTTAATAAAGATTAGACCCCTTGAATCATAGGCTGCAACAGTTAGCATCATCACCATGCGCTGATGTCAGACAATTAACAAGCAAAATCAGAAAATGCTTTCCACCTTCTCTGGGACTTCATCTGATGCCACAGGGCCATTTGTCCCAGCAGAAATTTGATTGGTCCCCTGAAGCACACCTGTCCCATCACTTTTGAGTCCTTTGTCCAAGAAGAACAGCCAGATTATAGGTAGATGTGATATGTTAGTGGCGTTAATGGACCAAATAGGAATGTTTACTGTTAAACCATACAGAGCAAACTCAAGGCTGGCCGTTTCATTTTATCTGGCCGAGATGTGAAAGCAATCATATACTTGTAACTAGAACATTTCTAAAATAAATGTACCCGTTTGAGTCGGTACTGACATCAAAAGGTGGAATAACTGAGGTGGAGAACAACTTATGTCAAAAAGTTGTCATTTAGCAAACATTTGCAAAAGATTTTTGCCAAAAACACATTTTTGTAAAATGTACTTTTTTTTTTTTTTTAAGGTGTGATTTTAGGACCAAAAGTTTAAATTATACAAACTTTGCAATTTCAGCTGTTGTAATTTCATGTCAAAATGTTGCAAAAAGTTAATATTTTCCAACAAAAAAGTAATTTTAAGTTAAAACCACAATTTTGTGACATTTGTGATTATAAAACGTCTTGATTGTTTAAAAAAAAAAAATCCTTGAGTTTTCAAAATGTGCAATTTTACATCAAAATTAGCTTATTTTATTTATTTATTTATTTTAATCAAAATTTCCTTAAAATGAGAAGAACAAAAATGTGATTTAAGTACAAAACTCTCAATTTCATCAGGTCAGGATTTTTGTAAAGTTTGAGATTTAAAATTTTTACCAAAAAGAGGCAATATTTTTAAATTTCCAATTATACAAGGAAAAAATTGGTATTTTTGTGCAAAAGCCTCAAGTTTGTGATAAAAGTTGTGAATTTTGTGAGATTTTATATTTCATGACCAATTTCTTATTTTCATTTATTTACTGTTTTAAGCACAGAGTCCAGGATGATGACAGAGCTGACTGAGAAAGTAAAGAATAACTGGTTACTGGTAACAGTAACCATGGTGATGATAGGGCTGGGATGAAATAGTGTTTGTTGCCCCTGATTCAGAAGAAGAGGACAATAAATAAATAAATCCTTTTGGAGTTTCACTGTTCAACCTTTTAAAAAACATTTAAAAAAAAAAAGAATAAATAAAATAACACTGGTGAACCATACCAAAAGAATATGTTCAAGGATGCTGGAATAATATTTAACCCCTTTGTGAAAAAAACAATGATTTCTCTAACTTAGAGAAATCATCGTTTAGGTTTTAATCCAAGAGGACAACACATACTGCTTTTTTTTCATTTGACATTTTAGCAACTTCTGTGTTTTATTAAACATTAAAATTAAATTGTAAGTTTAAAGAGAGACACAACACAGCTGATTCAATAGTTCCTTTTAATGGATAAAAGCCCAGTTGCCCCAGTTAAGCTCAGAGTGATACACTGACCAACTGTAAGTTCTAAATGAAATATAGGAGAAGATAATAATCACAGCAGGATTTAGACAATATATACTGGAAAAAGGAATTATTGTGTGTGTGACATCTGTTCTGTGAAGGATCAGCCTGATTTGGGCTTTCTGTTTTGAAAACTGTCAGAAGGTCCAAGAAAAAGGCAGTTGTTTCTTTTTTTTTCCGTTTTTTGTGGACACTGTTTACTAACGTCCCTTCATGTAGTTCAAGGCACCAGCACAACCCTCATGGTGTTGGTGTAGCCGGAGCCTGGACGCCAGCCGGTGACAACAATAACCACATCGCCAGACTTGAAGAACTTGCGGTGCTTGCCTACAAATAGTGGAGAGGGAAAATAAAAAGGGGGGTTTTAACTGAGATGAAGCCCTTTTTCTCCCCTGACAATTTAACATAACTGTAGAATTAAATCCTCTTAACTTAGACTGATTTAAAAAAAAAAAAAGAAAAGAACAAAACAACTTCCACTTACCAACTTCCATTGCAAAGTTCACACGCTGGTCAACGTCCTCAGCCCAGACATCGTTGGTAGGCTTGTTGTAGAAAATGGGATAAACACCACGGTACAGGTGCGCCTGGCGGGCGGTCATACCACAGCGGGTCACGGCAAGGATGGGGGCACGGGGCCTGTACTTCGACAGCATGTGAGCAGACCTACAACCAACAGAGGATTATTACAGCCGTTCATCCATCATCTATACCTTCAACTTCCTATTCAGGGCTCCGGAGGTCTTCAAGTTTATTACAAACATGTATTATTCAAGTTTAGGACATTGAACCCGAACATCAGCTCACCTGTTGTTATCAGTCATTTATATAGTTGCCTATACTGAATCAACTTCTGCGGTTAGTTTTCTTCACTAGACCTTGTGTATAATACTGACTGTACCGCAACCTCTTTGTCACTATCAATGGTGCTGAAAGGCACAAACCATTTTGAATGAATTCTGCAAGTTAAACATCTCTCAATTTCTTAAAATACAGCTCTGGTAAGTAAGACTGTAAAGTTAAAGCATCCGAAAAAAGGCCTGGTACCGCAGTTGAAGAAAGTGAAGTCTAACTCTTTAACCAAGAGAATAACTGATCTTAATCTACCTTTTGGACTGCCTCCTGAATTTTGGCTAAAAGCATTGACAATAGTAGTGACAGAGAGTGAGAAAACACTTAAAAAGGGCTTTAAAGCAGCACATCTCTGCGATAAACCCCTTTCATATTGAAAGAGCCATGAGATCCACTGTTAAAAATGTATGTTAACTACAGTTAGGTTCAGAAGTATTTGCACAATGGTAGATTTATTTATTTTTTAATTTAAATGACTTTGCCCTTATCAAAATATAATCAGAGCATGAGGTTTAAGCTTTGATTTAAGAGGTTTCACAGAAATGTGGCATTTTCCACTTAGGAATTACATCCATTTTAAGTAAAATACCTCCATTTTGTTGGGATCAAAAGCATTGACGATACGACAGTGACTGAAAAGAAGGTAAAAGGTCGGGTATGTAAGTACAGTCTATGAGGTGACGTTTGGCAGCTGTTCAACTGAAGCTATTGATATGAAGGAGATGTCAATGCAATTGACGGCCATCATTTTGGTAAAAGAAAAAAAAACAAAAAACAACATAACAGAGAGGTAGCAAAAACCTCAGGAGTGCTCAAATCAACAGTGACACATTATTAAAATTAACGATGGCACTAGTGAGCTCCCCGACATCACAAAACCTGAAAGACCACAAAAGATAACAGTGGATGATCATAGAGTCCTCCTTAGAGATGAAAACCCTTTCACAACATCAGCAGAAGTAAAGAATACTCAAGATTGGCTGCAAGTGGTTCAGGGTCACTGGTGTTTACTGCTGATGCAACTGCTACCAGAATATACTCTGCTCACATTCAGCCAAATGCTTGAACATTGAGGACAGAGCTTCATAGTTCAGATGGATAATGATCCTACAAATGCTGAGAAAGCAACAATTCTTTGCCTTTTTGAATTAAAAAAATAGCAAATATGCCGTCAAATCAGTCTTCACCCATTAAGAGCTTTTCAATAACTGAAGACAAAGTTGAAGGCAGAAAGACAAACAAACTGCTGTTAAGGCCTGACCATGTCCATGGACTCCAGACTTCAGTCAGTTATTGGGTCTCATTTCATAAATCTTTAAGCAGATGTGCACAAAAAAACCTTCCTTTCTAAAAAAAAAAAAAAAAATCTTCCCCAGAATCATGAAAGCTGCGTAAAACTCAAATATTTTCATAAGAACATGTTAAGAAATTCCCAACACTCGCAGGTGGAGACTGGGCTCAGACAGCTCAGTTATTAGCAGAAGCCCCATCCAGGGGGCCACCATATAAGGTGGTGCAGAGTACTGGGTAATTCACGGGATCTCAAGAACTCCTGCTAAACTCGTAATCTCAACAAATAAACCACAAAGGCAGGTTTATTCATTGAAGTGCTGCACTTTTGAAACTTTCCCTGCGGATGGACAAACAAGATTCCCTGTGTGACATGGACTTAATACGGATATTTATTGCTGCATTTTCTGCCCAAAGAAAGAATATGACTGATATGATTAATATCGATATGAGTTTGGATGAGAGAAAAAAAAAGAATTACAGAAAGAAAAAAAAATGTAACCCATTTCTCTATATCAGCAAAACTCTACTGCAGGCAATTGTAACTTTTCTATTATCTGAGAAACCTCTACCCTGAATCCACCTTCATGACATCATCGGCGCGCTTTGTAACGGTCCCAGTCAGTGCTTGAGGTTGGAGTAGATTTTGTTTTGTAGCTTTGAAGAGTTTGGAACTAAAAACATTTTCATGAATGCCAAAATGCATAAATTCTGCTCTGCACAGTTTACATGTAAATCTGCTCATGTTTCATGAACAAGATCCACTGACAGCAAAAGATTATTATGCATATAAAAATGAAGGGTATATTTGTAAGGCAATAAGGCTTAAAATGGAAGTACTTCGTAAACACCTTGATCACATTTTTAATGGTTTATGTCAACTACATGTCAACATGTCAACTACTGGACCTAACTACTTTACTGTAGCTCTGGAAATTAGCCAAGCTAACTGATGTTATGTGCTGTGTATCAAATGTTGTAAGGATGAACGCCCAGCTGGAGAAGAGAGAAGGTGATAAAATTAACTTGCAGAATGTCAGAGTTCAGATCGTAAAAGGTCACAGTGCAGAACAGATTGTGGGCGCACTGATAGCTGGCATACTTCAAGCGAGCCAAAGGCTTGGCTCAGGGAAGGAGCGTGGGCAGACGCTTACAGTGATATTATAATACAGCAGTGTCGTTGCTGTGAAGGATACCATGACTCAGAGCTTTACAGAGTAGAGTTGCAGCTCGGACCTACCTGCCAGACTTGGTGAGCACAATGATGCCGCTGGCGCAGCACTTGAAAGAGGCCTCGACAGCACCGATGGCTGTGGTCTCTGTGGGGTCGCGGGTCAAGTGAGTGGTGCGACGCAGCTCCTCAAACATCTGCCTGTGGAACATGGCGGCCTCGGCTTCACGGGAGATCTGAACGTGTGAATTAAACAAAACAAAAAAGGAAAAAAAAAAAAATGAGAAAAATTGTTTTACAGTTGATTGAAACTGCAGTTTGCACTGTCAGTTTAAACTATGGTTAGCTTGTATTTTAGAGGAGGAACGATAAAGGCAGTTAACCTTAGTGCAGAGTTCTTCATACCTGAAATCACACTGAGACATGAAGCTTACACAACAGCCACAGCTGTGACGTCCAAGGACTGTTGCTGAGCACTGCACCTCAGACACAAACTGAACAAACGCATCACACGATTAAAGCACAATGCAGAGATATGCTGTTGGAGAGCAGATGTTTGATGGGAGGAATAGAGTATGTAACACACACACAAAGCCAGATAAACAAATATAAAACAAGCTGTTAGATAGATGCAAGCTGTACGCTCACAAAGAAGAAAACTGCTCAAACACAAGCATGTACACGTCTGTAACACTTCAGGGTTAGCAGTCAGGCCTGAATCAACAAAATGGCATTTTATACTTTCTTCAAAAAAGTTTTTCAAGGCATTAAAACAAACAAACAACTCAGGTCAAATTATATCATGTTATTTTCAGTCAGTGAGGTTATAATCAGGAGGCAGTGGTGCATTTTAAAAATATAGGGATTGCTCAAAGTCTTATCTTCACAACTTGTTTAGAAATGTTAGATTAGGTCAAAGAAGAAGTTGTTAATGCTCATCAGGTAGGAACAAAGTTATGTTGGTTAATTTTATGTCTGGAAAACGAAAAACACTGCATTTTATCTTAAGAACTCAAAACTCTTCCATGAAAAACTGCAGCAGTAACATGGTTTGGGGGATGTTTTTGTGGCTCTTTAAAACAACAGCGTTAGGAGACTTTCATACACGCTCAGAGCACAGCTGCTGAAGCAGCGTCAGACACCGCAGGGATAATTCTCATGAAACTGACATAACACGCAAAAACGTTCAATGATCCTTCTATTAAAGATGAACGTGATGTAACACAGAGGGAACAGAGCCAGTTTTACCCTGTGATGTGTGCGCACGGCTTCCAGAGGGTAGTCTCCCTTGGCAGTCTCACCACTCAGCATGATGCAGTCATTGCCGTCAATCACAGCGTTGGCGACGTCGCTGGCCTCAGCACGGGTAGGACGGGGCTTCTTGGTCATACTCTCCAGCATCTTAAAAGTGGAAAAACAGGAAACCTTGCTTTAAGCCATGTCTGTGGACACATTTGCTCTCATCCAGTCCTGCACATGGTGATAAAGACCTGTGTGGCACAGATGATGGGCTTGCCAATCCTGTTGCATTTGCCAGTCATCATCTTCTGGGCAAGGAAGACCTTCTCTGTTGGGATCTCAATGCCCAGGTCTCCACGGGCAACCATGATACCATCGCTAGCCTCCAGAATCTCATCAAATCTAACAAAGGAAATGAAAAATGTTTCCTTATAACCTAGTAAAGCCCTCTTTCATCTTCAACAGCTGGTGATCCAACCCACCTGCGCACACCCTCGTGATTCTCCAGCTTGCTGATGATCTTAATGTCCTTGCCCTTCTCGCCCAGAGCTTTCCTGACAGCTTGAACGTCGGAGGCCTTACGGATGAAAGAGGCGAAGACCATGTCGACTCCCTGCTCCAAACCGAACTGCAGGTCCTGCATGTCCTTCTCAGACAGAGCAGGCAGGTCAACAGCAGCACCGGGGAGGTTGACACCTTTCTTGCTGCCCAGCATGCCACCATTCTCGATCTCACACGTCAGATAGTTGCTCCCTTAAAAAACATAAGTTACAGGGAAAATTGTTTCTGTTTTTTTCACAATTCAGCAGCAAGAAAAACTCACAATTGATGGGGAGAAAAGTTGAGGGCCTGTGTTCTCACCAACTTCCTTAACTTTAAGGGAAATCAGACCATCGTCAATATAGACGTGGCTTCCAGTCTGCACAACCTTGGTGATGTTCTTGTAGTCAACCCACAGATTTTTGTCATCACAGTTGTCCTTGAACTGGTCTTCAAGTGTGAGCTTGATGGTTTGACCCTTTTGGAGCTGAACCTCAGCGGTGCCGCTCTGAACAAGAAGATGAAAGTTCATTCGGTCATTTGCTGAATGTACTTAAAAGTTTCTTCATCTGAGCATTGCCAGGATTGGAACAAACTTACGCCTTTGATCAGACCGGTCCTGATTTCTGGTCCCTTGGTGTCCAGAGCGATGGCCACAGGCCTGTACTCAGCAGATCCTGGCCCAAAGCTCTCAGTTGCCTCACGGACATTCTTGATGGTCTCAGCATGGTACTGCACAACAGATTTATGTCATCATACTGAAAACTTCTAGGTAAATTTAGAATTGACGGATTTCACAAGTTAATTGCTTATCATTTTCATCAGGTTGACAAAAATCTATCTCTGAATGTGTCCCATTGTAAAAGAAATACATAGATAAAAGAAACAGGCAACCACACAGGCACTCAGACAAAACAGTATGAGCAACAGCCGCAAAGATTTTGCCCCATCACACTCGCTTTATCTTTGCTTAAAATACCTAGACTCTTAGTTGCAGCTGCATATTTTCAGTTCCCCACTTAATGTAGCAAAAAAGCTAAATAGCTGCCTTCCTTTAATAAGTACAAAGTAAATATGACATGAAAACAAAAGGTCCCAGGAATAAAAGCTAAAGTGAATGCTGACTATTAATAGTGTTAATAGTGGTCAGTTAATAGTGTTGTCCCACTGTTCCGTCTCAGCGTGCCTTTGCCTCCTGCCGTTGCTATGAGGGCCACTCCTATTTATAGCCTAAGTGCAACACCAATGCAAAAAAGGTCAAATGTTTGTCTTCCTCTCCCGACAAATTGTATGTGCAGTTTGCTGTGATTTCCTGCAATTATGATTATTGGTTGAGATGAAACTTTGACTCAGCTCTGATCAATGTTCGCTGATCAGATCTGGGCTACCACTCAAAAGAATGCGCTGAACCTTTCAAGATCTAAATATTGACCTTGGGTGCCCACTCAAGTGACATCGAAAAGAGTCACGACTTTTAAAGGCAAAGGTTAAGAGATGCAAGGTCAGCTAAAGAGGAGTCCTAATCTAAATCACACCCCCTCTTCATAGGGGGTCAAGAGCACGCTCGCTGCTCATATTACAGATATCCATAAGGTCACACAGGTGGTTCCTTTCCAACTGTAAGATTTAAATCGTGTCCAAATCACTCATACAGAACATCTGCTGCGCTCTTCAGCTTGTTACATTATCTGATACCCTCTAATCTGTGATGCTACAGCAGTTGTTTTGTCTTCAACAGCTGCTGAAGGGCAACATGCTTTGAAACATTCATTTAAAACTATGGTGTTGAAATTTCACCAGACCTGAAATTAAAATAAAAGCTCACTTCATGGGTGCCATGTGAGAAGTTCATTCTTGCAATGTTCATCCCAGACTTGATCATTTCCTTGGACATCTCCACAGATCGGGAGGCAGGTCCTACATGGGGGATACTTGAGTTAAATATGGTACTATAGCTATTTCAAATAAAGTTACATTAAGGTCATAGATCTGCTACTGAAATGAAACCAATGGATCTAAGTTTCTGACCGATTGTGCAGACGATGCCAGTGTTGCGTGACACAGCAGGTTCAGAGTCGATGTCCAGCAGGCACATGTGCTCAAGGTAGGTGTCTGCCATGGCAGCGTGCATCTGCTGCGTGTGGATGAAGGAAGAACCTGTATCCTTTGACTTAGACATGGCTGGATCTGAATCTGCAGAAAAAGTCCTACAGAGACAGACGGAGCAACAAGGGTCACGTTAGATTAGAGTCTGGCCGCTCTGGCTTTGACTGTTATTACAGGCTTACATTATATAAATAAAAAAAAACACACATTAGCTCATAAGTAAGAGAAAACTCTGAGAGAATGTATTGAGTTTAAAGGCTAACATTACGGCTTTTGCACTTACATCCATGAACTCAGAAAAGATTAGACAACAAAGTGTCACAAAAAGAGAGTGGAAACAGTGAAGTTCTTAAAAAACAAACAAAAAAACTTAAATCTCTTCATCATCTGAATGGAAAAGTGCACAGTCATAATAGCAGTGTGGCCTCTTTATGGATTACTTCTAAGTCTTATGCAGGACAGAGTGTCTATGTAAGCTCAGAACAGCCAGTCCAAATGGTGACAAGACAGTATGTGCACAATTTCTAGTCCTGAGAGCACTGATTTTACGCTGCACATTTCCACAGATAGTAAGCTTATTAAAGGAGAATTTTTCCACAAGTGAATGAAAGCATTTCAATGATTTATTTGTCAAAATAATTCAAGGATTTTTTTTTAAACTCAGCATCCTACAAATGTATACTTGTAACAAATCAGAATAGCTCAATAGATGACTGAGACCAGAGATTGTGGAGGTTAGAAATTAAGGTGTGATTTGATTTTGAGAAAAATACCAGAATGCAGGTTTTTGTGGCTGCCTGGTCAGCACACCTTTACTATCAGCTGACGTCATGCTTTTATAGGTTATAGGGTTCATAGCAACACATCCAAAGGCAGTAAACAGTCTGCTTGTTAAAAAAAAAAAAAAAACAGTAGGCTAGCAGCTTCTTGTTGCTGTGATTTTTTTTTTTCCAAGTTGAGTTGTATGTTAGAAGCTTTCTTTTTCAGTCACACATATTCTTATTCATGTCCTCTGTAAACTACTCACCTACTGGATGAACTTTGCAGGGACCAAGGCGCCTCCGACTCTGCAGGAGCGCCTGCTTATATTCAGGGCGGACTACTTTCTTGTCCGTGCAACAGCCGGTGACACCCGATACGGCGCGTGACAGTTTAGGCACATGTCACTGCGTGGTGAGCTGGTTAAACGGCCCACCGCGGCGTGGGTGTGCGAATGCGTTTCATGCGGGCTAAAGTTTCGGGAGTTGGGGGTGGTGAGGGTCAAAAACCCACAAAAAAAACCCCCCCACGAAATGTTGGGTTAGACGGAACATGTGTGCGACATTTGTTGGCCTGGTCATACATGGAACTGGAACATGTCGCGTGAAATGTCGTCCCGGACCGAACTTCTGAATGACTGTGCAACCGAGCCTTGATACTGATAGCTCTGTCATTAGGCTACATGACATCAAGACACGTGAATCTTGATTAAAAGGGGCAAGGTCGGTTTTGTGATTTGATATGTGCTGCTATGATATAATTCATTAAGATGCATTAAAACAAAACAAAAATCGCTTGGGGGTCTGTCTTTTCTCCCCTTATTTCATGTAAAGATTCCAATGAGTTTGTTTGTTTTGAATTTTTTCTTCAATTAGTGTTTTAAAAAAATCAGTGGAATCAATCCAATACCTAAATGCTTTTTCTATATCACAAGGACCAAGTAGGGACTTGATTTTCACTTTGGTAATATTGGATAGCACTGATTCTATATTAGTATGCCTTACCCTGTCATACTCTACATTTTTTTTGCACTTTCTCACTCCCTCAAACTCCCCCCTGAAAAGGAAATACTGAAACACTGTTTCCAATTTTAATGAGCTTAAAGGTGTGAAATAGTAACAGTCAGAGGTGTCGCCAGGCAATTTTTTTCCGGGGCTCAGTCCAGAAAGTGTTGCCTCGAATGTAATTTCAGTCACTGAATGACAACGCGAGAAACCAATCATAATTCTGGATATCTCTGAAAAAGGGCATTTGGAACCGTGTTCGTGAATATGCATGAGTTTAGGCGTCACACTGATTGACATGAACATCGACAGAGCTCCTAAATACTGTCAGTCTATTACCAGTCTGGAGGTGTGTCCCCATCATTATCCAACACTGAATGCCGCGTGGTAGCAGTCCGCCTGCGTCAATACCGCCGCCATCTTGGGAAGGTATCACCATCAGCTGACAGCTCGTTCCCATGGAAATCTGTACCTTCCTCTACCAGGTTAGCTGAATAAGATTATTATTCTGCCAAAATAGTTGTACAGCAATATTTATATTAAATAAGCATTGTCTGGTTTATGAAGAAATATATATAATTTCTAGAATCATGCTCATCAAAACAAAATTATAAAACAAAAACACTCTAGAAAATGTAAAAGTATTTTGCAAGGAACTGTCTTATACACAAAAATGGCTGTAAGTTCCTAGCATATGTTTCACTTGGTACTAGACTAGATGATTAGAAAATAGTCAAATTGTATGAAGAATACTTTGCTGAATATTTAATTGTATACAATAGGCGACAGAGACCTGCTACCTTCAGACGTTTTCTGAAGACTCTGCAGTGGTTGGATGTATCACTGGTGATGATGAGAGTGAGTACAGTGTCAGTGTGGGGGTCAGTGTGGAGGTAGTAGAGGAGTAAAAGTACTTAGGGGTGTACTTGGACAAAAGAACTGGACTGGAGCAAGAATGTGGACACTGTCTACAGAAAGGGCCAAAGTCATCTCTACTTTCTGAGGCAACTGAGGTCCTTCAACATCTGCAGGAAGATGCTGAGGATGTTCTATGAGTCTGTGGTGG
>JBAMYA010000021.1:5146813-5160280 GCA_037176975.1 Arrhamphus sclerolepis | reverse complement strand
GACAGACACATCAGTGATGGAGGAAAATGACTGGCACCAGTGTAAAGGGGGGGGGGGGGGGGAGAGCAGAGGTGGGGGGAGGGGGGGGGGGTGGGCTGGGGTGGGTTGGGGGGGTCTGAATTATTATTCTCAGAATTTTTTCTTCAGTCTCAGATTTTTTTTGGGAAGTTAAGAAAGTCTAGATAAGGGCTGCCCAACTCCAGGCCTTGAGGGCTGCAGTCCTGCATGTCTTGCATGTTTCCTGCCACAGCACACCTGATACACATGAATGGATGACGATCAGCTTGTCATCCAGGTCTGCACAAGTCTGTCAACGACATGTTCATTTGTATCAGGTGTGCTGTGGCCGGAAACATCAAGACATGCAGGACTGCAGCCCTCAAGGCCTGACAAAAGTCAGAATTCAGACAATAACTGTATTCCACTTTCTAATTCTAGAATAAAAGTATAAATTCTAAAATAAAATTATACATCCTGTGGGGAAAAAAGAGTAGACTTTGAGGGACAAAAAAAACCCTTAAGATTACATAAAAATTGTAATGATTCTTTTATTGTGACACTAATAAAACAAAATATAATAAAATATAAAAACGACATCAAGACAACATTCTTTTGTCATTTTTGTCTCTGAATTCAACATCATCTTTATTTTCTGCATGTTTACCTTTCTCTTCAAGGATTAATAAAGTGCTGTAATTTTGAATTGAAGATGTAGCTGTTTTTATATGTTTTTATGATTTTATCCCTGGTTACTGCATGTTGAAGGGGCTATTTAGTCTGCAAAGTTTATTTTTTTGTGATCAAGAGGACTAGAAAATCACTTTACTTTCCACATCAGCACTAGTTGACAGTTCACGTGCTCTGACTTGAGTTTTGTTTTTTCTGTTAGCAGCTATGTGTCTTGGTTTATAATTAGCAGCCATACATTAGACTCAAGGCTGTGCTTTATAAACGTTATGCGGTTGTTGGTTTCAACAGCAGCTAAACTTCATGCACACACCCCATCAGTTCCTGTTGATCAGCAGCCCTCCATCCAAAGAGGTTCGATTTCAAACTGCCAGGAAGCTTTATGGCAGCACTTTTGCTTTTCAGTGAGTAAAATTGCAGCTAAATTTCATATAAAACATTCATGTCAATGCACGATCCCTGCTCCAGTCCACATACGTGGATCCTACTGTACTCATTCTTCTTTCAGCGGTTCTCACATTGAGAACTGGCACTCCATCCTGAGGAAAGGCTTAGTGAATGCTTCTTACACAAAATTACAGGTAGTGTGAAAAAAATGAATGTTTTCTTAAGTATTTCTTTTCTTTAAACTTTTTTATATAAGTCTGTGAATTACAATATTTGTCTTATTTTTTTTAAGCTTCATGGAGCTGCATATGGGAAAGGCATCTATTTGAGTCCCATTTCAAGCATATCTTTTGGATATTCTGGTAAGAATATAAACTTCAGCACTTTCTTATAAAACTAATTAGCACTCTTCCAATGAGGATTCTTTCACTTTTTTTAAACATAGAGATGGGGAAAGGTCAACACCAAATGTCAACCAGAGAAGAACTCATAACCAAGCACAACCGGTTGAACATAATGGGACAGGTCAGATTATCCCTCACGTTTATCAATCCTCTACATAGATACACACTGTATAAGAACATCCTCTGCTGGATTTCCCCCCTCATTCTTTACTGTCTTAGTTTCAGGAACAGCAGGAGCAAAACAGGTTTCTGCAAAGCCGAAATCTAAACTGCATTGCGTTATGTGAAGGTGAATTATCAGACAGCATAGCATCATGAAGGATCATAGTTTGATAACGTTACACCTGACTGGGCTGCTTGTGTGTCTTAACAGTTATTACCTCCAAACACCTTCAGAAACATGGGAACATCTGGGTTTGCCCAGTGTCCGACCATGTGTGCACACGTTTCCTCTTTGTGTGAGTAAAACATTGAGCTGAGGGTCTCTATCTGCCTCTTAGGTCAATCAAAAAAAAAAAAATCCATGCCAACATTTCTTTATTCCAACCCCAGCCTCCTTTTGTCTCTAACAGCTATGAAAACGGTCAGGTGGGAGACGTGCACATCGACACTCAGGAAGCACAAATCCAGCAGGAAATTTTACAAGTAATCGACTCAAAGTCTCACTGAGAAAACCAAAGAACACTACCCTGCTGTGTAACAGCACTCTTCTTTTTCTTCTGAATATACGCCTGCATGTTTTTCCAGCTGTATTTGTTTTGTAGTTGTTTTACACTTTCAAATAAAAAATTTTTCAAAGATTTTATCATTTTGTTCTTTGCTCAATAAATCTGAATGTTTTCTCTTTTTTTCTTTGTGTGATGGAGGATTGCAAGTGTAAAAGGTTTGTGTGGGGTGTGCTTGAGGGATCAAGGGTTCTGGTGGCAGCCCTGGCTCCACATTGCAAATCTGTCTAAATCTTATAACAGTCCTAAATTAAATGTCTTTTAAGTAGAATCTGCCGGATGTTCACACTTGTAAACACACTCGCATCGTGGGTGTTGACCTGAGTCTATGCCACTTCCTCCTCTCAGTAATCCAGATGTGTCACAGGAGTGGGGCACAGAGATGTTCACATGATCTCACAATAAAAATCTGATTTGCTCTGAACAACAGAAAACATCTATGAGAGCCACATGTTTGTGCTCATTGTTTGAGTCTGTATATAACATGGGGTGCGTATCCTCCTGTGAAGCAGAAACGCATCATTATAACACTATACTGATTCCATATGAGCCCTCTGTCCTTAGAGACGCTGCACCAGAGAGAGCATACCTCCTTATCACCATACATAAGTTTTATTTTCTTACTTTTTATTGATTCTTTTTTTTTTATCCTCCACAGTTTTTATGCTGACAATCACACTTAAATCACATCATTACAGTGTGATTGTCCTCATACAAGGCATTCATTTAAAAAGGGGTTTAAGTGGTGTGTCAAGTACTTTCTGGGTCAACCCAGCAGGCGATGGCTTGAAAGGGAGGAGAACTGAAAAGCCACCATCGTAGCCTGAAGGAATTATTTTTCTAAGACCATATGGACCATAAAGTCTTCTGATGATACTGCAGAGAGAAGATTACCAAATCAACAACAATTACTGTAATATAATAATATTCATCTGTATCTTAATTTGAGTGAAACTGTAAATTGACTTAATATATGTAAAGCAACACATTAACAATTTAAAAAAAAGAAGAGAAAACAGTGACAATCAAGTCTGGATCAGTTAAAATTGCTTCAACTTCATGCTTTGTTAAATCTCATGAACTCGTGTTTGTTCATCCGTCTAACTAGAGTAACCACTCAGGCAAACAAAATCTCCATGTCCTGAGGTCTTTTACAGAAAAATAAATAAATATTCAGCTAGAGTCTAGCAGACTTTTTTGAAATAAGGCAAAAATGTTGCATGTGCCTTTAAGAGCACTGTGTAGTTCTCTATGCTCATATGTGATTGTAGGCATCAGCTGTCTTCAGTGCTGAAGAGAGCAAGGACATCTTTTCCTTCACATCAATGGGATTAGAGAAATAACTGCTCTTCTAATTCTGCAGACTGACACGTCCATGCGCAGAAGACAAAGTGGACATACAGTATAGACATGGACAGAAGGAAGATCAAGATAAAGAGACAAGTTGAAAATGAAAAAAGGGACACATGCTTCAAATCTCAAGGGAGGTGTGTAAGAGAGCCGTCACTGGAAGAGAACTAACATTGCATGACATCATTTTCTTGGTTTCTTTGTAATTACTTAACAGAGGGGATACATGAAGAGTTCAAGTGCTGCACGCAGCACCATCATGGAATATAAGTCAACTTCAGTTACTCCCTCAGGCCCACATTTCTCTTCTTCTTCACAGCCTGGTCAGAGCAACTTCAGGAGACTTATTCGCACAGAGGACAACAGTCCCTACCCTATACCTGGCCTCGCAGCTGACATCTTGCACATGCGAGTCAAAGAAGGAAGCAAGATCCGCAATATACTGCAATTTGCAATAGCTCGCATGCAAAAAGAGGGAGGAGGTAGCGACGGGACATCCCTGAGACAAGTGGTCTTCACTGGCTCGGGCAGGGGAGTCACCAAGACTATCACCTGTGTGGAAATCCTGAAACGTAAAGTGGGAGGACTGCATCAGGTGTCCAAACTGTATTATAGAAGAGTGAATGAGGTTTGGGAGAATCCAGAGCAGGGTGCACCAGGTATAACAGTGGAGAAAACAGTTCCTGCCATCTGTATCCTGCTCTCTAAAGACCCTCTGGATCCCCAGGAGCCTGGCTATCAATTCCCACAAACTTGTAGTTTTCCCACAAAGGACACAGAGAGATGCAACGTTCTGTTAAAGGTAGCTGGCAGTCCATCCTCAAAACACACAGCCAAGAGACTCTGTCTGGACAGCTGGACTGCAAGTCCTCCCTGAATCTCCAACACCCGACTACATCATTTGAAGCAGAGATTTTATGCTTTTTATTTATTTTACAAATTCACATTATTTCCTGAAGTCTTACTTAAACTTCTGCTTTTACACATTTGTATGAAGTTTTTCTTTTACATGTTCATCTTTTTTTTTTTTTTTAAATATGCAGCTTTTGTTGCAGTTATGCCCAGCAAAACTCCAGCAAAATGTTAGATTAACTGCAGCAACCATTTGGAATTGTAACCATGGTTATGGTCAAGTGTAAATGGACAAAAACCCCAAAACCACTACTTATCCTTAACTAATCGGCAGGTTTATTGATATGATAATGAGACTAGTTGTCCAGAGAGCATGTATGTTATTGGAAATGTTGAAGGACACAAATTGTTGTGTTTTTTTTTTGCTGTTGTTGTTTTGTTTTTTTAAATGACATTTTAAAATCAAACTGCATTACTGTGGACATGCATGTTGATACATGTTGCAATAAGTAAAAAATGTAAAATCTGAATCTCCAGTCTATTACTAAAGAGCACCAACAAGGAGTTGAACATCTTTGTCATTATACAAAACATTAGCAAAAGTACTTGTAGGTAATTATAATCCAGTTTCCATAACTATAGTGGAGTAATGTACAGTATAACTGCTGATAATAGTTTGTGGTTATATGCAAAGCAAAAAACAAGAAACAAAAAAAGTATCTGTGAATTGACGTCTTCTGGCAGCGAGGTGGCTTTCTACATTGACTCTAGGAGCGGATGTGAGGTTTGTTATGTCTCGGCCGATGGTGGACTGACAACCTGTGCAGGGTGGACAACTGCCTTTAGCCTGTAGAAAGGTCCCAGCAGGACCTGACCTTAACCTGTGACCCTTAAAAGGATGAAGTGAGTGTAGGTAATGGATAGCAGGAAGATTCTTTAATGTTACCTTTGCCTAAATGAAGTAATAGTGCAACATTTCAAATGATAATGTAAAGTATTTATTACTAAAGTAAATGCTCCCCTTGTCTCAATTGGCTAAAAGAAACAGTTCGATATTTTTAAAAAAAAGAAAGAAAGTATTGATTTCTGTATGCAATGTACCATCACAAAATTTGTTATTATCTGCAATATAGCAAAAGCATAAATTTTGACTGAAACAAATAAAGTTTATTGGAAACAGGTTGAGCTTTCTGTATACCATTGTACATTTTTGTTTTGTGGCATGCAGGCAATTAGAATAGATTCCATTATGACCTCTGTGAAAATAAAAGCTCTGAGAAAGGTGCTGTGGTATTGTATGATGAAGTCTGGAGTAACAGAGAAGTATGTAAGAGTTGTGCAGGACATGTATGAGAGCTGTAAAACAATAAATGATGTGTGACAGAGGACTTCAAGGTGGAGGTGGGACTGCATCAAGGATCAGCTCTGAGCCCCTTCTTGTAAGTAGTTAGGGTCAACACTCCAGAGTCACAGAAAGTGTGGAAAAGAGGTGAAGAAGCATGTGCAAGTAGCTTGGAATGGGTGGAGAAAAGTGTGATAAAACATCAGCAAGAATGAAAGGAAAGGTGTACAAGACCATAGTGAGACCAGAAATGTTGTATGGTTTCAAGACTGTGGTACTGAGGAAAAAGACAGGAGGCAGAGTTGGAGGTAGCAAAGGTTAAAATGTTGAAATTCTCTTTGGGAGTGATGAGGATGAAAAAGATCAGGAATGAGTGAATCAGAGGGAGAGCAAGGCTGTTCCAATTCCTGTCATTCTGGATCTTGCTGGTCTAACTTGTTAGTTTTGTCATCTTTGTAATTAAAAGACTTGTGTTGTAACCTGCTGCCTCCTGGTCCCCTGCATTTGGGTCCTCACCACCACCATCAAATTGTGACAAGTTGGTGTTAGAGAAGAGGATGCAGAGGACAGGGTTAGATGGAGGCAAATGATTTGCTGTGGCTACCCCTGAAGGGAACAGCCGAAAGGAAAAAAATTTTTCATTTAAATTCATTATGATCTCTGTGAAAATTCAGTTGGGAACTCCTGCAATAAACACCCCAATAAACAAGAGGTGCAACATTTTTTAATTCTATTTCACTGATTTACATTTAACATATTTTAGTTGTTTCAAAGATTCGGCTCTAGTGGCCTTTACTAATGTAGTTCAAAGACAGAAAGAGGGGAATACATGCAGTAAATGGTCACTGGCCAGGAGTTGAACCCACAACTGCCACTATTCATATTTTAAGTTTCGGTTGACATAAAAATGATTTGCACATTTAACAGTCTTGTTCTGTTTGTTGTTATTTGTATTTAAGTTATTTTGTTTCTTGGTGTAAGGAACATGGGAATCAGACAACACTAACTCAAGTGAGTACCAACACTAGTTACAAGCAAAGGAGCTTCACAATTGACAATCACTTTTTTGTTTGTGGCTTCCGGGAATTTAGAATATATTTAATTCAGTTCAGTTCAAAGATACTTTATCAATCCCCGAAGGGAAATTCAGTTATTACAGTACTCTTACAATTTAAGTTCTCAATGATTCATTGTAGATGATTATACCTGTGGGCAGGAAAGATCTCCTGTGGTCAGTGTTGTAGCAGATCTGAAGAATACTCTGACTGAAGACACTCTGTTGCTGAATCACTGTGTTGTAAAAAGGATGCCCATGGTTGTCCGTGATGTTTTTCATTTTATAGAGTATCCTCCTTTGCGCAACAAGCTCCAGAAGCATCCCTAAAACAGAGCAAACTTTCTTTAAGAGTTTGTTCAGTTTCTTTAAGTCACTGGCTCTGATGCTGCTCCCCCAACAGGTGACTGCAGACAGGGTTGAACTCTCTACAACCGACTTATAGAACATCTGTAATATCTGGCTGTAAACACAGAAGGACCAAAGTTTCCTAAGAAGTAAAGTCTTCTTTGTTCCTTCCTTTAAACAGCATCAGTGTTACGTCTCCAGTCCAGTCAGTTGTCCATATAAACACTGAGGTTTTCATACTCTTCCACCACCTCCACCACCACCTCTTCTCCCACGATGTAAATACTGCTTGACATAAACCTCATTCTCCTAAAATCCACAATCATCTCTATTTTTTTTCCAGCACATTTAAGATGAGGTGTTCCCACACAATGCCACAAAATCTGCCACCAGTTCTCTCACTCATTCTCTTGTCCATCACTAATACGATTCATCAATTCTGACGTCTGTTAAAATAAACGCATTTCATAGCGTTTTAATCTATTTGAACATGTGTGGCACTTGACATTATTAATTGTAGGTAAAGCGTATAAAAGAAAGAAGAAGAAATGTGGTCTCTGGTTGCAGTTTGCACATGCGCAGAAGGACGTCACGTACGCGCTGGGCTCCTCCAGAATTCAGCCACCGGTACTTCAGCTTTCTGTCCCGCATCATGTTCAGAGCCGCCGTCCGACTTTCAGTCTCCGGTGTCCGGAGTTTAGCCCTCACACAACCGAGATGCCAAGGTACGTGTTAATTCTGTCATCTCGTCTGAAAAATTACTTCAATAAGAGCGGTAATTCATTAAAACGCCTTGGTTGACGTTCCCGGGGTAACTTAACATTCTATCGGCACATTGCGACTAGGCTAACTAGCCGTCAAAATATTAACCAGTGTTTCTCAAAGTGTTCGGTGAAGCAGTAAACATCTTCGTCCGATATAGCCAGTGTCGATGTAAGCAGAGGGCTTGCTGTATAGAAAATATCCGTGTGTGTGTGACTCTGTGATGTTTGTGTCCTTGCCGTGACCCAGCTGGCAAGTCTGGTCCGGGGCCTGCGACTTAACTGCCGGTGCTAGCTGCTAACGTGCTAACTGGGTTTCTGATCCTGCAATATGGCTTTTAAAAAAGGATGTCGCAGTATATTTCTTAATTGTGGTCGATGTGATGTAATTCCGATAGCGATATACATAATATGAAAAACCGCATGGAAACTGTCAAGAATGTCCAGGAAGAATATCTGTACTGTAGGTACCTCTGAAAACTTTAATTGCAATGTGAAAATGTTAGCAAAATGCATCAGTGTTTACAACCAAGAAACGTGATATCATACAAAGAGATTATACAAATAATAAATGCATATCAAAATATTGCAAATGTGTTTAAGGTAATGTCATAATTACTGAATTTTTTTTAATTGTGAAATATATATATATATATATATATATAGTTACTGAGTTGGAGTACAGCCCTACCGTAGACTGCACATAACCAGGGTTTAACCGTGAACTGGTTTCACTCGGGCTTTAAGAGGGTCAACGTCAACACCATTTACTGTTGAAGTGGTATTAAAGCTAAGATGCTGCTGTTGTAACATTTTCTCTGGAGGGTTATGAAATCAGAAACTTGTTGAGTTATGCCAGCCAGGTTTAAATGTTTTACAGCAGAGTAGTCTCTGCCATGAGTGACTGTTTATGCCAACCTGCTACGTGCACTGTCGTGTCTGGATGATGGCAGTGATCCCAGATGAGTTACATTACACTGTTTGTCCTTTTACCGCTTCACATAGTGCAGACATTTCCTTGACTGTTTGCCCTAGATTTCACAACACTATATGTCAATGAAGGTGAATTATTTTTATTGGGGACAGCTCAGTGAAAATAAATACTATTTATATTTCATCTTTTTATATATATGTATATTTTTTTTATTGTTGTTCAGCTCCTTTGGCCTCAAGGTGTTACTCACATGGGAAACAGGAGACCGATGAGGAGTTTGATGCCCGCTGGGTCACTTATTTCAACAAACCAGATATTGATGCATGGGAGCTGAGGAAAGGTAAGTTTGTGTACGAAGGTGATGCTGAATCACTAAATGCTAATGCATTTGTGAAGTTTGAAGAAGAAAAAAGAGGCACAAATATTGTAGTTAACAGTTGTCAGGCCTACTACAAGGAAATTGTTTCCATTTTTGGAGTAATTATTACCCAGGAGACAAAGGGCTTTGTCGGCTATTGACCACATGAGATTCGGAACGAATTGGGAAGGGTTGAGATCATGTAATGAAGATGTTTGTTTTGTCATCTCTGCCAGAAGTGTATAGATTACTCTGTAAAACTTGCTGTAGTGTAAGGCTGTGAGATATGGCCAGTGTATAAAGACCATGATGCTTTTAGATTGAATGGCGATATAGGGAAAAATAAATACGCACACACACACACACACACACACAGAGAGAGAGTGTATTTGAAAAGCAGGGTTTGGTTTAGGGTCATGCTGCATTGTGATTGACAGGTCATTCCTAATTCCTGTGGTTAACCTCACTTGCTTTTAATGTCCGCTTTTCAAGTTAAGGGTCAAGTTAGAATATGATGACGGCCAATGTGCAAAACCAGTGGCTCACAAGTGCGGTCCACAAACCAATGTGTGACACCCAAGTGTTTATATCCATCCGTGATATAAAAGTCTGTGGTTTTAATGCTCCCGCCAAAATAAAGCTTTATTCACATATGATGACCATTCTCTTCTTTCCTCTCAATAGATTTTGAAGCACATGGACAGAATTAAACTAAACTGTGACAAAAACAAGACTGACTGATTTATTTGGCTAAATCTTAGTGTGAGCTGGAAAGGTAGTCATTATAAATTTCCTCACGAAAAGGAAGAACTGTGAATAACAACTAAATCAAAGACAAACATGTTAGCACAAAGCTAAAGGACTGATTAAGGAAAGAAAGTGAACCAACTACAAAAGAAATATAGTTTGAAAATGTTGATTCAGCCCAAGTCAACGTGAACACTTTAGTCTGCTAATCAGTCACAGCTTGTCAGTGAACTAACAGTTCATGGGTAAGAAACACATCATGACCTTAAGCGTAATCCCTGACTGATGGCAAAATATATGCACTAGTGTATGCCAGACAATCTTGTTTGAACCACTGGCACTGGGAAAATCAGAAATTACCTACATGCCCTGAGGGCATTGCAAATAACTACCTAAGAACAATAAGGAAATTTGTGCTTGGTAGATTATCTCTTTGTTGTATCAATGCTTCTTGGCAATAAATCTTAGACCATTGGAAAGCCTGATTATTTCTCTTTCATTTGCAAGGATCATGCAATTGTGAGATGAGCACAACAGCATGCTTTTGCTGTTGGATCTTGTTTGGTGGACTGGATGATTGAAGCCTGAAGAAACTAAATATATTGGCTATATTGCTATTTAATTTTACTGCAAATAGGAGTTTTACAAATAGGAGTTTTACAAATAGGAGTCTGCAGGAGCAGAACGTGAAAGAAGCATACACAGCAGCCTGGCACCACCTCCTCACACTGGTCACCAGCCTGGTCACATACTGCTGTGTGATTGTATCCCATTTTTCCACCAGCATTTGTTCCAAGTCAGCCAATGTGGTAGCGTTGTCGCTGATATCCCTAGTTACATGAACTTGACCTTCAGCTTTCAGCTGGTATTGGGGCTCACTCTAATTAATGTCACAACCTGATTTGCAGTTGGCCTACCCAAATATGTCAAATATGGCATAACGATTCTTGGAGCAGACACCAACTGACCACTGCAGCAGGGCCAATGCTCACAGGTTCTGACACACGTGCCAATCAGAGGCCTAACTGCCCGCACCTGGGGACCCCAGAAATGCAACGCAAACTCAATAATGACATGAATAAAATAAGAATTTAGCTTAAATACATTTCTGTAGAAGATATGAATTGGAGTTCATCTACAGCAGGGCAGGGCAACTCCAGGACTCGAGGGCCACTGCCCTGCATGTCTTGCATGTTTCCCTGCCACAACACACCTGATTCAAATGAATGTCGTTAACAGACTTGTGCAGGCTTGGATGACCAGCTGATGGTGATCCAATTAGTTTGAATCGAGGCGTGGAGTTGTCCTGCCCTGATCAAGAGGAACCAGTATGATCACTTATATCAAGGACAGAAAGAATGAGGAGGGCTGTTAAGACATGGAAAAAGCCCACAAATTCAGTGCAGCAAGTAAGGTCCCTTCATACCGGTATGTACTGTTCCAGGCGTCCCTCCGGAAAGATGCCATAAAGTTTTGGGCCCAAAGCTCGTTCTGCCAGAATGGCAAACATAACACTCTCCAGTACTAGAGAGTCCACACCCTGTGTGACAAGACATGCTCAGTGAAAAAACTGACACTCTTCAAATACTGACTACAGTACAAGCATATCATTTCACAAGTACAATAATATTTTGTTTGCAGCAACATGCACTCGGGGCAAAGATAACTACTTGATGAGCCATAATGAACACAACCAACCTGCAGGATGGCACCATAGACTCTCAAGAGCACCTGGCGAGGTTCCTCTCCCATGCTGTGAACATGGTTGGGCAAACTACACAGGTACAGCAGATTACTCAGTCCGCCACTGAAAAACAAAAGACACCAGCTAAACACTGGTTTACACAAACCAACTTGGACAAAATAAATACATGTTTCTTGGGGTCATGATTGATCACATTCTAATCTATTCTAATTCTTGCACTAGTGAGATATTGTTTTTTGGCACTCAGCCAAGGCATATTTCAAATTCCCATTTATTCAGTAAACAACCTCGTTTGACTGTTCCTGTTTTATGCACGACCATGTGTACACACACACACGTAGAGAGTCTGCATTTTTTTGTTTGTTCATTTTGTTCCATTCCTAAATTAAAACATTATTATCTGAACTACCTAATCCAGATATATGTCCGTGTGTGTGTATGTCTGTGTTTTTCTTTTCTTTCTTGATTTTATTATAATTTATTTATTGTTGTTTTTCCCATACTTTCATGACTTAGTTTATTATTATACCTGTAAATGTGTTAAGGCTTTGGCATTATTGTTGATCTACAGTCATGCCCGTAAAGCTTGTTGAAATCGGGGAAAAAAAAGACAGATGAGATGTTTTCCTGTGTACAGCTTAGTTTTCTTTACCATTCTCATACAGACTAAGTTTTTATTTTAGATAATGAGATAAGATAAGATAGATTTTACTGAATTCTCATTTATGACCCTCATAGTGTGCAGTTATAGGTAAATTTACTTTCTTTTGTATCATATATACTAGTGTATTTTGTATATAAATGTATAAGATGCCGCCGCCCCCACCCCACACACGCACACACTCTTATTTATTTTGTTCTGTGCCTCGTTAAAAGGGAAATTTCCCACTAGTGGGATTAATTAAAGTCTTATCTCATTCATTCAATATCCTCAGGGATCATAACCCGCAACCTGTCGTTGGGACAGCTTACAGGTTGTCGCGTTTGTATCCGCAGTACATCCGTGTCTGACCTTTACCTGACGATGCTGATGTGAAAATCTGCCTCTGAAAGAGTCTTCCACGATCCGGACAGAAAGTCTCGACACCAAACAAAGGCCCTGCCCCTGGTGTCCCGGTCGACCTCCTCGCTTCTCCCATCTCGAAAAGACTCTGCCTCCGAGTCGTCATCACAGTTGCCCTCGAAGAGAGGACTCGGAGTCCTTAATTTTCTCTCGTTGACTACAAGCGTGCCTCCCGCTAGCTTCTTTTCTACCGGAGGACCGGTGTCTTCTATACACAGAGCAGGGATGTTGCTGCCGTAAAACCCCGGCCCTGACTGGTCTCCTCTGCCCGAGCCCACCTTGTCGTGACAGCTACTGTGGGTTACATCTCCACCAGACTGCATCGCGAGTTTCCGGCCAAAGAATAGCGCAGCTGCGGAGTAAAATGTCGGCCTGAAGTGGCAGGATGAGGTCGCTGACACTGGTACTTTGCAAGTAAAGCTACTTAGCCGGAAGAACCAAACATGGCAGACCCACATGGAGGGCGGTAGCCGGCTCGCAGGGTCAGCTATAAAATATTCAAATTACTTTCATATACTGAAACCTACTTTTGACCAATGACTGTACGTAACTGGGTTTGACCCATGCGCTGAGTCCATAAACGTTGGAGTAGCAAATTCAAGGTTTATCCAACGTCTCTCTCATTGGTCTGTTCTTGGTGCTTCTCTTTACGTCAGTCTTCGTTCGCTGAAGGCTTCTGGGAAGTGTAGTGTTTACTACATGGGAGTAAATTTCGTAATAAACGTGTGTATGTATGTATGTATGTATGTA
>JBAMYA010000021.1:5130851-5146713 GCA_037176975.1 Arrhamphus sclerolepis | reverse complement strand
AAGCAGATGGTTACATGAGTAAATGCCCTGCTTTCTGCTGAAAAAATTAGCTTGTCAGGCATGCTGCTGTTTTAGAGTGAAAAGTTTCCAAATCCGTCCACAAAATCTCATCACCTGATATTATCACTTGGGACAATCGGGATTGTTCATTTCAGATATGGTCTGTGGATACTTGAGGGAGTGGCAGATTTACAAAAAAGCCAAAGAAGACACATCTACATTCCTGTCCTGTCTTGCTTTGTACATTGCCTTGCTTTGTGTGAATCAGATTACCTCTGACTTGCATAACCTAGAAGCCAGCTGTTGATGATCACATTTGGTTTAAACTAAACTATTTGTGAATGATGATTCTGATATTTCCTGACGTAATTCATGTTCATTCAGTCAGTGAGCTTGTTAGTTTGATGTTGTTTTCTGGAGTTACTGTCATTCATAGTTTCTACTCTAACACGTGAAGTCAGATATATT
The DNA here is from genome assembly GCA_037176975.1 of Arrhamphus sclerolepis. Classification (NCBI taxonomy): domain Eukaryota; kingdom Metazoa; phylum Chordata; class Actinopteri; order Beloniformes; family Hemiramphidae; genus Arrhamphus; species Arrhamphus sclerolepis. Next base: position 5,146,245 of record JBAMYA010000021.1, on the reverse strand, counting down.
AGTTTATTGTTTTCATGTAGTGTGTCATTATTGGGTATTATTCATGTTTGTTTGTTTTTTATGATCTTTTTCATTTCTTTTTTAAAATTTCATTTTATAAGGTAATTGTACTCTGTTATATCAGAACAAAGATGACTTTATATTCTGAGGAACAGTTGGTTCATTAATATTCAGACCTGCTGGACTGATCTGTTGCTGCCCTTAAAGCTGCTCACTGACCAGATTGATGATGATGATGGACATCTCAATGAGACAGTGCTCAGTAGAAAGTTGACCAAACTCACAATGACAGCCTTGTGTGCTTTCTCAAAAGGGCAAAGCTGTGGTCCCATGGAGGGCTCTGTGGAAAAGGCAGTGTGGCTCTATGGCAGACTCAGCTGCTGCTGGGATACATTCAGTGTGTCCATTTTTAACTTGTACCGAGTTGGATCAAAGTTTAGATGTGTTTTCATCCAGGCTTGCAGCATGGCTCTTGGGATCTGAATTGTTCCAGTTTGTAAGTACAGTGAAAAAGAAAAAGAAAAACCTTGCATTAAAGGCTTACAAGGTCCTTAAAAGTTCAAGCTCCGGAAAGTTCTTAGTTATTGAAAGCTATATTTCTGCGGTGAGAAATGGCTAAATAAGCGCTGACTGACAACTTCAGTGCCCACAGAAACTGAGCTGAGGAAAAACAAGATTAAACAAACTAATTGTTTTTTATTTGATTTAGTGAAAGCCTAATTGAATGCAGAATCTGGGCCCCAGCTCAGGTGAGGGCTCCAGTTAGTGCTCTGTCTTTCTGTGTGTGAAGCCAAAATGCATTTTATTGGTCTTTCTATCATGCTTGATGGTACAGATCTTAAACCGGAACCAAAGGTGTTGACGTTACCATCTGTATAGGTGTCTTGCTGCAGAGAGGGGGAATTTATGCTGAAGATACATATACAATATTTTATACATGAACGTCTACTATTTCATTATAGTAGGTAATGAACAAAAAAATGATCAAATATGAAAATTATGGAAAAGCACTGAATCAAAGGAGTGATTGGCTCATCGGACATCAGAATATGTCTTATAGTTCTACTCACATACGGTTACATTGCAACGTTCAACATTTTTTGACTGCAGTTCAGATGAATTAAGATCAGGTGCTTATATCAGTTAGTTATTCCACCTCCTTGTCATGAAAAAAACTACCTGCTCGATGTGACTGTATGAAATTGTTCAAATTTTGGCCACTTAATTGTGATGCATTTTGCTAAATCTGACAGCACAGAGGGTTTTTGTATTATACCTTTGCATTCTTTCTGAAATGCATAAGGGCTCTTTTTTGTCTTAAATAACATTAAAAGACCATGCAGAGAGCACAGTCATCTACTAAGACCAAGAGGACACTTATTAATGATAAAAGAGATCCACAACCAAGCCTTCTTTTGATATTTGTTTCCAAAATTGAATGGGTTCTTTCTTTGCTCATGCTCAACTGAGTTTCTGGAAAACTGGTCAAGTAGCTTTTGCAGATTTTTTTTTTTTTTGCAAAATAACTTTAAAGTTATGCAACAAGCTTTCCCTCAGTATTTTTTTTTTTGCACATATAAGAGGCCTTTTTACTCTTCCTAGTTTATAACTACAGGACAGCACTTTTATATAATACCATTACTTCCCATCTGCTTGTTTGGCACATCCTCAAACACAGACAGGCATTTAAACAAAGGGATTAACACAGAAGGAGACCAGAGGTCACTGCTGCAGGTTACAATTTGAGAATTTTATCAACAAGAACATATTCTTGTAGACAATTATTAGAGCAGATTGAATTGATGCCTGAAATAGAAAGTGGAAATAGTTAACTTCATAAATGAGTTAAATTTTGATCAGTTTGGATACCATGTATTTCATACTTTTGTTTTAAACTTTGACTTGCCATTTGAATGCAGCATTCATAACTATTTCTGTTTAAATATGTTGAAGTACAGCGTCAAAAGACAAATGAAATATTTATTTTATGGTTTGCATCTTTTAGATAGTCTCCCATATAGTACTAGTTTAATCCAACAATCATGACCTGCAGATGAGGAATCTTTCTTACTCTGGTTAACCTTGAATTTTAGTGTTTGGTCAGGATGAAATGTCTCAAAATGAAATGTCAAGTGGACTGAGGTACAATTTATTCATTTCAGTTTGTACAATTTATTATTTATACAGTTTATATTATATTTTATCCCTTTCTGAAACTGATTCTGTTAATCTTTGGTTGCCTTCGCAGCATGCTTCAGGTCATTGTCAATCTGCACTGTGAATTGCCATCCAGTGAGTTCTGAAGCATTTGGCTAAATATGAGCAGGTAATATTGCCTGAAACACTTCAGAATTCATCCTGCTGCTTTTGTCAGCAGTCAGATCATGAATAAATACAAGGGAACCAGCCATACATGCCCACGCCATGACACTCCCACCACCGTGCTTCACTGCTGAGGTGGTTTGTTTTGGATCATGAGCAGTTCCTTTCCTTCTCCATACTCTTCTCTTCACATCACTCTGGTACAAGTTGATCTTTGTCTCATCTGTCCAAAGGATGTTGTTCCAGAACTGTAAAAGCTTTTTCAGATGTTGTTTGGCAAACTCTAATCTGGCCGTCCTGTTTTTGAGGCTCACCAATGGTTTACATCTTGTGGTGAACGCTCTGTGTTCACTCTGGTGAAATCTTCTCATGATTGTTGACTTTGACACACATACACCTACCTTCTGGAGGGTGTTCTCAATCTGGCCAGGTTCTTCACCAGGGAAAGAATTCTTCGGTCATTCACAACAGTTGTTTTCCGTGTTCTTTTGGGTCTTTTGGTGTTGCTGAGATCATTGCTGTGTTCTTTCTTTTTAAGAATGTTCAGTTGATTTTTGCACACCTAATCATTTTTGCTATCTCCTCTGATGGGTTTGTTTTGATTTTTCAACCTAATGACGGTTTGCTTCACTGATAGTGACAGCTCTTTGGATCTCATGTTGAGAGTCGACAGCAACAGATTCCAAATGGAAATAGCAGACTTGAAATTAACTCTAGACCTTTTATCTGTAAATAGGATGAGGGAATAACACACACCTGGCCATGGAACAGCTGAGGAGCCAATTGTCCCATTACTTTTGCGCCTTTAAAAAGTGGGAAGCACTTATACAAATTGTTGTAATTCCTACACCGTTCATGTGATTTGAATGTAAATACCCTCAAATTAAAGCTGAAAGTCTGCACTTATCACGCATCTTGTTTCATTTCAAATCCTTTGTGGTGGTATTTATAGCCAAAAAGATGAGAATTGTATCGATGTCCCAATATTTATAGACCTGACTGGATGTTTAGTCACAGTCTCATACAGTTTAAGGCGAGCAGTTTTATCCAACAAATTTTTGATGACTAACGAGTTCTGCTCATCTACAACACTGAAATCTCCCAATTTCTCTCAATAATTCCATGGCTTTCAGGATTTCTGGGGGGAAATTTTCTCTCGTTTCAGAGTTCACTGGTCTGATTCTTCTGTCTTGAATTAAAAATCTCCCGTTCATTGACCTTATGGCTATTCAAACACCATACTTTACGTTTTACATTTAGCAACATTTGTGCCACCTCTGGAAACTTCAGCTTTGCATAATGATCATTCCAGCATGAAATAAAGCCATATTGACATTAGTGTTAACGCTCAGTCCAACAACTTGTGTCCCACAGCTTCTCCACCTGCCAACTCCAAGCAGGAAGTTTCAAGGCACTAGTTTACCACTTTCTGTGCTGGCTTTTATATCTATGAAGAAGAATCGGAATTCCTTTTGTAAAAATTATGTGGTATTGGGTGTAGTATAGACACAAATAATCATAAATCCTGATATACGTTTGTCTGAATCGGAACAACTCTACATGGAATTTTTGTTTTTTGTCTCACTGGTGTAGAATCATGAAAAACATAATACTGTGTCTGTGGACGTTTATTCTTGTTTTTCGTCTTGCCTCTCTGCAGTGTGTGAAATGTCAAAGTGTAAAATAGCTGGGTGGGAAGGAGCCGAGAAGGGGGGTTGTTGAGGGTGGGAAGTTCATTGGCATACTTCTGTCCCTCATGACAGAAGACAGCTGCATTACTCTTTGGGGGACAACATCTGTCACATCCCTGGTACGTTGACTGATCATAGTTCTCTCTGGGATACTTGAGAATTTTCACTCTCCCATTTGGCATCTGCAAATCCCAACTTCTCATGTGCAACTTTGAAAGCATGCTGGATTAGGTTTTCAATAGGAGACTCATGCTTACAAAAGGAAAAGCAGGATGAGAACAGAAACTGTGTTGATTCTTTCATGTTTCTCGGCAGCCCATTCTCATATTGGGAATATTCTAAATCTGGGATGTTGTACAGGAAGTTGACTGTTCAGTAACGGCCATGTCAAAGGATGTGACCTCATGTAAAGTGACAGATTATGAGAGCCAGGATTTTCCCTGAGCTCTGGCCATTGGGACCCACCACCACACTGGGAACTGAAAAACGAAGAGAGGAAGTGAGGCTTTGAGGGAGGACGGAGCCAGGATACTGAGCATGACTTAATCCATAGGTCATCTTTTAACTATGACGCCTCTGCTCTGCTTTGTTCTGTGTGTATCATGGAAACGCAGCCCCAAGGGGTGACTCAGGCCTACGGTTACTGTCACCGAGGCTGCTTCGCTGGCAGAAAGAAGCACTGGGTTGGACGAGTCCCTCGAGTATGGTCAGATCTCACCACAAGTTTGCATTCCAGCGTTGGAAGAGAGCTATCTTGATCCCCGTAAGGTCCACTAACTGCGGTTAAGCTCGAGAAATTAGATCTGAACAAACTAGGTCTCTGTGTCTAGCACAAGTGATCAAGTTGATCATGGTTTTGTGTTTTTTGGTCAGACTACAAAGCTGAAAGCTGCTCTACATGTACACGCTGTTGTCCTGCATCGCTGTAACTTTGTGAGCCAGTTGTGAAAGTGTGATTTTTAAAAAAAGAATTCTTGCTTGTTCTGCTTTCTGTAAGAGCGAGTTATTTTTACTGGAACTGTCTGATATGACTTTACTGTGGTACATTAAGATAATGCCTAACCTCAATGTTTTAAGTAAACTGAATGTCGGTGCAGAAAAACCTCCAAGTCAGTGTTTTATTTTATGTATATTTGTTTTGTTTTGTTTTGTTTTAAATATTGCTATGTTTTTCTTTTTAGGTGCTGTAAGTGTGTGTGCGTGTGTTTAGCAGCTCTAATGGTAGCAGCTATAAAACCTCACCTGTGAGAGGATTGAAGCGCCTCATTATGACGGAGGACCAGGTAAAATGAACCTTTAGAATGCAGAGTGCTGCATGTCAAAAATGATTTTTTCCTTTTAAGCAATAACATTTAAATCTTTGGTTATAGAGTCCATGGCCGCAGGGCACAGAGTGTGTGGCCAGGTACAACTTCAAAGGAACATCAGAGCAGGATCTGCCATTTAACAAAGGAGACATTTTGACAATCATAATTGTCACAAAGGTAAACCAAACTGTTGTTGAGAACATTTGAATTGATGCCATTAATGAATGTCTTATGTATTAATTTTAGTCATTGTTTATTTCTTATGTGTTCAGGATCCAAACTGGTACAAAGCTAAAAATGCTACAGGCCGCGAGGGAACAATCCCAGCCAATTATGTTCAGAAGAGAGAAGGCGTGAAAACTGGTGGCAAACTGAGCCTGATGCCGTAAGTACACACAACATTTTAGTTTGCTAAGTTTTGATTAGCACTTTAATCTTCTAATTTTACAGACTAAGTAGAAATAGGTTAATGTATGTGCCTCCTCCCACCACAACAGCTTAGTGCAATGTTGCAACAACGGCCAGAAAAGCTCGACTTCACTTTCTTCCTTCGGCTGTGTCACTGCTGAAGGCCAGTGCCTTTCTTGTCGTAGCAGTGAGGCTGTGGTTGTGTGAATGGAGACCGCAGTTTGGTTGGGCTGTGTTGTAATTGCAGTGCACTTGTGTGTGCCTCCACCTAAGCTTTGCATGAACTCAGCACAGTTTCCTGTTGTTTCTTTTCTATTTTCGACTGAAGTAATCTCAAAAATCTCCCCGTTTGCCCACGAGAAAGGTTTCTTATGCATATATGTATCTACCTATGCAAGAACATTTGGATTTATTTATAGTGCACATGTTGCAAAATTATCTCTCCAATCCTTTCATGACAATAAAGCTGCACTTAACACAAACGACCTCTGCGTGACATGAAAAATAATTGGACAAAAGATTTGTGTTAGGAAAATGTAAGCTCCTGTTTGTCTAATTTACATATCAACCATTCATCTTTTCTCTTATACACATTGTTTGTAGTAGAGCAGTGTTAAAAATAGTAGATACAAGTAGAAAAAAAACAGATCTCACATAATATCAACTTCTAAATTTTGTGAATGTCAGCAGCAGCAAATATGAAAATAGTGTTAAAGGGACCTTCATCCAGTGAGTAAGTGGAATCATATCTGCAAAATGACAACATAATGTAGAAGTGAGAGGAAAAATGCATCCACTGCTTACAACTCATAAGGAAGTAACTTGTATTTCTGTGACCAAAAGCCTTTGTCTGAGCTTTCCAACAAGGCACCCTGTGTGATGTTTAAATTTCTCATGGAGCCACATGCAAATGTTACTACTGTACATTCTGAAAGCTACATTTGAATATTTGACTGCCTCAGTAATAAAAACTGGTCATGGCGAATACGCAAATGACTGTAATCTATACATCTGGATGCAGAAAACATTATTTAAATTACTTTCATTAAAGGCTGATTTAAGGTCAACGATAACATCATATGGATGATTAAACATGGAAAGATGAAAATGTCTCAAAGCCTATTAGAAATGAACCATCCGCACAGTGTCCTTTATGTCCTTTAATGAACCTTGTGGGTTTTTTTAGAGGTATTTTTGGCTCTAGTGGCCTTTATTGATAGTACACAGACAGGAGACACACAGCAAAAGGTCGCAGGCTGGGAGTCAAACCTGTGACTGTTACCTCCAGAGAACTGTTACCTCTGTACGTAGGCTGCATGCTCTTACTACTGAGCTATCAAACACCCCCTAAATATGGCTCTTAAAATAGCTGAAGGCACTCCACCTAAGGCTGATAGAGTCTGGTCTTTGGAAAGACCAATATAGCTACTTTATAGTATGAATTAGACACTACAAGCTGAGATGCACTTAAAGACATGATAACATACTGTACTTTTGTCCTCTGTATAAGTATGTTCTCAAGCACACATCATCTTTTAAATTTATTTATTATCCATGGTTTTGTTTTAACATCTCACAAAACAACAAAGGAGAACCAGCAGTACATTCTCTGCTAAATCTAACATCATGTTTTGAAATTTTACGAAAGACTTGGATCTGGAATGGGACCCTCACCTTGGCAGATCAGCAGTTCTGTACATACAAACCACAGGTCCAAGTCCATGCCCAATGAATCCTGCCTCAATTCCACTTGTTTGTGCTTTCAAGTGATCCATCCTGAAGTCCATTCACTTCTAGAGAATCCCCAAAATATGTGATGTCGCAGCAAAACTCCTCTTTTTTAGATCTATTAGCCATTTACATTGAAAAATGTCAGTTTTGAAGAAAACATACATATAGTACTGTCATCCACTCGCATAATTCAAATAATTATCAGGCTTTTGACAGAGAAACTTCTTTGGGTGAAACTGTAAAGGTTGTTAGGGAAGTGGTTTTCCTCCGATGCCAGAAGCAGTTTGGCATTAGCAACATTAGCACCACTGCTGTTACTCAGCTCAAGACTGACAAACAGAAGCAGCACCTGGCTAGTTAATAATAACCTACTTGGGTTTAGGCATGGATGTTAACACTGCCTTGCAATAAATTTAATACTAATTCATTGGCTTCACATGCTTTGCTGTGTATGTTTGATAGTGTTTTGACAGTACAGTCTCTGTGAGAAATGGGCCCCCCTTGTTGGCCCTTTACTTAGAAAAATCCTAGATCCACCACTGATACAAACACACCTATTGGAACGAGAGTAAGATAACACTGTATTAAATCCATAAAGATAAATTGCCATTTATGGGTGTGTTTTAAAAAGAAGATAAAAGCCTGTCTTTGCATAGTCGAAGTGGATAATGTTGACTGTTCTCTTTTTCATTAAATATGAAAAATGAATGCCATATGTAAATAAAACACAGTCCTTAACATAAAACCTTAACCTGGACATAAATGCAAAAAACTCATTTCTGAATAAGAATAGAAGAGAAATTAAAAACCATAAAGAAGGCATGATGTGTTTTTACACTCAGTCATCCAGGTCACAGTTACAACCCAAGGTTTAAATCAAAGCAACTGGACTTTTGAAAGGAAAAGAAGTCTGCTTGCCTTGATTCAAACCTTTGAGAGTCATGGCATAAAGGCCAGAGTTGTTTATTTTCTTTTGCAGAGAGATTAGCTTCAAAATATGAGGCAATATGAAAAATGTCGTGTATATGTACTTTCTATAGAGTGCAAAAGTCGTAGGCTCTGAGTCTTTTATCTGAGTATTTTATCAAAGTTTAAATAATAATAATAGTATCAGATAAACTAATTAATCAGTTGGGCGATTAGTGGTCACAGAAAAAAAGAAAAACCTCCATATCGGACAGCGTTAAGGTAAGATGTGCACAAAAAAAAAGACCACACAATGTCTATAATAAAATGTGACCTTCCTCAGAATCTAATTTAATCCTTAAGGGAGATTTTATAATTCAGATGATTGACATGATAATAATTAGGATTCCAAGCCAGGTTTTGGTATCTTCTGATTATCATTATTTTTTTTTAATAGCGACTACATTAAAACACAAAACAACAAGGCCAGGGGACCCTAAGACTGTTGCACACTATTTTTTACGTCTTTGTATGAAATATGTATGTATATCGTGTATATACATAAATGTATATTATAATCAAATGTGATTGTGTGATAAAGACAGTAGAGTAGATCCAAGTAGATTTCAATCAGCTGATTTCTACTGTTGAGGCATCTCACCATTCATGATGTCTGTTATTCACATTCATATATTTAGTTTCTTTTGTGTTTTTGTGTGTGTGTGTGTGTGTGTAATGGTTGTCCTTCCAGATGGTTTCATGGGAAGATAACCCGGGAAAATGCAGAACAGCTGCTTCAACCCCCAGAGACGGGCTTGTTCTTGGTGCGGGAGAGCACTAACTTCCCTGGCGACTACACTCTCTGTGTGAGCTGTGATGGTAAGGTGGAGCACTACCGCATCATCTACGACAACGGGAAGCTCACCATCGATGAGGACGTCTATTTTGAGAACCTCATGCAGCTGGTTGAGGTGAGATGAAAGAGTGCATGAGCATATTTTAAGTGTTTGGGTGCTATAATCAGCATTAGACCACTGTGTGATGCTTTTAGAGCTGTGGTGCAACTGCACTGCTTCAGACATAATGTGAAGTTCCTGGAACATATAATGAACAGGAAGTGTCAAAGAGGAAGTTAACTGTATGCTGTGGTTCAGAGTGTAACCTTAAACAGACGTGAGGCCCACACAGTTATGTGGATACTTTTACCTGCATGAAATGCTTATTTTAACCAACACCTGACTAAAGATTACCCACCAAATAGCTGGTGTAAACAAATCAGTTCTGTGCAACTGATATTATTTAGTTATGCACTCTTTGTTTAGTTGAGTTCATCAGACAGCCCTCTGCTGGCCACTCTGGCACACTGCTCTCTGAGTGGTTTCTGTAGTGCTGACGTTTCTTCGTGATAATGAGTAGTTTACTTCAACTTTATCGTTCGATGTTAGTACGGTTGTATGCTTCAGTCTGCCATAAAGACACATTACATTAAACATCTTTTTCCATTGAGGGGAGGGGTATCTCACATGCCGCATAGATCTGAATGTGGCCACGGTGGTTTCTGTTTTTTGTTCTCTAATTTGTAAAGGCATGAATAGGGAACTATCTCTTCAATTAAGTGGAACCGATGAAAAGCTGATTTTATTTTTTTTTCCATTCAGGCTTGTTGCTAAGATCACGCTGCATTGTTGTCCTTTATCTCACAGTGACTTCAGATAATCTCACACCCACTCTTAAATCAATTTTAAAACTTCTGTTGTTACAACTAAAAAGTCACAGATATTTATCATTAATGCACTTCAAACTGTATAGTGACTCATACCACACTGTAGACTCAGTATATCACAGAATCACTGAGCTGTTAAAGAGCTTGACAGGAAACCAAGATGATAATCAACTGACCCCAGAGTGTTGTGATCAGGTGATTAGATGTTTGTCTTGCTTCTAAGTGCATGGCTCCTTTTCCTCTGTCTGTCTCTGTAAGGCTGAAAACAACAGAGAAAATAACTGTGTGGCAGGAGGGGCAAGTGGCTTTCTCAGTCAAATCAGCAAACACATTGACTATGCCGTTTCAGTTTACAACATGAGCCATTTTAGTGGGATTTAACACACAAACAAGCCTGTCGATTCCTTCTGAGCATTCATTTTTAACATAGAAAATAATGTAAGCATTGTTTCAGATTTTAACTGTTTTAGTATGCTTTTTATTTTATGGTGTTCCCTGTAGTTTAAAATTATATTTATGTGTCTTTGGGTGTTCAAAGCACTACACCAAAGATGCTGATGGCCTGTGCACCAGACTAATTAAGCCAAAGCTGGAGGAGGGAACTGTGGCTGCTCAGGATGAGTTTTCCAGAGGTAAGTCTTAATTTGTCAACTCTTCAGGATTTCTGCTGTAAAATTCCTATAGCATAGACTTTTTGTGTATCGGGATGTATTACATCTCAACTGCATGTTTTGTTTTGTTTTGTTTTTATTTGTCCAACAGGTGGCTGGTCAATGAACAGAAAAGACTTGAAACTGCAGCAGGTTATTGGAAAGGGAGAATTTGGAGGCAAGTAGCTTTAGGTTTACACTGCATAGTGTAAGCGAGCATGACCTGTATTATTGCTTTTATTTATGAGAAACCAGATACAGAATGTGTTGTTGTGAATTTGTAAATAGAGGAAAAAACTGAGATCTAACATAAAAAGGTATTATGAAGGGCAGGCTGTAAAACCTTCAAAAGGTAGTCTTCACAGTCAGACTGTGCAGTTAGACTGCATGACAGTGCCTGGCTTTTTTCCAGCATAAATGCAACTTCACTGATTGTTCAATATCTTTTTTTTTCTTTTATTTCAGATGTCATGGTAGGAGACTACAGAGGGACTCAAGTAGCTGTGAAATGCATAAAAAATGATGCTACGGCTCAGGCTTTTATTGCAGAAGCCTCTGTTATGACGTAAGGAGATTAAATAGGTCATTGTTGTGTTTGGAAAATAAATAAAAACAAAAAAAAAGAGAATAATGTGTGTGGATGCTCTGTTTCCTTTGTCAGGCAACTACGGCACAATAACCTGGTACAACTGCTTGGAGTGATTGTAGAGGAGAATGGAAGTCTTTATATAGTTACTGAGTATATGGCCAAGGTAGGTTTCTCACTGCCTGGTAGTTTGTTGATATCTACAAGAATCTGGAAAAGTATAACATGGATATATAACATGTCTGTATCCTTGCTGTTTTTTAGGGCTGTTTGGTTGACTACTTACGCTCCAGAGGCCGTACGGTACTCAATGGAGAGGCGCTCCTTAACTTTGCTTTGTGAGTATTTCTGCAGTGTTGCACAGTACGTGCCGATATATTGTGTAATAAGTGTACATTTTATTCATATTTAGTATTACATTAGCATTTTCCATAGCACAGGGATGATATGTTGCAACTGTGGGAATAAATGCAACTGTTAAGGTGGATGTGCACTGCTGCTGAATGATACTAAAACTTGATTTATGATTAAGTATTGAACCGATGATGCATGTCCACCAACATATGTGGAGAGCATGGGTTGATGAACAAGCACTTATTCATGATTTAGAGGTGTCAATTTGCCTCATTTGGTTAACATGCATGTAGAAAAAGTAGTTGAAAGAGACTGATGAGTGTGAATATATGTGTTTCTCAAAGATCATATTGCACTGGTTCGTGGGTCAGACTGCCACTGACAGATTAAAGTGGATTATACAGCTCATCTTATTTTGATGCAGTCTCCTGCTGGAAAAACTTGCAATCTTGCATCCATGTGAATGTTATTTTGACACTGTCCACCCAACAGCTCAGGCTGCTTTTACATTAGTCGTACCAAAACAGTTTCAGTAAAGAAAAAAAAACAAAAAAACTATCACTATCCAAACTAATGTCTCAGTTTTGTGTTGATGCAGATTGTTATTAAAATAGCTAAAAATGACATTCCTCCTGCACTTGTAGATAGTTGCAGTTTTAATAAATACAAACTTTGGCTGCATAATAAGCAGTGGTTGAGGAGTAATGGGTAGACTTGGTTGCCTTCCAGCCACAAGGTTGCCAGATTGATCCCCAGCCCTGTTACATGCCAGTGTCCCTGGACAAGATGCCGAAGCCCCGATTCCCCCATTTCCGTCAGTCATTCATAGTGCTGGGACCAAGAAAAATGAGGAAGGTTGTGTCATTATGGACATTTGATGTAAAAATCTATGCCAGATCAATAAGTGGAACATGGTGATCTGCTGTGGAGACCCCTGCTGAAGAATAAAACAGAGAACCAAAAGAGAGAGAGGAAAAAAGATTTTGGATGAATAACAGCTGATACCACAAACAGCAGCCTGCAGCACTTGTGGCTCTGTTTCCATGCTGTTTACACCGTTATCAAGGCACTTTTGTGTGATATTCTCTGGGAATAGTCAAATGATAGTGCAACCACATCATCATATTGACTTTATTTATTTATTTATTTATTTTAAGATTTTGGGGCCTAAAAGCCTTTATTATTGAGATTCGACAGAAGGAAAAGCAAGCCAGTGAGAGAGAGGAGGAGAAGATGCACTTGAAGGCAAACTAGGTGCTCTGCCTTATGAGCTTGTATTTTGGAAGTTAGCTGTTGATTAAAGTTTCCTTTGATGTAAGCATGAATATAAACCCTGCTCAAATCATTGTTTTTAATGTAAAAACATATTCAAATTGAGTGAGGAAAGAAAACTTAAACGTACATCCTTAAGAATATATCTTTTTAGTTTTATAATCATCAGAATTTTTATTCAGCACGTACCTGAAACCACTTGGATTCCATTTGTCTTTCACAGAAACGTCTGTGAAGCCATGGCGTATCTGGAAACCAACAACTTTGTCCACCGCGATTTAGCAGCCCGAAACGTTCTTGTGTCAGACGATAACATTGCCAAAGTCAGCGACTTTGGTTTGACCAAGGAGGCTTCCTCAACTCAGGATACAGCAAAGCTGCCTGTGAAGTGGACAGCGCTGGAAGCCCTCAGAGAAAAGGTACACTGCTGTTGGACCATTCAGAGAACTGGACTTTACTTTATGACTCCCCACCACACACACACACATACACACACAGGGGAGGGTCACTTAACATGTATGTTTTGCTTTTAATCTACAGAAATTTTCCACCAAGTCAGATGTTTGGAGCTATGGTATCTTGCTTTGGGAGATTTACTCTTTTGGTCGAGTGCCTTATCCAAAAATTGTGAGTATCAAAAGACAAAGTGTAAATATTGACTATATGTTTGACACTAATACATCACATTAAGTTGTGCTTTATGCCGTCACTCTGACAAATACTTTCCACCGATTTTGCGTATTCCTGTAGCCTTTGAAAGACGTAATACCACGAGTGGAGAAGGGGTACAAAATGGACTGTCCAGACGGCTGTCCAGAAGTGGTGTACAACATCATGAAACAGTGCTGGAACCTGGATCCCTCTGCTCGACCAAGCTTTCAGATGCTGAAGGAGTGGCTACAACATATCTGTCATAAAAAATGATTTATTATTTTGTTCTTTTTTTATGCTTTGACCACTTGGACTGTATCTTGGTATGTAAAAAAGAAAAGAAAAAGATCTAAAGGACTGATATTTGTCAAATGTGATAATAAATTATGTTTTCCATTAACTGTAAAGTACTGAGGTCAAAAAATACTCATCTTGGGGGCAGTTCACACAGAGAACTGTAACTATAATAATGGTAACTGTAATGATTTGAGCCTCTAGACCAATAATGTTCTGTGATGCAAAGCACGTGCTGTGACGTCCAGCTGTGTCCAGGCTCCAGAATGGATGAGCAGCGACGGCTGCTGTATGTGAAAGTGAAAGAAAAAGAAAAGCATAAACGTGTGGGTTCGTGAAATTCTACAAAAATGTGAGAAATTAGAAGAACATGACACTGCTATGAGAGTTACCTTTTTGAAGATATATTTTGTATTATATTTGCATACAAAGTTAATATCAGTTTGGTATCCTAGAGACAGTGAAGAATTAAAAGAAAAACATAAGTGAAAGACTTGGCTGCATGCCAGATAAATTGTCATTATTTTAAGTCCTTGTTTATATTTTGATTATGTCTTGTTTTTTTATTTTTATTGTTTATCAAATCACTCTGAAAGTGATGCCAGCAATGTATTTTGCCACAATCATAAATGGTCATGTGGACTCAGTTTATCTACTGAAATTGGAATATTTGCAGTTTTCTTAATATAGTTATAGATCTATGTGTGAACAGTCCTTAAATCACATTCAAGTCAGAAGCAACTTTTCATTTCGCATTTCATTTTTCAAATCATTCACACAGGTCTGAAAGTTTTCTGTCATCCTGCGGTTAGGGTCTGTTGTCAAGAATGAATGTTTAACTGTTATATCATCCAGGCTTTCCTGAGAACACAGCATTGCCTCAGAGCCATGTTTTTATATCCTCTTCATATTGGTGACCTCCTTTAAGTTTGTGGAATAGACTGGATCTATGACATTCATAAATGAGTAAAGATGCTTGAGAAATGGGAACGTTGTTAGAATTAGGCATTATTCTATTTTTTTTTTTTTAACAGTTCCAAAGTGCATCTTTTTGTATGTATGTTGATTTATTTTTTCTAAAAGTACTAAAGTGCAACGATTCTGATTTTTTTCTCCCTAATTGATATGAAATGGGTTATACCTGTTAAACCCTTTGTAAGCCAAAACAAACGCACAAGTCCCGATATGACAACACCCTTCTGTGCAGCTTTGTAAACAGGATTTTTTTTTTTATTGTTTGAAATACTCGGACCTGACAAGATGTTTTGTTATGTGAATCTTTGGATTTAATCAAACTGTCCAGACTTTGAATGTCAATAAAGATGTACCATGCTGAACTTTTCAACAATATATTCTTTTTTATTTTAAAATGTTTTTCTTTTAGGGAGAAATTTTAATACAGAATAATTTAAGATGAATGCAACAGATTAAAGTTTTTTTTAACTAAATACTCAGTTGTTAATTTACACCTAATCAGTGATTTACTGGTTATTAATGTG
>JBAMYA010000021.1:5111120-5123001 GCA_037176975.1 Arrhamphus sclerolepis | reverse complement strand
AAGCACGGTGGTGAAAGCATCATGATATGAGGATGATTCTCAGTACTGTGGTGTCAGATATATTTATCACATACCGTTCATGGATCAGTTTGAATACATCAAAATAACAGAACAGGTCATGTTATCTTGTGCTGAAGAGGAAATGTTCTTGAAATGGGTGTTTCAATAAGATGACCCCAAACAAACCAGTAAGCAACATCATCTTGGTTCCAGACTAACTACATTGATGTTATGCAGTGACCAACTTAATATATATTTTAAGTAATAAATATGATCAATTTTTCTTCATCTTTTGATGTGGAATAGACTGCTGTGTTCCCAATGCACTTGTGTGTTTGTAAGCAAAACCAATTTTGAAAATAGCATTGAAATTGTAAAAGCTTGAATGATTGTTCTTTGTGATGTTACAGACGGACGATAAAGGAGTCTTTTGTACAGAGTTGTCTCAGGAATATCAGCTGGCTGCATCCACATTTGGTCTCAGTCGTGAGGCCGTATGGGAGCTTTCCCAGCAGGCCATAGACTGCATCTTCGCAGGAGAAGCTGTGAAACAGCAGCTCAAACAGAGGTGGAAGGATTTACACCCTGAGGTGTTCAAGTAAACTGTTCAGTGCAATTTGACGCCACTTGTACTTCACATTTCAGTCTTAAAGAAGACTCTCTTGTTTGTTTAAGGTATAAGAAGAAACTACAAATGCACCTAAATGCAAATTGTTTAATACAGAGCCAAGGTGTGTTTTTTGTTCCGTTTTGATTTCTAGAGTTACACTCAATATGTCAGAGGAATAAACGTGAAATGATGAAATTGTCTTTTTAAAGCAGAATTAAGGAGATGAAGAAAAAAAGTCCAAAAACAAACAAAAGCATGTCCATCATTACAGATGCACGTCTGCGAGGCAGTCCATACAGATTCTCATGCAGTCCTGTTATTTTCTGCACTCTCTACTGTTACACCTTCTTTCCAAATTTCCCCGGCTTGCTTTTGCTCTTCTTGAATTTTCCATGTTGCATTTCCTTTTTGAGTTTGCCATGTTGGGGAGCTCCATTGCTTGCAAGCACGTTTCCTCCTTCCCACTTCCTCTTTTTGTCACTGCTGGTCATAGGACATGATTAGAAACAGGTTTCTTCAACAAAATAAATTGCTTTCCCCACCAATATTCAAGATGCTACTGCACCTTTTAATGCTGACAATAGCTGTGCTCCCAGCTTTCTTCAGTACCTGGTCCCACTCCTCATCATCTCCACGAATCCTGTACCTAAAATAAGATTTATGATTAATTCAGTCAATACATATTGATTTGGCATTGCTAAATAACAAGACAGTCCACCTCAACTCCCTCTGTCATACTCACTCTTCCAGATCCATTTCCTTTACTTTCTCTAGATCCTTCTTGTGCCGGTCTTCAAACTCTTTAGCAGCTTCATTCTGAAAATATAGAAAAAGCATTGCGCTTCAGAAACATTCAGGTGTAAATCTGGAATACGTGCTGCTTCTTCACTAAGTATTCTGATATTCTTTACTTTTAAAATGTCACAAACATTGAAAAATGCTGTCAAATTTCATCTCAAGCTTTTGTCTCTAAATAAAAGATGACTACAGTGTATTGAAAATGTACAATATAGACAAAACCATAATTTCTGGCATGTTAATGATGCAGAAATGCACACAACAGGCACTTCCTCAACAAAAGCAAATCACCCCCTCCTTATCAATCTAAAACCAGTGTTTCGTGACAGCTAGAAATACAGCAAGCATCCAAGTCTGCAACATGAAAAACTGCACAATATCTGTAAACCACATCCAGGAAACATTTGAGGCTGCCTAGCAACAGGTGCATCATGGATGCTAGTTGCTAGGCATGTGTACACCCTGATGCAGAGTGCAAGTGCGTGCTGCATCCTACCTGAGATGTCTCTAACCGTTGTGCTAATAATGAGTCAGCATATAAAATAAGTTCACACACCAGATCTTCATTCAGGCTTCTGACAGTTGGCTCCATGGAAACATCTTTGGTAGCTGTCATCTGTGCTTCAATCGCTTTTTCTTGGATGCTGGTGAACACCTGGATGTATAAAAAAAAAGTTGTATTATTAATTTAAAAGGTGGATAGTACAACATGTATGAGGCTTTTGAATATGATTCATTGTGAGAGTTAACTGACTTGCACAAATTTACGGATGAGGCGGTTGAAGAGGCCCATGAGCTGCGAGCTTGGAAGCTCAATTTCCTTCTCTAGCTGTTCCACAGACTTGTGCTGCAGTCCTATTCCAAGAATTAGTGCCTAGAGAGGAACGGTCAGTCAGTGATGACTGAAAATAAGCCACAACAGACACGCGTGGGATACAAAAGTCAGGGGGGAAACTTACACACTGTGCTGCCGAGAGGGAGACATCACCGAGCTGCTTGAGAAAGAACATGCGAGCCACAGCTGGGATGAGGTCCATGATGAGGTGGTAGTCCACCATGCTCCTTGAATACAACTCCAGACGTTTGAGATCATAAGGGCTGAAAGTGGCTGCCAGCTCGGAGCTACTGACACCTGCTGAAAGCAGAAGTTGGTCAGATCGGGTTTGGTAACGCGCCGTAGATTTACCATATTTGTCATCGTAAAAGTCGTACTCGTGGTCTTCTCCTTGCACGTCTTATTCTGCAGAATGTTGAGCGCCAGGCTCGGATGGAAGCTGCTGAACTGGTAAGACAGTAGGGCCAGGAAGCGCCGACGGAAATCTGAGGGAGAGGGGAGAAATAAATGAATGGAAGATTAAGAGGTGAGCAATGGGGTAAAACAAACGTGCTTCTCAGGTAGTTCTCTAATTTTGGTTCAATTCAGTTGTATTTATATAGAGTCTATTACAATATAATAGGCACATTACAGAGAAATCTTAAGCAGGACCTGTTGTGGGGGGGGCACCTGAGCAAAGGCCAGCTGGGTAAAGGAAGAAAAGAGGAGGGAGGTAGGACAGAGAGGATGAAGGACAGAGAAAGGAAATTGTGAAGGCAGCAATTTCACCTTTCCAGAAGGCAGACAGCCACTGGCTCTGTTCTGGGGCTTCATCTGTATTTAGCTGTTTTAGCATCACACAAGAGTGCTCTCCTGTCAGGTCGTTCTATATTAAAAACAAAAAAAAAAAAATGACATCAATTAGAGTCTGAAGGTAACAGCACCAAAAACTGGGGCTAAGTAATATTACTTACAGGTGTTTGCCTTAAGTAGACTGGAGTAAAACCTGCTTTCTTCCAGAACCTGTTGAGTGGCAAACACTTGTAAATTTTTTAGAACTTCAGAAATCATTCAAAAGCACTTTTCTTCTTCTCCGTTTTGAACTCACTTTAGCAGTTGTGCAGTGAGGCCGTAGGAGACCCCTAAATAGTCCAGTCTCTCTGCTCTCCTCTCACTGAGCTTCAGCAGCAGAGGAGGGAGCTCTCTCCGTGGAGTGACCACCTCCTCCAGCAGACTGACCGCCTGAATGACGACAGAAGTTCAGTAAGAAATGGATCAGCAAATAATGCTAAGAAAAAGACATGTCACTCATGTCTGGAAAAGGAAAAAGAAAGCAAAACATTTTTGTTTCATTACCTCACTGCTGACAGAAGGGATTTCAGTGTGTGTTGACTGGGTCTTCTCATCCATGGTGGGAAACTTGCCCTCATAGTACATCTGCAGCAGCTGGAGAGCTCTGGAGCCGTAGCCCATCTGGTGGACAAGTTCACACTCAAGTTATTCAAACTGCTGATTCACACAAAGCATTTCTAGAATCTTACATTTTCCACAGCTGGAAACCATGAACTTCCTCGGAGTAATAACTCCACAGAAGGACCAGAGGAAGTACAAACAATCTCATGAGTTTCCATCTTTATGTATCAACTCTGAAGACAACTTGATCCATCAGCAATAAAGCACTTTCAAGTTTTGCAAACAACACCTGCTAGTAGCTAGTTTTTTTGGGTTTTTTTTAGACTCATTTAGGTGTGGAAGCTCTTGAACATGAATGAAGCTCACAAACAGAATTTGGCACAAACTTCAACTGTGATGTCAGTTATGAGGAAACGTAGAGACAATAATGACAACACAGGAAACGAAAGATACACCAATCAACTCATTTATAGTTCTCATACAATTCTTACATATGCATCCCAATAACCAGTTGTGATATTAATTAAAATGAAAGAATTGTAGAAAATGACTCCTGCCTGTCACTAATATTGACACTGGAGTAGATCAGTCTTGTCACTGGAAGAAGCTGAGATGCTTGGTGAAATGCCACATCTGCCTCCTATGCAAAAAAACTGTATCTTGTTCATATCAGTGTTTGAGAAAACAGCTTCTGTCTTTTTTTTTTCCAAAAATGGGTCACCATCAGTGCGACCCATCCAGGAGCAGCTAAAGCCTGCAGCTGCATGCACGCAAGTGTTGGTTCATTTGCTGAATGAACGAGGACAGAATTCCTGAACTTTATCCACATAAATAAATAAAAAGAATTTAAAGAGGACAAACTCTCTACTTTACAAATAAAACCTTTACAAGCTCTTACCCCTTGGTAGTCTGGATTGACAGCAATTCGCACCACTCTGCCTCCTGACAGACCGCCAAAGTCTGGGTCTTGAAACTGTGACAGCAGAAGAAGACGATTCATTCAGTTTTACAACAGAATCATGAGCTGAGGAGGTTTTGTGGAAAACGCTGCGACTGGTGTGTACCTGCTCTGATACAGTCCAGGGAATAAGGTCACCTGAGGCCTTCTTCCCTCTAGACAGACTGTTCAGGATTGACTGTCTTGATATTTCTCCCTCTAGACACACCTGAGGAGAAGAAGAAGAAAAAACAAAACAAGTCACACATTTGCTGCAACAAGCACGCAGAATGTTATGTGCTGTGCTGTGTGAGTGTCGTACAACACCTGCACCACAGCGAGGACTTCAGGTAGCGAGTTCTGTGTTGGAGGAACAGGAGGGAGGAGGCAGAACAGGTGATGGGCCGGAGCATCGGACAGCATCTGCAGGTCGTTGGGGGAATTCTACAGGTGGACAAGACAATGAGTCAGCACACAGACACACAAAGATGATGCAACATGCGTCATGTAGCATTCAGCTACGTACAGATAAGATTAGAAGGTAAATAATATTACCTTATAGTGCGACGCCACATAGAGAGCCATCAGCCTTTGAAGGAAAGCTTCAGATGCTTTGTGGTAACAAAACAGTGTGTCTCTGTTCACATAGTAACTGGACAACGTGCACTAAGGACAAATTAACAACAACTTCTTTGTCAGAGTGTGTAATTCCTGTAAAGGATGATATACAATGAAGGTTTCTCAAACTAATTACAAAAATTACAAAAAACTATAAACACTGCTCATTCATCACACCACAAACATCTGCTCCTTCTCAGAGTCCACAACTTATGTCTGAAATAACAAATTCACAAGTTCTAGAAATTGCGTATCCATGCTTTGTGCCCTGTATCTGCATTTTAGGACTTCATGGAAATTCTTCTAAATCTTGATATGGCAACACACAGCAAAGTCCCCAAGAGACTAAATGAGAATGCATCCACGTTAGTATTTTAAAGTCACCCTATGTAGCTCTACCACTTCTGATCACATCAGTGATATCACATCATCGCTCTTGTATGCCCTCAGTTTTATTCATCCATATTAGACCACAACAGTTGGAGTTTACAAACTGAAATGTGATCTGGAGCGGTATTTAAAGGTCGGTTAACAAAAACATGAAAACAGCTTATTAATGAGTAGAGAATTTATCTCAGGATAAAGTTTGTCTTGTTAAACAGGAATGGGTTGGGTCTGGACTGACTTACTGCTCAGTGTACAGATTTATTACAGTTAAGAGTCTGCCGAGTATCACACACGCTTCAGCGGACCAACATGCTTGAAGCTGAAGACTCTCACACAACACCTGCTGCACATGCAGCAACGATGCTGATGAAGGATACAGGTCACAGGTCTGTGGGAGTGGGCAGCCGGAAATCAGCCTGGGAATGTTGAGACAGTCGAGACAGAGCAGCTCATTCAGCCACTGCTCCACTGGATCTCCCGGGGCGTACCTAATGGACTCGTGCAGAGAAACCTCGTGGAGGGTGCGAGCTGTGGACGAGATAAACAGCCGTCAGAACTGAGATCCGCTGAGCACACCTGCGATAAGAAAAGAGGGAGACGCGTACCTGCTGCTAGCCTGGCCGTGTTGGTGGTTCTGTTCTCAGCCGACATGCTCTGCTGACTGTCTGCACTCTGCTGCCGCAACTGCTGGATTAATTTGAGGGAAAGAGAGCGTCCGGTGCCTTCATACCTGCACACGCAGAGAAAAACGATAGTCACAAACCCAAATGACAAGCACAGGAATATGTTGAAACACGTTATTAATCATTCGATTAAAGACCAATCTCCACAGTGTGACATTTAATGTGTAATTCCTTGACAAAATAACCTGAAGGATAATTGATTTATGAGCATTACAAACAACATTCTTTTTTTTCTTTTTTTTTTAATGCCGTTGTTCATAATTTTAATTTCAATCATTGCAGTAGTATTCAGTTGCGTTCTTATAACGGACCCGTTGATGGTGGAGGCCATGAAGACCAGGTACGGTCCCAGCAGGTTCTTAACAAGAGGAAGAGGGATGGCTGCAGCCTCATCGATGATCAGCAGCTCCGCCTGGCCCAGCTTCACAGCATCTGCCGGATGTATGTACTGTTGGCCACGGAGACAAGAGAATCCACGTCACCTCTTATTGGAAATAAAAGGAAATAAAGAAAACTATTCACGTCTCAGTTACCTGGATTGTCTGCCGATGCTCTTTGAAGACGTTCACTCTCACCACTGCTTTGTTGAACTCAGGATTCAGAGACTGGATGATTTCGTAGTCGAGATGCTCCTGCGAACACAATGAGAATGTAAAGCTTTACGCATTCACGGTATGAGTAAATGATCACTGGCAGGGAGAACGCATGAGCTCAGGCTACCTGATACTGCAGGGCATCAAAGCCTTTGAAGATGAATTCAAACATGGTGTGAAGGTTGTCTGGGCTTGGGGAGGTCACAAAGATGTTCGAGTAGCTGAGTAAAAGAGAAGCAGATTGTGATTTGTTGTGGTTGACAATAAAATAAGAGGCAATATTTATGTTTTTGTTTTGTTTTTTCTTTGTACCCAAAAGCCACAGCTCCAGCAACAGCCAGCCCCATAGCAGCAGACTTTCCTCGACCTCGTGCAGCGGTCAGAGCCACGGTGCTCCTCAAAGTCTTCTCTGACACTGCTTCGATGAACTTCAGCACCGCCTTTGCCTAAAGCACAACACACGCTCTTCAAGACTAAACTATAACGTTGTGGCTGCTCAAAAAAAAAAAACAACCTCTCAATTAGGGTTGCAAAGAAGGAAAACTCTTTTTATTCTGTTTCCAGGGAATTTCCAGAAACTTTACATGGAAAATTAAGCAGAAATGTTTCACTGTTTGGAACAAATGTGGCAGTCTTATGTGGAATACATTTAGGGGTTAAAATGGTGTCTGTGCACGTAATGGAGGAATGTGTGGGGCAAAAGTTCAACTGTATTTCCCCTAATTCTGATTTTTTAAAATTTTATTTCCCCTAAGATTGTGCCATTTTGTCTTTACAATATTTAAGTTCCGTGTTATGGGTCACGTGTCAAACTCAAGGCCCGCCACTTCATTTCATCATAAACTTCTAACCAGAACATTTGTGAAGAAATTTCAACACAACTGCCCAAGTTCAAGTTAAAAACTCACAATTTTGTTACATTTGTGATTGTGTGATAAAGTCTCAGTCTTGCAAAAAAATATGCAATTTTATGACAAAATTAGCTTTCTTACATAAAAAAGTTAGCATATTTAAAATTTGTATTACAAGAAAAAAGTATGATAAAAGTTGCGTATTTTTAAATAAAATTTGAAATTTTATAACAAAAATTCCCTTTTTTTAACGAACAAAAATGTTCGAAATTTGTCATTTTACAGCAAAATTAGCTTCTTTTTTTTGGTTTTGTTTAAAAAGACTTCTTTCTTTTTTAAATTGCAAGTACAAGAAGACTGTACTAACGCCTAAATTTGATGTTTGAAGTCACTCGTTTTCTGAAATTTTAGATTTTATGACAAAAATTTACTTATTTGCAGAAGAAAAATCTGATGACATAGCTGGTTGAGAAAGTAAAGAATAACCGGCCCTTTAACTGTAACCATGGTGATGATGTGAGTTTAACACTCCTGATAATAGGTTAACCTGCAGTTTTGCAAATTTCGGGTTTATTCCCATTTATTTACCTTAGAAAGTTCTGAACTTTGAAAATTTCCCAGAATTTCACCACCCTAATCTCAAGAAGTGTAAGTAGAAGAATTTGTTGGTGCAACACTGACGCTGCCAATGCAACATGCTGACCTGGTCCATGGTCCTGCAGCAATCCACTAACACACCAACGGGCTGAGTGTCCTGAAGGGACTCCTTAAGATCCTTGAGCTCCTGTTCTCGAGGAGACAAACCATCTTCCTGAAGGAGAGAAGATAACTGGTCAGAAGAGAGAATAAAACCAGGAACACACTTAACACATCACTATTCCAAACAATGCTCCAAAAGCTCTGAAAGAAATGCAGTTTAGACTTAATGACATCTAGCTGTAAGTGCGGATCGCAACCACATTAATCTCCTCCAAGCGTTTCTTTATTCTTTACTTAGTTTTCCAAAAAGCAAATAAACATTCATTTCCAAATAGCTTGACAGTCGACGCAAATGGATTATATTTAAGTCTAACTATCTTTTTCAATGGGATTCACTGAAACCATTCATAGTTTCTGCTGGGACACACCTGAGTTTTTGGAGGGACCGGTTTGATGTTTGCCATGTGGCTGGAGATCGGCAGGATGTTGAGCTGGTCATCAATAACAACGCAGTTTTTACAGGACGTGAGCGAGAGAATGAACCTAAAAACACAAACGTAATAACAACTTTCTTTATACAGCACATTTAAACCAAGAAGCTTCACAGTAAAAGGATGAAACTTAGCAAAATAAATTCTAAAAGCTAAAATAGTTTAAATCAAAAAATTTAATGTATTAAAAGTTAATTAAAAGAAAACAGTTGGGATGGAGCGCTCAGGGTGAACCAAAAGTCGAGGAGAAAAGATCTTTCAATTTAAAGATCTTTTCAATTTTAAAAGACCTTAAGTGGGTGCAGATCTTATTTATGGTGGAAGACTGTTCCACAGTTTTGGCATTGAAACATTAAAATCAACCCTGAATTTTACAGGGAGCCATTGAAGAATTTAAAACATATACATCTCCACTCGCTTGACCAAATATCCTCCATGAAAAAACCAAAGAAACACCAACCTCTCGTTGAACCTGCCAACCACGTCCTGATGAGCCTCAGTCCTGTATCTGGCGTGAACATCCTAGAAGGAAACAGATCTATATGATCATCTAAGCACTGACGTGAGCGTGGTGGAGATGGTTCAGGACTTACCATGGTCATAGTGTACAGCTGCTTGAGAGAGTTCATGGTGCGGAGTAGAATGACCACAATGCCACCTCCCTCTACCGTCTCGATGGTTCTCGCCAACAGGTTTGGTGTCAGGGCTTCGAAATCCTGTGAAACATACAAAACAGTTGAAGTACAGATTGAAACCATTTGAGATATCAGAACAAAAAGGAGACTCTTGTCCTTTCTGGTTGTTGGAGAAAATAAAGTTAGTAATTAAAGAAGCATTTTGTGCCATCCTTTCATTACTCTCCCTGGGTCTTGGATCTCTGTATGGATCCAACCATGAGGGGGAGCTCGAGTGCAGAATCACAGATCCAGCAAAGCCTTTCTCTGTTTTATGGCTCCAGAAGGAAGTCTCACCTGTAACACACACATGCCGTAGGTGTTTCCCAGGATCTTGTGCGTCTCATTGTAGTAACAGTAGCGGATGTTAGTGGCAGCGACGAAGAGTTCAAACGGGTCGTCCTGGTTCAGATTCAGGGTGCCAGTTTTAATCTTCTTCTGCAGCTGTCTCATTCGCTTCTTTCGATTGCTGTTTTCAGATGTGTTGAAAAAAAATAAAACCTTGATTTCATCTTCTGACTTAACAGATGCCAACAAAATCTCAGCGTGGAGTTCACATTCACCTGCTGAAGCCTAGGTCTTTCTTGTAGCACCAGAGCACTGAGGGTCGAGCTCTGACGGCAGCTTTAGTGAGCATGTGATGCAGAATCACCACCTGGAGAAGAAGCCGGTTGGGTTGTTTAGGTTACAAAGCAGAAAAAAAAAAAGATGAATATTTTTGCAGGAGAGATCATACTTCCTAACACTCATATTTAAGGTCTAACAGGCACAGCTCCCTCTGATCTTAACGATCTTCCCTCTCAGACAGCAGGCTTACTTGCAGTTCCAACGAGAATGGGAGCACATGTGTGTTTATATGAGATCTTTGAACCAGTTATTCCTCAGCTTGTACAAGTAGGTCGTCATCAGAAATTTTCATCGATCCCAAGAACTCGTTACACAACTAGAGATCACTGCCCCTCGTTTATGGAACGTTCTCTCTCTTTCTTTGCGACTAACTGATAGTGTTGAGTCTTAAAATAAATAACTAAAAATAGCTGAAGGCCTTTTCATTTAATCAAGGTTTTAGTTAACTGCGCAACCTGACTATGTATTTTTACCCGGTTTTATCTATATATTTGTTTGATTGTTGATCCATTGTTACATGCATTTTAATCTCTGTGTTTTTAATTATTTATTTTCATTCTTATTCCGCATGTTACTGTAAAGCACTTTTAAAAAAAAAAAAAAGCTCTGTTAACTAGGTTTATTTCCTCTCCACAATAACCTTATACAATTTAATCTTACAGCAGAGTTAGTTTCCTTGTGTGTAAGTGATAATGAGTGTGCTCTATAAATAAAGGATTTGGAAAAACTATGAGCGAGTTCTGAAATGTAATGAAATAGACCACTGGAATAGATAAGAATTATATATGTGAATGAAGCGGATTATACATGAATTTCTTTGAAATGAAATACATTTTGGAATTCATTTAAGTATGTAACTTTGCAAACTTGTTTGTTTTTTGTGTAAGATGGCTTTTGTTGTGAACTTACAAATAAAAGTGAATTGAACTAGCATTGCAGACAGTCCAAGCAGTGAGTTTGATCTTAACAGAGTAATCTGGCTGAGTACCTGGTCTCGTCCTCGGTCTCCCACCACCACAAACATGGTTCTGGTCTGTAAGGAGACTCCGTTCTCTATCTGGACCCGGATCCGGTTATCTACTTTCTTCCGGATTGTCGCCATCGTCGTCCTGCCACAAAGAGATTATTACCTGCACGTCTACCTGAAATATATAACTACATAAATAACCTCACACAAACAAACAGGTGAAGTGAAGAAATTTCACTAACAAGATGCTGCCAACAATGACACTTGAACGTCGGTTACTGTCAGCAGACGACGAAGAAAGTTTTACAATAAAACCACCTCGTATTACAGGCAGTATTCGAGCTTAAATATTTAAAAATCTTCAAGGAGTTGTGCAGATGTAAATCTACATTTCAGCCATCACGTTGTTGATACTTTCACGTGGAGACGCATAGCACGGAGGACCCCAGAGTGACGTCAAAGAGCCGCGACGTTTTTGTCATCAAGACTACAAAGTCCTGGCAAGTGTAAATTATTTATTTTAAATAACTTAAAACACGAGAGTTTTATTTTTTTTGTTTTAAGAAAGTTGGGGTCTGTTTTTAGAAGATAAATTTCGAATATCTGGCCAGTAGGTCAATACTTTATTCAAGTGTAAACATATATATATAAATCAAACTCTGAAAAATGCTGAAAATATTAGTAAAATCATTGTATGAATAATTATTTACGATTGTTCC
>JBAMYA010000021.1:5071050-5108697 GCA_037176975.1 Arrhamphus sclerolepis | reverse complement strand
GTCATGATATATATATACACACACACACACACACACACACACACACACACACACATATATATATATATATATATATACATATAGGCCTACATATATATACACACACATACATATATATACACACACAACTGCGATGAAGATCACATGTTATTATACTGAATATTACATTTAGAATATTTTGAATATAGACTTGTCAGGACTAAAACAGCTACAAAACAGATCAGGCGTGAGATGTGTAAAATATAACTTAAAGCAGGCTTAATGTATTTGAATTAGGCTCAATTTAGTTGTATGCAATATATATCACAATTTAAAAAGAACAACACATTGTGGCATAAAACTAATTATTCCACAATTAATGCTCTGATGCATTCATTTGGTAATCCAAAGTACTTCGAATTAGTTCTGTGTTTCCAATGTGTTATAGGGTATAAATAGAGTTGTCATGTCTAAATTCTGTCCCACTCTGGTTACAATTCATAATATCTGTGGTTATTTGGCATTTTGGTAATTCATACGGGATATAATGAGACTGCAGTGTAATTTTCCGAGAAAACACACGAGTCTTGCTCTAATTATCCCCTGCCATTCTTTATCTTTCGTCCTATCAGCACTTCTGCGAAGCAAAGCATATAATGAACTCATTAGTCTCAGTCACGACCCGCCTGCACGCCTGATCGAGCAGCCTGCTCGCTGTTTGGCTGTCGCTTTAAGACCGATTTCCCCCCATTGTCAAGAGATCGTGAACAGGAAGAGGGAAACGAAAGCAGTCACAGAAGGGGGCCTGCGTATTTAAACACGATGCCTCAGCCGCACGGTGACATGTTGCAGGCAGATTCATGTGGAGGAGCGCGTCTGCGGCTGCGGTGACCTTCTGATCGGATCAATGGTCTCTTAACGGTCTCCAAAGTGGCTGTTGGAATTGGGAGGCTTTGAACGCGTCACTGCGGGCTACTGCCTCAGGAAATGATGACAGCGTCCTCCGTCGTTGTTTAGAGCAATCATTTATTGTTCTGCAGGGCACACAGACTGGACGCAGTGGCTCCATTTGATTTAACAGTCAAAATAAACGCGCAGCGTAAAAGACGCTCCACGAGGAAAAGGCAGGTGCAGCGCGCCTGTCTGCGGACAGCTTCACAGGTAGACCCCCCCTCCTCCTCCTCTTCCTCCTCCTCCTCAGCCTGGCTATCATTTCTGGAGAATGACATCCACTATAGAGAGGAAGACACTGGAGGCCAATGAGTAAGTAGTCTATGTTGTTGTAAATCGAAATGATGTTATTGATGTGACACAACTGAAGAAAGCTGAAAGCGCGAGGTCAGAAGTCTCAGGAACATAATTTAATCTACAACATTGTGTAAAAGTTTTAGGGAACCTGTAGTTTTGTTGTTCCGTCAAAGTGTGCCCAACTATCTTCATTATTTGTTTTAGTTTTATTTATGATACAGACAGGAAATACAGAAAACTAAACGCAGATGAGTCTTTGAGGTTTTGAGGGAGGTCACATAATGACATTTTGTTTTGAACATTGTGTGGTTTTACGTGTGTTCATATTATAACTACATTTTCTGTTTGTATCATGCATAAACAAATACGATAAAGGTTTTTGTGATCTGCATCCAGA
This sequence comes from Arrhamphus sclerolepis, assembly GCA_037176975.1. Taxonomy (NCBI): domain Eukaryota; kingdom Metazoa; phylum Chordata; class Actinopteri; order Beloniformes; family Hemiramphidae; genus Arrhamphus; species Arrhamphus sclerolepis. Next base: position 5,107,073 of record JBAMYA010000021.1, on the reverse strand, counting down.
GGCATTTGTGACCACTCAAAGTTTGTCAATAAACATGGACGTCATAAAAATTGTGATAAAGCCCTTAACCTCGAGATGGCATAAAACTTTTGCACAGTACTGTAGGTTAGAGAGTTTTATTTTTAACTAATTCAGTGTAAAAAAGAAAAAAGAAAACGATAGAAAAAGAAAAGAAGAAAGACTACAACGAGAAAAGTTCAGCTTTATAATGAAAAAAAAGAAGTGTATCATTCCACAGTTGTGACACATAATATCTTCTTCATTTAAGTATCACTACAGTTATGTGGCTGTAGAAGCACATTTAACAATATGTCTTATGTGAATAGGGAGTCCTGCAAAATTGAAGATGAAATCAATCATATTACATATGTAATAGTATGTAATTTAAGTAATAAATGTTTTTTCATGCAATTTGCTTGAGAAAAGATCAAATGGAAGTGTAAAGTCAAGAAATCAGACAAAATACATGCACTACACAGTTTGCTCAATTACACCTAGTACAGAATTGTTTGGGGTATCCAGTTTTACTTCATTTAAAATGAAAACTTTTAATTAATAGCATGACATCAACAAGATTATAAACAAAATGTTTAGTTTTTTTTAGATGGTTTAACAATGGTTTAATATTTCAGTAGCCAATCAACAGGAACTCGAAACCAAATGGGATTTTGGGCAAAACAAGATGAAAAGCCATCTTGGTCACATCTGCCAGACTTCTTATAACTTAATTAAAACCGGAAATAATGATATTTTGCATCCCAGGAAATTATAATTTATTAGTATCTTTCTCTTCCTGTGCAGGGAGCCGGTGGATGAGGTCCTACAAATGCCACCGTCCCTGCTGACATGTGGTGGGTGTCAGCAGAGCATTGGTGACAGATTCTTCCTCAAAGCCATTGAGCAGTACTGGCACGAGGACTGCCTGAGCTGTGACCTATGTGGCTGTCGGCTGGGGGAGGTGGGACGTCGGCTCTACTACAAGCTGGGAAGAAAATTATGCCGGCGAGATTATCTTAGGTTGGTGGTGGGATTTAATGTTATGATTTCATAGAGCGATTCATGAACTAGTTTCGCCAAAAAGATGAAATAAAGTGTCATAAGAGGCTACTGCTCCAAAAAAACTTGGTTTTAATATGCCAACCCAGTTGATTATTGATTAATTTCTTATCATTAGCAGAGACATATGACCTTTTTTCAAAAGTTGAGGTCTAAATGAGACATCTGTGATTTGCTTTGGTCAAATACCACAGACACAGTACAACAGCCATGTCTTTCCCGCTCTGTTTAGAGCAGCTGTTTTTAGGGGCAAAGTCAACTCAACACTTCATCCTCCTTCACAGGGTGTGTCTTTTGAGATCAGCGTTACCTTAATGTGCTACCCATTTCATATGTACGCTACAACAAATGCAGCATGAAGTGAAGCTCGGTTGAGATAAAGGAGGGGAGGCTGGATTATTCTGCTATAATCTGGGTGTATCATGACACAGAAACCAGCAAAATGGATCACTGAATGACAAGTTTTTAGACCTAGACAGTCCTTAACAAAATACCATGGTTGAGTTATGTAAAAGCTTTTGAATTAGAGAGTTCGAACACCCAAATAAATGGTCTCAAGCATGGAAAAAGGAACATTTTTCAAAATATGTTACCTTAAAAGTTGGCGATCTCCCTCACATGTTAGTATCTTTCTCATTCACTCAGGCTTTTCGGCCAGGATGGTCTCTGCGCTTCTTGTGAGAAGAGGATCCGAGCGTTCGAGATGACGATGCGTGTGCGGGATAAGGTTTACCATTTGGAGTGCTTCAAGTGTGCTGCCTGCCAGAAACATTTCTGTGTGGGGGATCGGTACCTTCTCATCAACTCAGACATTGTGTGTGAGCAGGACATCTTTGAGTGGACCAAACTCAACAATAGCAATATGGTTTAGGAGGATCTCCCCTAGCTGGGCGTGACAGAGCTGACTCTTCTCATTAGCGCTGATGAGAATGGACCACTGGTGAATAGACGTTTTGTAACAGGCTTAATAATACAATTAATGTGGAACTGTTTGAACACAAAGAAGGGGAGAGACTGCATTTCAGTATTTCTCATATGGCTGAAGGCTGGAGAAGACTGCAACAGCAATAACAGAGACTTTTCATCAATGGCTTTGTTCTTAAAAGCAAAAAAAAGAAAAAAAAAGAAATACTGAACATACTTAAACATGCAACTTAAGTCATTTGTTATACACTGGGATTATTTTTTAAAGTATGAACAAAAACACAGTCAAGTTTCAGGTTTCTTAAGTCTTGTCTGCAGTTTTTCACAAGAAGATCAGCAACTTTCAGTCACTGGATTTGTAAATTTTTCATTATCTCTCAGAACTCGTGATGGGGGTAAATGTGAACTTTACTGATTATTTAATGATCGATGATTGATGAAGTGTTGCTCTTCATATGTGCTTAATAATTTACCTGTGGACAGAAATGTTCCACTGATTTGATGCACTAATTAATTATTCATGAAACATAAATTTGAAAAAAAAAAAAGAAGTTGGGCTAGAGTTTTGTAAATTTAAAATGAATACAATATTCACTTGGAAAAGTCCCAAAGTGATTGTTCAGTTTGCCAGCTTGAACACGTGGCACCCTCTAGTGGTCCAGGAAATTAATGCAATATTTCTTTTACTGACTGAAATCTTTTGTAATTCCAGAAATCTCTTGACTCACAGCCATGACTTTTCAGATTTTATTTACTCTTCAGAAATATTTAAATAAATTAAAGATTTAAAGACATCAAGGGTTATTGCTGTTGTGAATGATGTTAAAGAATAGACCTCAATAACAAATCTGCAAATTGAGTATGTAGAAGTAACGTAAAAGTAGTATTTATGTTTTAAATAAAGATGTTGGGTTGGATTGCATTTAGTTTCACAGATACAGTTAATAAAGTGACCACAGGCCGTAGGAGTCACTTTATGCTAGTTTTAAGAAACAATATCTTCCAACTGGGATTTTGATTTCTAAAGCAAATTCAAGTAAGATGGGCAAAAGTCATTTTATATTAATTCTATTTTTATCCTGATGCAGGCTCAAATAACTGTGAGTTAAAGAAGAACTAAAATAATCAAGACTGAATCAGAATTTTTCAACAACAAATTAAAGTGCATACCACTGGGAATGTTAATTATGTAAAAAATGGATATTTTGAGAAAATAAATTAATAAATAAATTCATTGAATATTAGATTAAATTAGAATATCTTTAATGTCCCTGAGGAGCAATTTGATTCACAGCAAACGGCCAACACAACAGACACACTCAAGCATGTAAATGATGACACTGAAAATATATACAGACATTAAAAACAGATATCCAAAAAAGGAAAAAGTCAGATTGCAAAAAGTATCTTCAAACAGCAAGAAATATTACAGTGTACATGCACACTAAAGAGATGACTCAAAGCTTGTTGAGGAGCCCAACACCTGCAGGTACAAATTGTCTCAAGTTAGATCTGTTAGACCTGATCTGCTTCAGAGAGAATACGTCCTCTCTGATGGCAGAAGCAGAACTCTGGGCGAGGTGGATGATTACATCGGATAAAATGGTCATAGCCCTCTGTAAAAGTCTCATTCTTCGAATCAAATATTCAGGGTGTTTGAAGCATAAAAGCTAAATGTTGCTTCTCCATGTTTGGTTCTGACTCTGGGGACACAGAGTAGGTCTAGTCCTGTACCAGAAGACCTGAGTAGTCTGGATGGTTGGTACACTAACAAGTCTCTGATGTATTTTGGCCCTAAACCATTCAGTGTTTTATAAACTAAAACAGAAATATTTTAAAGTGTATTCTCTGGGATTCAGGGAGCCAGTGGGTAACAGGGGTGATGAAATCTACTTTCTTAGCTTTGGTGAGGTCTCAGCTGCAGCGTTCTGGATCGGGTGCAGCTGTCTGATTCACTTTGTAGTTCAGGGGTTCTAAATGAAAGGGGGCATATATTTAAAAAGGAAAAAAAACAACTTTGGTTGAGAGTATTTATTTTGGTGTCTGAGAAGACTAGTAAATCAAAAACTCAGACATAACACATCCCTGTCACTTGGTTTTGCACAGCCTGCATCTGAAAATGTCATTCAATATGCTGTTCAAATTTACAAGGTTTTATGACATCACAGACATAGCTCCAAGTACAATTATCCAGCTTCCCCCTTTTTCCATCACTTGGCATCACATCATGTGGCATTTGCTCTTCCCCAGAATTTGCTGCACAAAGATATAAGACCAGTTTTTCAAGAGGCACACTATACATAAGATAAAGGGGTGGAGTTATGGTGTCTGGCCCCGCCTCCAAAAACCAGCTGCTATGAACAGGAGGCTGAAAAGGAGGCTGTGCTATGCCTGTGTGGTATTTTCACCACAATATGCCACAGATATTTTATGAAGACATCAGGAAATTGTGTCAGCTTTATTGGACTCAGACATTTATCAAAACTACACAGACTTGCAGTGATGTGAAAGATTAACCGTTCAAACTTTTCTTAGTAATATTTGTCATCACATTATCACTCATGCTCTGAGAAGAAAGAATAGGTCAGATACCAGACACAACACAGAACACATAATTGCTCAAAAAGTTATTTTGTTTTCTGAGATGAAAACAAAATAACTTGATGGGAAAAGGAAATAAATTCTGCAAAATCTTAAGGTCTTATACAGTCACAAACATCTTATCATATGTTTACACTAAATGAAAAGATTCAAATCAACCACAATATTCAGAAATTTTTTTTTCAATTTACTTTTTATTTAAGACCACATGTTGGTGGGAATCTTTCCCCTCAGAGGACATATTAGAAGCAACATGTAATTTTATAAGTAACTGATTTTTAACATAGTAAATATGCAAAAGTGGGTTCAACATTTTTTCTTGTTTTTAAACTGGGGACCTGTCCCCTCTTGGATGTATTTGGAGATAATGGTGGATGGAGGGTAGATAGACACCAGTTTCAGCCACAAGAGGTCACTAAAAGATTTGAAAGAAGCAGGAGAGTGGATGAATAGTGGGATGATTATTGAATATCTTTCACAGGATGCAGTTTCACACGACAACCTCCTTCAACAGGAATAATGAATCCTAGTGAAGCTGAAGAAATTGTTAATGAAGTCATGATGTTTTGGCCTGCAACATTCTTTTTCCTGACAGCTGGGGCAGGCTCCAGCCCCCCGCGACCCTGAACAGGATGAAGGGGGTATAGAAAATGGATGGATGGCATTCTCTTTCCTGCTCACTGCTTGTCTTCAAAGCTGGTGCACAGTGGTTTTGTTCTTTTCTTCATAACAGCCAGCTGTCAACTTACTCTGAGCTGACCACAAGACGTGTTTCTTCTTTGTCACCCCACCTCTACAAGCACAACATCAATAAGTGCGAGAACAGAACTGAGAATGAACATGTCTGACCAGTGTGCATTGAAATGTTGCAGCCTTAACTCGAAAAACATGAAAAAGTGGTTGAAAATGTGATGGAAAAAAAACTGTAATAAAGAAAAGGGAGAGCGATGAGCACAGAAGCTCCTGAATGATTAGTTGGGCCTGACAGTAGTTTGTTAACAGACGAAGGAGAAATGAAGAAACAGATGAAACCCACCCAGGCTCAGATTACATTCTTGCAGAGAGACATACTTGTGGTGAAACTAAGTTTTCCCACAATAAAGATGGGAACAAACTGTATAAGCACATTGAGGGATAGTGAGTCTTTGCTCATTTGGAGGCTTGCAGAACTGTCAGTGTGCCATTAAGCAATAGTGGAGGAATGGGGGCGTAGAAAAGAACGACTATATGGTGGTCTCACTCACAAATCAGCTCCATATTAAACACCAGGCTTATGTGTGCAAACATGAAATACAAACTGCATGGGCAAATAAAATGACAGCATCTATGCCGAAAAAATAAACACAATCCTAATAACAGAACAATTAACCTTCATGTTTTTTTCTGGCATTCTAACAGTATCAAAACCAAATATAGGGGAAGATTTACCATCTCTAGTGAATCAGTATAAAAATAAATAACTAGCACCAATGGGTGTCCAGTTCTGCAGACAATAGTTCAAAATTGCATTGTTTTATATGTGTGTGCAACCGGTTCATTTTAACAAAGCAGAAAAGCTCAGAGAGCAGTTGTTAATAAGGAGGCTGTAATTGACCAATAACATAGTCTGGAAACCTTATAACTGATTCAGAAACTGTGAATCTGTGTATCTATCTACCCACCCACCCACCCATCCATCCATCCATCCATCCATCCATCCATCCAAGACCAATATATGAGGAATTAAAATAAATGACACTGAATTGCTATCTCAAGATTTGACTCATAAGATTTGTTCTTCAGTTTAACCACATTGGACATGACAGTACACATAAATAAGGAAAAATAGTCAAAGCATGCAGCAAAATAGCAACAATGAGGAAAAGCTTTTGGTCTTACCTAACAACCAGCTTTCACCATAATCTTGTCTGCCCGTGTAGTACCCAAAACAGGCAAGAAGCCAGAGTAAATCATTCCACAAAAGAAAAGCTGTCAAGCTTGATTAGAAACTGGACTGTTAGTTTAATGTGACAATAGTGAATAACTTAAAAAAGTATCTGGATGGAAGACATATTGAAGGACCAATTTGGACCTTTGACCCTAAATAGGGGTTTAGGTTCACTCTAATGACTTAGAAGCATCAAATCAAATCTGTATGACGCTGTTTTGTGCGTGCACCTTTGTCCTTAATTAAACATTTCAATCTCAATGGGGAGAGTCTCTTCCAACAAAGACACTGATTAAAAAAAATAAAAGCTCTAACTTTTGTTGTTCGAACTCATTCCACAACATCATATCGGCGCATGAACTTAAGGGTAAGCTGATTAATTTATTTTTCACAAGTCATCATGGTATCATTGACAATTCCCTCCTTCTCCACTTTTGGTCCTTTTGAAAATAATTCCACAATTATAGAAATACCTTTGCCCATCATGGTTTCAAGTAATATTCTCGAGCTCTAATCATTTGTCCAAATATGGTCTCTTCCAAGTCCAAAAAGATAAGTTGGCTAAAGTCCAATGCTGAACTTGAGGCTTCAAGACAGCAATTCACAAAGAAATTACAAAATGAGTGATGTCACAGTGGCTTTTATTCAGAGCCTATGCTCTATGCATAGAGAACAACCAGTCACTGAATAATAAATAAATGATGTGATTCGCATGCTGTTGTCTTTGCCAGATCTCTGCTCATGTGACATGATCCAAAGTGAACACCTAATGGAAGTTTTGAACCACTCTTCTCCATCAGCATCATCAAAACACAAATTAGGAATTGTCTTTTTTTTTTTGTTTGTTTTGTTTATATAGAATACCCATGCTGCAGCAGAGTTCCATAACCTGGTCAAACAAATTACACTGAGGCTGTTTTTACTGACTCCACACCTAATTAGGACTGTTTTCTCCTTTGAAATTAATTCTGAATTCTATATAATGAAACCATTGAATATAGATGATTTCATTGCTACAATATATGTGAAAAAAATTAATTTGCTTTGCTAAAATGTTGTTTTATTCAAAGATTTTCTTTTAAAAAAAGCTCTGTGTTCCATGGCTAACAAGTACTACTCTATCTAAATACTGAAATACTTTTAACTACTATTATTAAGTTTTTTGTTTTTTTTAAAGATTTGGCACAAATTTTGCTAGCTGCAGTAGCATAGTTTAGCATAACAGGGGAAGCAGTTTAGAGTCTCAGGATGGCAGCTGCTCTCAGCTAAAAGTTAAACTGGCACATCATTCCCTTTGAAACAGAGAGTCATGATTTTTAAGTTTTGGCTTTGGGATGATTTCAACAAACGAGATACAAGTTAACCACAGAGAGTTTTATGGCAGGTTTTGTTATCACCAGGCTAGCTGTTTACCCATTCTTTCCATTCTTTTACCACTTCAGTGACAAAAATTTAGTGAGAAGTCCAACAATGTTTAGTAAGCGTTTTAAGCTATTAAAATGCAAGTCTCCAGTACCCCAAACAGAACATTTGGCTTGAATAAAGGTGTTGTACTCTATGTGCTGCTCTATGGGGAGTTCAGTGAGTTTAATAGGACTTGAGCTATGAAAGAGGCAGGTTTAATCTCGCAACGTTCACACACAACACGTTGGCCAATAGAGACCCACGGCATTGGCCAAGTGGCCTGCGTTGCATTCGCCAAGTCTCCTCTCTGTTGCCCTGCAGCTGAGCTTTGCCAGAGCACTGCACTGACTTGAACAGCACCCTCAGCAGGACTCAATAAAGCCCTGTGCCTCTTGTGTCATCCTTACCAGCTGTACACAAGGCCGGGAGTGTAGCGCTTTGTTTGTGTGCCGAGGGAGGCCTGTTTCATCTCCAGTGCCCATGTCACAGCCGTCCCGTTTGGGTAAACCTAAAAACATCCAGCTGTGTGAGCATGGAAACCAAGGAGACTTTCTGAGGATGAAACCGCAGCGGCTTGCAGCTTGTTTTTATCAAACAGTTTGCCCCACTGAAACAACCACCCCGCATCAACCTCATTCTGCAGTGTGCAGAGTAAGCAGCAGATGGCAGTTCTTGCCCAAGAAGATAAATGGGGGGAAGGTGTGAGCATGTCTGCACTGACAGACAGGTTAAGGAGAAGCTGTTTTTCAAATGAATGCCAATTGAGGAGATTAATTAGAAGTGAACTGAAAATAACATGTTATATTCAAAGCAATATAGACGTGTCTGAGAGTTCAACGACACCTACAAAGGAAGATGTGGTCAGATGATTATCTTCAGCACCACAACGATTAATCACAGCATGGCCTGTCAATGTCAAATCTGTCTGGAAAAAAAAAAGAAATCACTTAAATGCGATTGATCATGCCCACTTTGGGTTTTGCTTGCACTCACGCTTTATCAGATGGAGCTAATTGGGAACATATTCAGTCTAAGGTCCTGAGAGATGTGCCTGTCAGGAGTCACATTCCTGCTTCGATTCTCTGATAGCAAGTAGCGCCTGCAGTCTGGATGGAAGACAGGCTGTGGGAGTAGATTTTCTTTTTTTTTTTTTTTTTTTGTGGGGTGGGGGAACTTTGGGGTTTTGGTATGGCAGCACATTCAGATCTGGAAAGGTGAGTAATAAGCATGCATCCAGAAACTCTCACCGGGCATGTCGCTCTGACTGGATTAAATATGTGCTGAGGATTTATTGGGCAAAAAAACCTTCTGGGGCCTCAGAAAAACTCCACAACTCTACAGCTGAGATCTTTTTGTAAAAAAAACCAAAACAAAACACCCCCTCCCCAGAAAAAAAAAAACCAAAAAACAAAAAAAAAACAACATATTTTAAGGTGTCGTCCTTTCAATTTTTAGTTCCAACTTTCCTCCCTTTCTTTGTCCTCTCAGCCCACCATGTGTATAAATGTGTAACGTGACAGATTCTGGGATTGTTCCTACTTTGGCTTGGAGTCTTTATGTCAGGTAAAAAGGCTGAGGGAATATATCACAGTGATGGATCAAATGTATACCTCAAAGAAAGTGATAATAAACAATTTTATGATGTAGCTAGTCAAAATGAGTCTTATTTGAGGAAATTTACAATCCTAAAAAAACCAAAAAAAAAACCAAAACAACCTTGTTATGGTCATAAAGTTATCCTTTAATCTATTACAAATAACTATGCTATGGAACCATGGCAACAGAAAACGGAAATGTATAATATAAGTCCAAGTACTTCAAGTTTGTAAGATAACACATCTAATCACTTTTGGGCAATTATCTAATAAACTGCAGTATATATATCCATTTTCTATAGCTGCTTCATTGCGGTTAAGGCTTGGGTAAGCAGGATGGTGGGGGCTGGGATGTAGGCTGGGGGAGGCTAGACAAGAGGCAGGGAACACGCTGGACAGGTTGCCAGTCCCACAGAGCGCCACACAGAGACAAAAAACATACACACTCCTAAAGACAATTCAGAATCCGCAATTAACCTTACATGCATGTTTTTGGACTGTGGGACAAATGGTGCACAGAAAGGCTCCAACTGGTATTTGGATGGGAAACCTTCTTGCTTGGAGGCGACAAGGCAAATCGCCTCACCACCCCTGTGATGCCCGTAATTTTGAGCCATAAGTTAAAATATGGCACTGTTCTGTATAGTTTAGCACAAAGGCTGTTTTCTACAATGAGATAGCGCACAAACCTTAAAAAATTCATAGGAAAAAAACAACATCAATAAAAAAGTGTATTCAGCTGACAATTCTAACTTTCAGGAAGCAAAAATGAATATCTGAGAGGTCAAAATGTCCTTTTGAGCACGGTGTTAAGTCAGCGTATCCTGTCAAATTCCTTCATTTCTGGAACATCTTGACCTATTTGTTTTTGCATTTTTTTGTGGTTTTTAGTTAATCTTTTCTGTGATGTAACAACACTTGGGAGTCTTTGGCACATATTTGTATCACAAATGCAGGTACAAATATTCCATCTGTCTTTTCTGCACCTCATAATTTTAAGCAATATCTTTGTATAGACTGATTGAAATATCCCACAGTTTGTCATAGTTAAAATCCTCTAGACCTCTCATACTGGGATAGTAAATCTGCATTTAGGCAATCTACCATGTTTTTACATATGTTTCTTAAGGCTATAAGTCATTTTCCCTCTAAAATGATCCCCATATGTTTAGCAGTGTTCCAGGCTTCTGATGAACCAACAACACACTGCACAAGAGGCTCTGGGAACAGGATGGGCAAACAGCAATATTCTACAATAATAAATGTAGCTGCATGTTGAGACCACATATTATACATTTGAAACTACAGTCACAGAAATTATGTGCTTTATAACTCCAAAACCACTGACTTGCCTTTCCATGGATGGATGGCTGAGAAAATGAAGCAGTGTGACACATGAAAACACTCTCAAGGGCACCGTAGGAGTGTGAGTGAGTGGATACGGTCTGACAGGTCAAGGGTGAACTTTTGTCATTGCTGCAAGCAGAGAGCAAGCATCGTTATGAACAGTAAACCTGTCGAATCAAGTAGAAAAATGAGTTTCATAACTGAAACTCATAACTGGATTTATTCGTTTTTACATATGAATACCAAGGTAATCTCTCCGTTATTAATATTTCAGTGACCGATTGCTGTTATTTCTTCTCAGTCAGCCAACTGTCTACATTTTCTCATTAAAACACAGAGCAAACATTCATGACACCCATTATTTCTGTGACAGTAGATGACCTCTTCCACTGCACATCATGAGGACCCCATAAGTACAGATTTGGACTATTCAGATGAGCTTGAAAAGGACTTCCTGGTATAAATCTAAATCTGACACATGCCTCTTTCTCATCAAGCATCAGTGAAAAGTAATACCATTACCAGGAAGCAGACCATGGCAGCATAGCTCTCTTTTAAGCATTTGGCGATGGAAACTCTAATTAAGGTGGAGGAAGAAGGTGCCTACCTACCACTTTTAAAACGTCAGCGCAGATGTGCAGGTAAGTAACCATGCAGCAAATCTTGGCAACACAGGGACTGTTTCAGTGCAATTTCCGTCTCTAATTGGACTTCCCACGCTATGCCTGCTTCCAATCACTGCAGAGAGGCACACTGGTAGCATGGCGGACCAAAGTTGAACAAACTGGGAAGAACTCAAGGACAGAAATCTGAGCAGGCAAGAGTTTAAATTATTAATTTACAGCCCGCTTTTGTCAGTAGTGAAATGATTAAAAATGTTCCACAACAGGCACAATTTTACTTTGGAAGAACCACAGAAGTTTTGCCAGCACCATTAACTCTATGCATGTATGCAAGTGTCTGTGCTTGTACGTATATCTGTATGCAGTATTTATTTATTTATTTTTTAAATATCACAGCCGGTTAAATTCTGTGACCAAATTTACAGACATCCCATTTTTCAGATAATTATTTGACTAATCAGTCACTATTATCAATCATTTCTGTATATTTTCTGATCATTATTAAATTGTTTGTTTGAGCAGAAAAATAGCTTTCAAATTTTACCACTGTAGATGGACTAAATAATACATTTAATCGCCCTGCAAGCAACTTTGCTATACACTGGATGCAAACTGAAAAAAAAAGAAAAATATAGCTGTGGTTTTAGGCTTCAGGAGATCCCTGCCACCCTAGAAGAAAAGAAACAGAGATGATGGATGGATGGATAGATAGATTTATGGAGAGATGTGGTTTGGATTTTACTCATAAAACAAAGTACTTTCAAAGAAAGAAAGAAAAGGTATGAAAGCAAAATCTGTGAAGTGTTGTGGAGCAGGAATATCAAGTAGCATGCAAAGATTTCAAAATGCTCAAGCAGCAAATATCTTATTTACTTGCATTAAAGTACATAAACGCTACCCTTATAAAATTGTTTAAAAAAACAAAAAAACTTTCCTGAAGACATGTGGTACTCCATTGTGACACTGCCCATCATATTAGATAATATTTGTGCCTCATCATTGTCTACACCTGATGTCCTACATCTAGTGCTCATGTCTAGACTCTGGCAGTGGCATCTTTGGTTAGAATTTCTCTTGTCTTCCTTTGGATTTTTTTCTCTTTCAGAGCTCGCCTCACCTGGAACCAATCTGTACAGTAACACAATCAAAGTATCCTAACATGAAAGCTCAGTTCCTTCCTTTGATAGGCCCTTTCTCTCCACACTTGTTCCTTTCTCTTCTCCTTGGTTAGGCTAACAGCCATGTCTGGAAAGAATTCTGCCTATAGTAAAGACTCAGTCACTAAGGATTATGCAAATATCCTTGAATGTTCACTGGTGCTCTGCTTTTTGCCTCTGCGGACAAGAGAATGGTCTCTTTGTCTGAAAATAAGCTGTGCATAATGAAAACAACCAAAAACATTGCCTGTTGAGAAACTGTAAATGCTTTTTTGAGAGGCATCAGAAATCTGAGGTGATAAGATTGATCAAGACATCAAAAAACATTATAAATGACATGCAAGCTGTTCAAGAAGAATAGATTAGATTGCAGGCCTTTAATGTTTCTTTGTCACCAGATTGCATTCATGCACCTTATCGGTTATTGCACCTTCTGGTTGAGTTGATACTTGTAGTTTGAATGCTGCCTACCCATCATCTATCCCTCTCAGCTTCAGTGTCCAGGTTTGCAGAGTGATTAAACTCTAATAGCTGCATTTTAAGAAGTCCTGGGGGATTTACTCTTGAGTCAACATGCCAGACCCCATTTCCTCCTCACTTGCAGCTGCCTCTCAACACCTTAGCAGCTCCAGCCATTGTGGATCTACAGATGGAGCTTGTATAGATTGAGAAAACCCTGAAGTGACCCTGCGTAATGCCTTAGGTATACATGGACGAACTGTGCAAATTAATGTCTTCTTTCTGCCAGTTACAAAGTGAGTGGGAAGTTATTGCTCGTACAAAAATGACAAACATAAAAATATAAAATATATATCATATAAAAACATAAAAAAGATTTTTTCTCTTTCTCTCTTTTTTTTCTTTATTCATCTTTGGACACCCCTTGGTTTAAGTGTAATATCAACCTTCATCTGATGAGTATTGATGATGTTATTGTTGATTTTTTAATTTATTTTTTTTGAGAGAATTTGATGTTTGCCTCCAGAATTTGATTTTACTTAATCAACTTAATCACTTTCTTTACCAATTACATGTTCTGTGTGCTACTGAGAGAAACAGAGGCCCAAAGCATGATCAATGCACTCCCGTACTTAAGAATTGAAAAAGTCGCCCATGTTGTCCTTTTTTCAAATTAATCTCAGCAAAAAAATGAATAAAATAAAATAAAATAAAATAAAATAAAATAAAATAAAATAAAATAAAATAAAATAAAATAAAATAAAAACACACAACATACTGGTCGTGGTCACTGGATGATGCTGAGCAAGTGTTGGAGGTCAACATGTGAGTTTATAAATCATGATATAGAAGAACATTGTCACTGTCACTCACACTTACACACAAGAAAACTTGAATCTTCTGTGAGAATTAATTGCATGTACATCCAACTTAAAAAAGAGGGTGTTGTCAGGCTTGGGCACTAACCATTAATTATGCAGACAGTTGTTTTAAAAATGGAAAAAAATAAATAAAAAATGTTGGTGATTGTAATCTATATTTGCCTTCTGACAAAATGGTGGGACAACAACATGCTGTGATTGTGTATTTTAAGTGGCAGAGCCATTCTCTCACCAAGTGCTTTCTTTTTGGGAGGTTATTTGTAAATGTGTAAATGTTTTCATCTGTGTTGTGGGTCATAGGGGTATGCTGGAGCCTATACCAGATCTCACCAGTCCAAGTCACCAGTCCATCTAAGGACCACATACAGACAAATAACCACACACACTGGCACTCACTCTGGGTAATTTAGAATTATTGATTAGCCTAACAAGCGTGTTTTTGTTCTGTGGGGTGGAAACAGAACTAGTGTAAACTCACAGAAGCATGCGGTGAACATGCAAACTCCACAAACAAAGGCCCCAGCAAGGATCCAAACCAGAAACCTTCTAGCAGTGAGGCAACATTTTTAACCATCATTCCATTGTGCTTCTTGCAATTTGTTCAAATTAGTGCATTTGAACAGGTTCTTTAAATACAGGAACATTTGCTCAATTAATTGGAAGAAATCTCATTTTAGTGGTGACAGGTTTATGCTTAGTTTTCCAGAAAAGGACATGTTTTGTTGTTGTAACCAGACCTTGTGTTTATTTTTTATTTAGTTTTTTTTAAAAGAAATTGCAACTAAATCTTGTACACCAGACAGAAGAGATTGTGGCAGTTTTCAAACCCACATACTATTAGTTTAATTTTGGCTAAATATAGTACATTGTATGTGTCATTCAAACAGTTGCCCAGTCTGCAGGATGTGACTGTACCTGGATTGCATCACTGTAGCTGGATCCAGTCGCAGTTGGACCAACTTGACCAACTTCTGATGCTATAGTACAGTTGTTTTCATGATGACATGCTAGGTCATAATGTAGCATGTGATCCATATTGTACACTATGTGTACATGAAGAATGTGGTTTTGAAAATGGCCACAGTCTGTTTCTCAGGAAAGTGTTTCTTTTTTTTTTTTTAACTTAAGTTGAAGAGGTTTGATTTGTTAGAAAAGTAATTTTAATATCCACAAAACCTTTTGTTTTTTGTAGATGATGCTAACAATATTTCTAGGACATAATCTCTGACCCACCCTCAACAGTGTGGATGTTTGTGCGCTCCTTTTTTTTTTTTTTAACTCATAGTAGGTGGTGCATATTCTGTAGTTTTATTTATAAATTCAAAATTTTAAGATTTAATCCAGACAGCTGGGATATGCTCCATCCACCCATGACCATGAACAGGATGAACTGGGTGTAGAAAAATCATAGATAAATCTATGGACTTTATCTGTGCAGCAGACATAACCATTACAAAGTCAAAGTTTAAATAATAGAGGGATTTCTGGCTGTTAAACAAAATTTTGTACTTCTACAAGACATTGGAGATGGAAATGGAAAACCAAACCTGATTTATTTGCTGTAGACCAGTTAAGAGTGTGTGTTTGTGTGTTTTTAAGGCAGCCAGGTCAGATGGACTGACAAAGTAAGTTCTCAGAGGCATAGGCACAGAGTCTTGTTGATGTTTTTTTGTATTATGAAATACCGCACAGTTTCACATTTCGAACTGTCAAAAAGTTTAAAAGACAGTAGTTCTGCTGTTGTGCTGAATGGCGCCTTTGGTAGTTCTGAGTGTGAAAAATGTCTGTTTTAAAGGATGGTCTGTTTAGATTGGGTGAGAAGGGCAGAAAAGTCAGAGTCACACAGAAAGTCTGAAATTTCAAATAGCAGCAAAAGGCACCTACAGTACAACAGATGATGATAACCCTGCTGCCAGCAATAATGTTTCCCTCAGCATTCACTCTTGAAAATTTTTTTTCTGATTACTCAAAAGCCAGATGTTAGTGGGTGTTAGTGGGTCCTTTTTTCGACAAGTGTAAAAAGAGCTTTAGAGGTTCAGTTATTAAACTCTTGCACAGTGCATTTTCTTCTTCTTCTTTCATCATAGAGTTTGCACAAAAAACTAGAAGTCTATGATCAAAAGTTTGAGAGCACCCCAATTCTTCCACGTTTTTATTAATATTATTTAAAAAAAAAAAAAGAAGTCATATGGATAGCCCAAAATGGTGTAAAGGTAACTAATGAACTTCCAAAGGATAACAAAAAGATTGAAAAATAATGTACATTTCAGTATCATACAGTATCAGTATCATTTATGGAAATAACTGTGTGTTTAGCTTTTGAAGCTACAAAAGGTTTAAATAATTTTATAAAATGATTCCATGATTTCATTTTTAACTTCAGTTGTTTTTTTGTTCTATGCTTTAATTGAGTGACACATTAAACTGCCCAATTTTCAACAACAAAAAATAAAAAGTAGAAAATTTTGGGTGTTCGAAAACTTTTGACTGGTAGTGTGCATGTTTGCCAACATGTAAGGGTGTAAAAATTTCGGGAACAAAATCATGAGACAGCTTTGTATTTGTAGGCCATTATTCTATACATTATTCTGATGTCATCCACATCAGATCCCAATAAGAGGACTCCATGAATAATAAAACATGTAAGCTAAGCTCTCACAAAGGATTTTACCTAACCATGTGCACATATTCCAGCCATGCCCATTCACATGTGACAACAAAGTATAAAAGTAAGAATCACAAGTGAGAGTGAGGTATAAAGTGAAAAGGTGGGTCAGCTAAATCTTGATCTCATGGCATCTTGCATGAAATTTACACAAAAGCTAACAGGCTAACACCATCATCCACTCACTTCCTCATCCTTATAAATGATGGTGTGAAGTGTAAAATGCCTGTTGTAATTTGGTGACACATAACAGCTAAACACCATCAACTGTAGTGTATACGTCATCATGTGACACTCATTAGGATGATATAATCACACAGCAGCATAGAAATGGTGTCTCTGTAATGATAAAATGAAGAGAGCAAGGAAAATAAATGATCAAATAATTTATTCTTAGTGGGCCAAGAGACAGCCATTGTTTCTGCTGAATATTCAGACTACACAATGGTTTCACAGATTTTTTTTTCTCTTTTTTTGGTTTCCCTTTGGATGTAGTTAATATGTTTGCAACAGATAAAAACACACACTGACAGTGTGCAGCAGTGATAGTGACGACAACCAGACTAGTATCAACAAAAGACACTCAGAATAGCGTGTAGTGTTGTAGGAATGGACATTAATTACTTTTGTCAGTTTTTCAGTAATCACTTGTTGTTCCATGTATTATTAACAGTTCTGTGAATGGTTGGGTATATTCCCTCCGGTGAACATTGCT
Organism: Arrhamphus sclerolepis; assembly: GCA_037176975.1. Taxonomy (NCBI): domain Eukaryota; kingdom Metazoa; phylum Chordata; class Actinopteri; order Beloniformes; family Hemiramphidae; genus Arrhamphus; species Arrhamphus sclerolepis. The sequence continues at coordinate 5,089,719 of JBAMYA010000021.1, read as the reverse complement.
GTGAATAGGACGGCTACTCTCTCACTTCATGAGAGAGAATTTTAGTAAAGTGAATGGATATGGCTGGCCAGGCTAAGGCCTGAACCTAAGCCTAAGACTATCATTAAATCACAATTAAAGCAGTAAATGTGTGGTTAGATTACTAAATCCTAACAGCAATCCATAAAGAAATGATAAAAATAAGTGAAACTGAAGTTAGCAAGAAAACAGTACACCGTCTTTCTTTCATGAATGCATATCAGCATGAGAAAAAAACCCCAGTAGCAATAACAGTAGCTTGTAACACATAACTGAATGGGTGGAAATAAAACCTTTCCACATTTCAATTTTACTGATAGACTCACCTTTGTACAGTTACATCCTTCTTTAATCTTCACCAACTCCACTGCAGTTAAAACTAAATGCCAGAGACTGTCAGTACAGGATCTGCAGTATATTGTTTGAGTGCCTGTGAAAACTGGGTCCAGTGCATAGAAACATTAATTTGACCTCACATCATTTTCATGTTTTAAAGCTTTTTTTTTTTTTTTTATAAGGCTATGCACTCACGAGTTTATCTTTGCTGGTTTAGTTCAGACATAGTAAAAAATGTGATATGGTGATTGGTCCTCGAGAGCAACGTTCATCACTATACTTTTGCATGAATGAGAAGGGAAAATGTCAGTGTTTGATCTAGATTCATGGTGGTGCTTTCCCGAGCTGAAACTGAGGACTGAGACGTCTGTCATAGTGCTAAGATTTTAGACATCTTGTGTTGAAACTTCCCACGAGTAGCAACACAGCACCCGTTATCCAACATCTAGTGGCCTGGTTTAGACAATGTATGCTTCTCCTCCATGTGACTTTAATTGAATGATTAGATGTAATTCAATAAGCTATCGAAGGGCAGTGCGCGTGAGTTTGAGGCGTAAAGCAAAAGAGCACTGGTGAGTGGTCCCTTTGTCCATGACCCTCCATCAGCTACCTTTCAGCTGAAATCACGCGGACTGATCGGCCTCTGGCCAGCACCTCCATGTGGACCCCTCCACTCTAATTTCCTTGGCCACCAATTTCAAGAACCACACAGTTTTCAGGTTTAGATCTTGGCTTGCTATGTCTTGTGTTTGCCATGTGAGTCCCTATCTTTAGACAGGCATCAACCTCACAAAACGTCCCAATTATTATTGTTTGTGAGGAGAACTTCTTCAAAATCCATATGCATCAGGTTTCAGGGAAACATATCACACCGTAACACACAAAAATTACTAAGAGTGTAAAAGTAATATAAATATATTTTAATATTAGTAACACAAGATTGTGAAATCACTGAATTTTGACACAGCTTATATTATCCATGCATGTGGACTCATTATCCCCACGTTCACACAGCTGTTTACTGTCTGAACCACCTCATGCAAATTTGCCTGGAAATGGCTGGCATAATAATAAAGAAAATGAAAACGTTGCATTCCAGAGCTTTTCTATGAGGCAGAGCAATAGTTCCATAAATTATCTCAAGTCTGCTAATTCTCAGAGTAAATCAAAGTCTCCAGAAGGTCTGAAGTCTGTAAAATATGGCTCATTATAAAACTAAAGGGTCATGAGGCCTCAATTGAATTACAAAAAGCCAAGGTTGATTATTAAGGAAATGTTTCTTTTTTCTTTTTTTTTTTTTTTTTTAAATGTCATTTTAAATCCGTCATTGTAGAAATGTCAGAAAATTGTCACCACCTCTGAGGAGCTGACTCGTGGAAGCACCCTTGGCAAAAGTGTGTTAAAAACAAATGTATTATCCAACATGTGTCTTTAATACTTGATCAACCCACATGCCAACTGTCATATTGTTAAAGATAAACGGCACCCGCTCAGTGGTGCCAAGGAGGCCCATAGATTTACAGTAATACCCGACCGAGCAGAGGCCTGCGGGGCAGCCAGCAGCCCTATTCTGTAAAACTTTATTTTAAAGGTTTGTTACTATAATTGTTACAGACTCCTGGATACAGTGATGACTACTGCAGCATAGGCTGAACCCACAAATCAGAGTGACGCCAGCCTCACATGCAGAACTTCAGTGTGATTCAATCAACACCATCTTTCTTTCACTGAATAAAGTATAATTTCATGTTGAACTAGTAATTCTTTTACACTGCTGCAACCTTTTACACTTCTGCTTCTGTGCTACTGCAAATTGAACAGGGATGAACAAAAAATACATCCTGTGTATTTCAAAATTAAAATCCTAAGTACCCTCCTTTTAAGTATATCAAAATAAAAATAAAAAAGTAAAGGAGTCTACACATACATCAGAATAAAATACAGTATTTTATTATGGTATAGAAATACTTTTCAGTGTTTTCCCCATAGAGTTTCTATTAAGTTCATAAGGTGTAAATCTAAGCAGACATAAATTTGATGTATATTACAAAGAAACACATCAAACAGCAGCTGGTTTTGAATTCATTCATTTATGAAGTTTCAAAGCAAAGTTTAATTTGAGCTTTGAACAGCTACACCAATGCATAACACTGTGCTAAAAGTGAACAAAGGCCCTGATTTATTAAAATGGTAAATATCTATCAATATTGGCACCTGAACTGATGTGATCCATCACAGTATGGTTATGCAATTCAGCTTGTAGCTTTTGGTTGTCCATTACTCCATGCAAATATGATCCTAATAAATGTTTGTTTTGTTTATTCATTAATTTTATGAATAAATGGATGAAATCACAAGATCACCTAAATGTCACCACAAGCGGTATGGACTAGAACTACTTACTATAGAATTACTTACACTACCTTTAATGTCATTACATAGAATTGAACTGCATGTAAGATTAGACAGTATCAGTTATAAATTGTGTAAATGTCATGAAGCGCTGCCTTGAGGTTTACACCAGTTCAGCTCCCTTATTTTCTCTCTTGATAGACTGCATTTTTCTCTAATCATTCCCCGTCCTAGTATTGCTATGATTAACAAAATAGGAAAAATGGCTTTGAGGCTTGCATTTTAAAATATTGTTTCACACCGTAAACTGAATAAACAGAACAGGACAAAACCATCTAAAGTCACCCATGTTCTTCTGTGGAAGAGTTTTGAATCCCTGGCTAACCAGCAGGTAAGAGTCTGTGTCATCCTGCATCCTGTCTGTTCATACAATGAACAGCACAAGAGACTCTGTTATCTTTAAAAGCAGAATGATTATGCTCTGTTACATCACAGCTCCACAGTCAAGTTCAATAAAAATGATAAGTAGCTAAAGTGATGGCAGCCACCCGTTTGACACCATTGCATTGCCGGCAGCGGTCACTGCTAAAATCATGCCTCTAATTATGTATAAATTTGATTGTTAATACAATTTTAACTGATGATGTACATAAAAATTCCCTCCCCATACAAATATATTTATATCTGTCAGCATTGTTTCATTGAATCAGCCCCTAGCGGTCCATCAAGGAACCACACTTCTGCAAAAATAAAAAGAAAAAAAAAGAAAAGGAAAACCTGAAGTATCCTCGTGTTTCAGACACAAAAATGTTGGGATGCTGTGTAGAACGTATTCCCAAAGAACATATTAGATGTTGAAACTGAGACATTTCATGAAAAATTGTTAATTTTGATTTTGATGGCAGCAACACATTCAAAAAAGGTTGGAGAAGGCAGAAACAAAAGGCTGAAAAAGTAATTGGTGCTAATCAAAAACAAATGGAGCAACATTTGAAAACTAATTAGGTTAATATGCAGCAGATCAGTAACATCACTGGGTACAAAAGGAGTGTTCCAGAGAAGCAGAGCCTCTCTGTTGTAAAGATGGGTAGAAGTTCACCAATCTGCAAAAAAAGTTCCTCAAGTAAAATTGCAAAGAGTATGAAGATCTCACCATCTACAGTACATAATCTAATCAAAAGATTCAGATAAGCAGGAGGAGCCTCTGTGCGCACGGGACAAACCTAAAGGTCAAAACTAGATGCACGAGATCTTTGAGTCCTCATAAAGCACTGCATCAAAAACAGGAATGACTGGACATTACTGTATGGACAGTGATTCACTTCCAGAAATCATTGTCTCTGGACACAGTTGGCTATGCAATCCACAGATGCAAGTTAAATCTGCATTGTACGAAGAAGAAGCCATATGTGAATATGAACAAGAAATACTGGCATCTTCTCTGTGTCAAAGCTCATCTTTTGAGGCAAAATGGAAAACTGTTCTCATATCAATCAAAATGGGAAATTCTCTTTAGAAATCATACAACTTGTTATCAGCGGATGTTCTAAAGCCTGCATCTCTGATGGTATGGATTGCATTAGTGCATATGATGTGGGCAGCTTACACATCTGGAAAGGCACAACGTATGCTGAAGAGTGCGTAGTGGTTTTAGAGTAACATATGCTCCTTTCCAGACAAAGCCTCTTTCAGGGAAGGCCTTACATATTTCAGCAAGTCAGAGCCAAACCACGTACTGCATCTGTCACAGCAACATGGCTGTGCATGAGAAAAGTCTAGGTGCTGAACTGGCCTGCCTGCACTCCAGAACATTGACCAACAGAAAACATTCAGCGCATCATGATATGAAAAATCCAGCAACAGAGGCCCAGGACTGTTGAGCAGGTAGAATCCTACATCAGACAGGAATGGGACAACATTCGTCACTTAAAACTGGTCTCACTCCCCAGACAATTTTACAGTTACAAAATGATAAACATCACCCTGTTCCAACTTGTTTGAGATGTATTGCTGCCATCAGCGTTAAAATTAGCTAATGTTTTGCATGACATGATAAAATGTCGTGGCATGGTATATATCTACGAGTGTAATGTAAGAGCAACATTACGTAAGATTGTGCTCTTCAGCAGCCTCTCTGGTTGAGAAGCAAATTGTCTGTTAGCGCCATTGTAAATAATGTTGCTAGTGGTTGAAGCGAAAGTGGGCCACATTAATTCATCTCCCAGCTTCTCTTATGAAATAAACTACAAACCAGTGAGCAAATAAAGAACTTTAGTAATACAGCCTAATATTAACCAAACAACCAAACTTGGGACGCACGGACACTGAGGATGTGGCAGGGGAGTGATTTGTCTTGTCATAATTTGAACTACCACTAAAACAATTTTAGAAATGTTTTTGGGGAGGGTTTCCAGTCCTGTTGTGTTGCTTTAAATCAGACTTTACTTGACAAGAAGTTGTTAGCTGGAATACAACCAAAGTCAGTGGTGCAGGTTGAGACATTATTTTTCTTAAACATAGCTTACACCTTCTTGCAGTGCAACATTAACACTCTGAAGGTAGTTTAGCACATTTCCTCTCTGTGTTTCACATATTAAACAGTCTCATGGAACAATGCACTGATGTTGTCAAAACAACTGAGAAACGCTGCTTTTTTTTAGCCGGTACACAAATGAGACTGGATAAAAATATCAAGGCCAACAAGAGTAAATGTTAATATCTAACTCGTGTTAGAACATTACACTTCAGAGAAAAAAAATGCCTGGGCTTTTATAATACACCAAAATTTAACTGAGGCAGGAAAGTGTGTTTTAACTGTTGATAAACCAAGGATCTAAGTCATTGTTACCTGCACACTGACAGTTTTCTCGTGATTGCCCCAAGCGAATTCTAAACAGCGACTCAGAGGCTGTATGCTTTATTTTATTTTTATCTGTTATCTGTGTTTTTATCTGTTTTTTTTTTTTTTTTATCTGTTAAGTCATCCCATGGATGTCTCAGAACACATTATAGTATTTATGAATTACAAAATACAAAGAACTGAAGTATTCTGTTTTCATTATTCCCCTGGAACATAAATTACAAAATATTAGTTTGTATTTGGAATACACACTTTAAATAAATGTATACAGCTCATCCCATTTTATGAATACTACTCTTTTTTAAGGATGACTACTAAAAGGAATATTTAAGTAATGCCGTACATACAATAAACAAAATACATACTGGAAAAAACACATTTACTGTATTTTAACAACAACAATAGACAAATAATTTACCTGTAAAATGTTTTACAAGACAGTGAAATAAAAAAGTACTTTTTTTTGCCAACTTCTACTATTTGTTTCAACCACACCACAACACCGATTAAGCTATTCCTGCTGATCTATAATTTGACTTCTTGATAGCCTCTTCAGAGACCATGAGCAAGTAATCAAAGATGTGCAACAGACAAAGCTGGGACATTGTTTGAGGTGGCAGTGATCGGATGTATCTTTGAGAGATGGTGGCTTGAGCCAGGCTGTGAACTAACATTGTCCTGTGGTGATTCTGCTGGAGAGGGTGGGACTCCAACTTTCTGCAGCTGTTTGAAAGAGGACAAGGCAGCTGTTCAACAAGTGTCCTCTGAAATTAAGTGCAGGGAGCATGACTCTGATTAGATGCCATGTGAAAGAGCCTCTTTCTCGTCTCAACAAGAACATTCCTGACAATTAGGAGTATGAGTACGGCTCTGTTTGTCTCTTCGAGGCGACCCTGTCCGTTGGGTCAGAGGCTACCTGGGAGTCTGTTGAGAAGCACAACAACCATGTGATGCATCTGGATACAGCTCTGCAGTGCCAACAATAACATTAACAAATGGCAGGTTGGGAGCTACGGACAAAGTTAAATCAAGTTTCTAATTATTAAATGTGAAAGATTTCACCAATTACAGTAAATACCACTGTTGTCGTTGCAAATGCTGAGCAACAAAGGAGGGAAGCACTAATGATGTTTCTTATCTTTTATTTCCTAATGACAGAAGCGTTTACTGGGCCAGTGTAGCTTCTAATATGATTGGAGTTGAGAGGCTTGCTCAGCTGGAGAGCTAACCAACAACATAAACAGGAATATCACTTGGTCAGGATTTTTTATGGCAGAACCACAAAACCAAATCCGGATTGCCTCCTGGGATGCTGAGCATTCTTTAACTCCAAACAAGTGAAAGAGTCACAGAGAATACGAGCAATCAAATGTCAAGTCAATGGTTTGAGAACCCAAGTGGAGACCAGGAGTTATTTATTGACTGAGAAACAATGGAAAATTTTAACTTCTGAGGAAAGTTTTTAAATCAACTCAACCTAACGGCCCAGCAGGACCAAGTCACCACATTGTTTTAATGTCATCGTAAAGAAGACATGTCCTGTTGAGGCATGCCAGCATCTTAACCCTTTAAGGATGGCACTGCCAGTACATCTGTCCACCTCTCTGGCCCAGGCTGAAACAACTCACATATGTCAACTGTAGGAGGACTTGACATTAAATTTTTACAGACGTTCATAACTGTGACACTTTCAGGTGCAACATCAATCAAATGGAATTTTATTCAAGAGTAAATCTTGGATGAACCATAAAACTTAATTGATGGCAATTGGCAAAATGGCCATAGTTTCTTTGTACTGCCTTAACTGATGACTGTGATTATTATTCAGTGGAACTTTCCTCACACACAAAAAACAAAACAAAAGGCTATTGAAAAAAACAAACAAACAAACAAGAAAAAGGCACAGGCTGTGATAAGATCTTTGTTATATTAAATATTTCATTTTGTGTCCTTACATAAAATCAAATAGTTTGCTGTTGCAAAGGTCTAAAATATCATATAGGAAGGAAACAGTCTCCTGTAGTTTTTTCTTTCAGTGAGGAAAATTATTCTTTACTGTGATATTATAATGTCAGGTATTTTCTTTTCCCTTTATATAAAACAGTTTGAACAGTTTTTTGGATGAAGCAACTAATTTGTTCACAAATGTTTTCAACAGTGTTACAATGTCTATACAATGATTTGGAAAACACTATTGTGTACAGAAATTCTTCAGATTCTCAGGTTCTTTAACAGAAATTATGCACCATGACTTATCAAATACTCAAACTATTTTTACATTTACATTTAGAAATTTCTAAAGTGCTAAGCCTTCTGTCCACACAGTCTATAACCTGTATGTGCAATTTGTCAAATATTTTGTTGCATCCGACTTGTTGTCATGACTGTGTGTGTGTGTGATTTCAGATTTAGCATAGTGCTAATCATAAGCATAGTGCATTAAATTAAAACAAAAAAAAAATATTTATCATCTCAATGTTTTTTTAAAAATATATTTGGCATTATCCCATACTATAAAAACTGTTAAATAAGGCCAAGTTCTACTCTGCATTTAGTACTTAACACTGAATGCCAACAAACAAAACTACTTTTTAGCATACACTCTTCATGAACCTGGACACATAAAATCCTGTCTCCTCAATCAACATATTTGATTGTGCAGCCTCAGAGAGCTGCTGGCATGGCTGCAGCCCTTTAGGCCCGATTGTTATTGGAAATGATAACGATGATAACCTTCATGTGAACGGAGGCCGGTGGAGGTAACTGGGTGGGTCACTCAGTCACCCACATTGTCCTCCCGATCAACCTCCTTTTAAAGTGAGCTCTAGATTGGATTAAGGCTGGCCTGAGGGGAAAGTGGGCAGAGGTAACCTGAACAGAGGGGAAAGGGGGGTCAGACAACTGTTTCAAGTGAAAGTGGAATTTCGGGCATCTGTGTTTGTTTGTAATTGGGTATGTTTGGAACAGAGTCTAACATCCTGAAGAGCCTAAGGGGTAGGGCAGAGGTTAGTCATCGTAGACCTGGTGTGTGCTCCCTCTCATGCTTCAATATTGTCCATTGCCTTCTCCCTTTGTTGCGCATCGTTAGATTTCAAAGGCATCAGGTTAGAGTATAAATGTGATTTCTCCCTCACTGACCTCCTGTAATCCCTTGAACAAGTATTCAAAGCCGGCTGGGTGTGAAGATGTCTGCACACCATCAATGTGGAGATAAAAGGAGCAAGCAGGTTTATGAAGACAGCTTCTCTCCTCATCTCCTCAAAGACATATGATTTGCTGAAGTTGGCCTCTATTTTTCTTAAACATGCTAGACGCTTCTCAGACACATGTAGGTAAAATGTGGAGTGGAATATGCTAAAGTCTTATATCTATGATTTGAAATCAGATACATGTGATTTTCCAACAGTATTAAATCTCAAACAGTATTTTAAAGTAAAACACTGAAATAAGATCTCTAGATTAAACTAAATTTCAGTGTGCTGCAGACTGACACAGGATAGCAGAGAGCTACAGGAGCTGCCTCCTACGGTCCAACTCTGAAACTCCTTGGGTGAAAGGTTACTGCTGTGACAGTGCCGGCTCATCTGAGGGTCTCTCTTTACCCCAAAAGCAAAACACTCGAGGGTAAAACGGTGGGCTTGTCTGGCCACCCCAGTCCGACTCCCCAGGATCTCGGCAGGGAGGCAGATAGCCCAGGATCAGGGTTGTCCCCCTGCACAAATACAGACGGGGTCGCGGGTCATCTGGGGAGCTCATACAAGGCTTTCATCCCATAGAAGCTCATTTGAGGGGAATGCGGCTCGTTCTCCATCTAGATAGGAGTCTTCTCTGAGCCCTGTGTGGCGGCACTGAACCCAGGATTGACAGACTTGTTCACTCAGACCCGTTTGTTTTGTTTTGAGCCCATGTCTCTGTGCACATTGCTTTGCTTGGTCCAGACACTGCTGTGGGAAGATCAGGCTGGGTCAGCACACATGTAGGATTCTGTTACAATCCAAACACTTCATAAAACTGTATCAAACAGGAAGATAGAAGAACACCAGAATGACAAAAAAGTTGCATTATCAGTTATATTAGTTATAGTTGCTACCTTGCAAAGTCCCAAGTTGATAGCAGTAACTGTTATTCTAGGCTACAAGCAGTTAAATAGTTATGATTATAATGTGCACCAACATTTTCTGAACAAAGATGACTAACAAATAAACATATTGTGCGTAACAGCTCTTGGTGGACTTTAATTCATTGTGTATTTATTTTCCTTTGCCTCCATAAACCAATGTCATACATAATTAGGCAATTACATTATGTAGATACATCGCAAGCTATGTTATATGTTAATTAAACAAACTCTTCCTCTGCAAATACTGTGCAAACACGTAGCTGTAATAGATACTCCTATTAGGCTCAATTAAAATAATCTAAAAGGATGCATGTATAATGAGCCTTTCAGGTATAAAAATGTTTTTTAAAAATCTGCATGTTGAAGAGTAGTTGAGCTACAGGAAACTATTAACACAAGCACAAGGAAATGTAATAAGTGCTATTTTAAGACTCAAAGCATTTGACTTGCATTAGGCTGGCCTTGAATGTGAGTCTCTGTATGAAACTGCTCAGGAGGTGCGTGCAGCAGCCAGAAACTGCTGCTAAATGTGTGTCCAGAAATAGCTTAATGATGTTTCAATCATATTTAACTGGTGTCAACAAGAGGGCATTAGAAGAATACAGCAATTTTGGCAGTACAATTATAAATCGTATTGGAGGATGCCGCTGTGGTTGCTTTTCATGATGATTTTAGAACAAATCACATCTGGCTTTCTCTGTTGACATCAAGCCTTACATCAAAATTACAGGGAATCAGAGCAGTCTCTCAAAAATGCTTATCATATTACTGTCTGCAATTAATTTGGATGGTATTAGAAGGGATGCTCATTATCTTCATTACCACCCACACTCTCTTGCAGTGACTGATCTGTAAAAACAGCTCTCTGGCTTTTGTTGAATAGGATGCAATATGAGGACATTTACCACAACCAAAGAGATGTTTTTTCTTTCTTCTTTTGCAGGATATTAGTATTTTCTCTCCCTCTCCCTCTCTGTGTATATATGTGAAAGGGAGTTAGAGTTTTGGTGCCATTTGCAACGCAGGTCCAAAATTGTTCAACCTCATCCTCTGAAGTCTTCCATATGTTTTACATTTGAACAATCAACAAGCTGCTTCAGTTTTGGATTATTAGAGCGAGACACTTCCATGAATATGTTAACCCTGCAGCGTTATAAATAAACTCCATTCAAGCTTCTAAATTGAAAATGTTGGTTCTGTTGCAACAGCCCAGTTCTCTTGTAATGTGAATAATCATTTGTTCCTCCATTGTGGTTTGAATTTGGCCACATTTGTTCTACAGGCTGTGTATCAACATTTACATCTTTGATACAAAGTTAGTTTAGGCTTTGATTTGAGTAGCTTTATGTCACTGCTGAAAAAGAAACTGTGAAAACCTATGTTCTCCACAGATGCTCGAGGGCTGCTTTCTGCATGTTTTAGATGCTTCCCTGCTCCAACACACCTGATTCAAATGACTGGAGCATCATCAGCTTGTCATCAAGGTCCTCATACAAGTCTGATAATGATATATTCATTTGAATGATGTGTGTTGGAGCAGGGCAACATCTAAAAGATGCAGGACAGTGACCCTGAAGGACCTGGAATGGGGATCACTGGTGTAAGCCATATAGTCACATGAGGTGAGCTTCCACAAAAGTAGCATCTGTCTCCATAACCAGAAATGGCCCTGAAACAAGAATTTATGGAAACTTCTACGGAGCCAAAACATGTCCCTGCCTTGGGTTAGGTACTACAGCGAAGCCCTGAAAAGCTGCTGGGTGGGGGATGGTGTTGACTCTACACTGCTGTTGTATGCAGGAGATGATGTTGAGCCATTTCATTGTCCTCTTTGAGTATGAGCACTCTCTTCTCAGTCAACACCTCTGATGTTGCCAGATCCTTCAATGTTGATTCTCATTGTGCAAGTTATTATCTTTTTTTTTTTTATCAGTTCCTTCAATTTCTTCTTTGCCATCTTCGTCTCAATGTGTGTACTGGTCTGTACTTGTGTTCTTAGTGTTATCAGACTCTGAGCTGAAGAACTCCTCCAATTCTAAGTCAAGACAAGCATCGTGAGATGCCCAGATGTGTTCTTGCTTGACCCATTTTATCTAGGATGTGTCTTGTGAAGACCTGTGTGGACCTGTGTGGAGATGGAAACATATCCCAGAATACATTTTACATCAACAAGCAGAAGTAATGGCAGGAAAAGTAAAACAGTACATGAGAATGTTAAAAACTTTGTTGTTTAACAGAATGTATTTTTAAAAATGTTCTTCAAATTCGTGGTTAATGGATCAAGAAAGACCCTATTTCAAAAATTCCTCTGATATCTTCTGAGTTATTTTTCTTTGTGTCTTCTCTAAAGTTTTTTTTTTTAAACACAGCTGATATACAAAACCATAAAATCTATTTTAAAAAAAAACAACAACAAAAAACACATCATTTGAAGTAACACAGTCATGAACACTTTAGCCAGAGGGGTGGTGGTCCATTCAGAGTCACTGTAAAGTTCAGAGTATTATGTTCAATTAAGCTGTAGATGTTTTTGAATAAGTCTGTTAGCCAAGCTGTAATGCTATCAAGTACACCGCTGTTACAGTGAAACCAAACTGCTTCTCTTCTGTTCTGTGAATCTTTTTTTTATTTTTTCCTGAGTGATACTTGCCAACTATGAACTACAGAAGTCCAGACTTGGTGACTGAAAAACGACTAGATTACTGCCACCAAGTGGTACGAAAAAGTAGTTTGCGAAATTTGTAGATCCTGCCGTGTCCAACGCTGTAATGGAGACACAACGACCCTGTTTAATTCCAGCCTCCGAGGTTTTACCCTGTACCCTCACTAATGGAAGCCCACCTATGGTTACCTAAACCCAAAGTTGATAAGTTAGTGGTCATTTTGTTAATATTTTTTTCTTGGGCAGCTGCATGTCATTTTAGCATTTGAGGTCACATGTCCAAATGAGAATATGGACAGAATTTAAGTTCCAGGTCATGTTAAAAAGTTGTTATGAGCGTGAAGACGTTGATAATATAACTTAAAGATTCAAAACTCTATCACAGAGATTTCAGAGTTAGTTAGTGGAAAACAAAGAGCACATGTCTGAGTGGAAAATAATTTGGGATCAAGAAAACACCTTTTGTGACTTCACAGCAAGTCAGGAATGCTCTTCAGGATGCAGATGTTCATGTTTCTTGCCAACAATCAAAACAAGACCCTGTGACCAGAACCTCAGAGATGCATGGTGCACTTAAGTCTTGCAGCAGAAAGGCAAGGTTGCAATCTGATGAGAATAATGGAGCATAAGGAGAACTGAATCAGAACTCAAGGACAACGATTCCTAACAAAAGACCAGATAAAGTGAAGAGTTTTATTGGGCTGAGTCAATCACCTGATCTCAGTCTGCTTAAGGTGACTTTCTGCTTGTTGAAAATCAAAGAAAGGGTAATGAAACCTGCCTACTTTAATGTTATATTAAAAGTGACTTCATCTTTCAAACCCGTCTTCTCACATGGAGAAATATGAAGTTTTTCTGTTTCCAAAGATGTTCCTTTTAATATATAAAATGTGTATTTATTGAACATATTACTCTGAGGACTGTGTATCACTAGGGTTTATACATGTATATTTATGTCAAATATGTGTTGGCACAGAAAATAGTGATTATTTGCGGATCTAGATGTTATTTATCAGGGAAGCTTTTTATCTGAAAAAAGCCAGCTAACAGCGAAGAATGTGTTTGGTAAACATCTTAAAATTAAATGTATTACCCGAAAGAAAGCCTGAAACGTCAGAAATACTCATCTAGATTTAGTTATATGAGAAATAAAAATAGATATTTAAACAAATTCAAGCTGTCTAAAGGAGCTAACAATTAAAATGTAAATACTCAAGCTAAATGTTCTTTCTGCAATAATTTTACCTCTAAAAAGACAAAAAAAAAGCCCATTAAGCTCATCAGCATTAAATTCTTGATAAATTGGTAAATGAGGGATTTTGTGTTAATAAGTAATAATTTATATAGCTCTTCATTTGAGCTGTAAATGATGACCGTATGAGATTTAAACCACAGGACTCAGGATTATTTGAATCCACCAACTATAGCATACACAAAAAACACTCAAATTGGATTACTGTAAGAAGAAAGTTTAAGATGTTTGCTTTCTAACGGACAAAATAATTCTGTTTTTACTGATCGACAGCTCATTTAATTTTTCTAAATGTATCAGATACACAAAGAAATTCCTTTAAAAATGATAAAAGTGTTTCCTTCTGCTGATTTAGATCATTGTCTCTGTGTTCTGCGTAGACTGCTTCAGCGGTGATGCTTGGAGGTTTACTCCGGTATGCCTCCACTCGAGGGTTAACTATCCAGATATAGAGCTGGGAGATGAAGGCAGTACAGCATCCCCTCTGTCTGCTCCTACTTGGTCCTGTTTATTGAATTATACATCAGTACAACCGCTGCATCTTTTTTCTCTCCCCTCATCTCTGCTTAATTTGATCAGAGAATCTGCTGATGCAGTGTGTGCCCGGCTCATGTGAAACCAATTTAGAACTACTCATAAAAATCTGGTGTCCCCTTTGCTCTAAAACACGCATAAAAAAAGGGCATGATGTGCTGTTTGTCAGATATCAGAGACCCCTCTCTGGTAACAACGTACTTGTGCAAATCTCAGCAGGGAACAACAGCTGCAGGCTCATCCACAGGTGAGCGAGTTCCCTCAGATCCACCACAATGACTGTGAATCATGTTCATAAAATGTTTGTGGTTTAAAGGAGGTTGCATTTGTACCACATGTCATCATCATATCATCAACACCGCAAGATTTTTATGGATGAAACAAGCGCCTCACATGCCACAGATATAATTGTGGTCCAGTGCGACTCATTAACATTTGGTGCATCTAACACCATCCAATTTTACACCAACCAACCTTGTGAAACGAACAGTTCAAACACAGAACTCTTCTAGAAATGCTGAAGACCCACATATTCATTTTTTGTGATTTGCTTCATCCTGTCCGGGGTTGAAGTGGAAGCGCTGAAGCTGTCCCCAGCTATCACCAGGTTAGAGGAGGGGTACACCTGGACAGACTGCCAGTTACTCAGAGACAAACGATCATGAATGCTCATGTGCTTACTTTAGAATAACAAATCAACCAAAAGTGAATGTCTATGGACAATGGGAAAAAGCTCAAGTATCCAGAGAAAAGTCATACAGACAACATGAGAACTCCACACGGAAAGTAACCAGGAACTGTCCTTCCACATTTTTAAATATACAATTAATCGAATTTGAAATTTGTGATACATAATTATTATTATCATTATTATTATTTTATTTTTTTAAAAAGCCCTCTACCTCATTGAGAATAATAGCATTTCTAAATATGCACATATATAGTCTGGGAAAATATAACCCATTTTCCTGCTATGTGTCAGAATGGATCAAATTTCAGCACCAAATTGGACCATTATTTACTTTTAAATTGGCTGCCACTGGTAACATACGTGTTTGGAGTCCCAATTCGAGTAAATTAAAAATTTAACAGAGTAAAAATACTTTCAAGCAGACACTTTACATGAAAAACGTATGTAAAAGAGCAAAATGTGTCGAGGAAAACTCCAAGTACAGGTTTGGTTTATCTGATGTATTTATTAAAAAATGTTAGATTTCTAATAGTGAATGCTAGTACTAAATTATTATTTCAGCTCAATGTTATTTTTTCATTTCTATTTTTTAGAGAGACTTCAAGAAAATCTGAGGTGTAACATTATTAATGGGAGCAGGCAAGAAAAAAATAGCTCTGACACACAAACCTTTTCTGTTTTTGGACTTTCTATTTAGCCTTGGATCTTTTTTGGGATAATTTGAGCAATTATTGAAATGAAAATGTGAGAAATGTAGAGAAGAATATCACTCTTTGGTGGAGCTGCTAAAAAAAAAATTGAATCTAAAATGTGACCCTGAACTCATGCAGCCAGATCTCAGAAGCCACGAAACACCAGAAACCAATGCTCTAAACTCAATGTGTTGCTTTCATTTATTTATTTCAAAATATGATCTATTGTGTAAAAATATAAAGCTCTTTAAACTGTCCCTGAACTCCACGGAGTGGAAATATAAAGGAGTTTAAAAAAAGAGAGTACATGTATTTGCACGTATACCTC
This sequence comes from Arrhamphus sclerolepis, assembly GCA_037176975.1. Taxonomy (NCBI): domain Eukaryota; kingdom Metazoa; phylum Chordata; class Actinopteri; order Beloniformes; family Hemiramphidae; genus Arrhamphus; species Arrhamphus sclerolepis. The sequence goes on along the minus strand of JBAMYA010000021.1, from coordinate 5,073,874 downwards.
TCATTAAAGTTTAAACATCTGAGGGAAATAACTGTAACCCAAACACACTTCTGAGTGAAAAGATATTTTAACGTTCCCTGCAGTCAAAGACAACAAATGAGGACTGTGTTACTGCAGCCATAAAAAAAATGTTGCCCCCTAAATTAGACTGTGGTTTCATTAACAATGCCAGATATGATCTTCAGCTGTGATGCATCAGGCCTGACTGAATCGCTTCAGCTGGTTTATGAATTCCCAACATTCCTATAATTAGTTAATATTACCATCTAGGCATCACAGGAAACATACACATTCAAGCCAAATGAGTTACTGTGCTTTTTTGTGGCATGTACCTGCCAAAATGACAGTGAGAGCACAATCATTCCACAATGTAGTACTTAATAAAAAAAAAAAAAGAAAGAAAGAAAAAGGCTCCCATGAGCTATACTGTAGCAACACTTTGTGGGTTACATTTTTCCCATCTCTCTTTCCCAGCTTTCCCACAGCCAATCTCAACATGAATAAGACATAGCAGTCTAACCTAAAGCATTTTCTCTTGCCCTTTGCCGCCCTGCCACGCCTCTCATACAACAGGGTCTGAGCCCCCATCCCCTCAGCGCCAAATACCTGGTCATGGTTCCTGGAAATTAAACATACAAGTCACCATTTAGCAGAGTATACCATGAATGGGGGATGAATATTTGTGACAGCTGAGACTTTGGCCTGTGGCAGTGGGGTGGTTTATATTAAGGGAGGCATAGCAGTAAAAGAGAACTCCTCATTCCTCTTTGTTTGTTTAGACAACTTTAACTTTAAGATTCATAACTGGGACACTATCTATCTTAAAACATTTGTTTCAGCCTTTGCTTTAAAGCAAGAGATAAAGCAAAAACACATAGTATACTCTGGGGGGATATAAACGAATGCAAAATAGCAAAGAAAAAAAAAATCTTACATTTAGTACTTGAAATGTGTATAAAGGTCTCTACTCTTTCTTTATTAGTTGTACATTTTCTTGGGAAACATTAAAATAGGTATCTAAAACTTTAAAACACAGAGAGATGATCCAGGTGTCAGAGGACACAGTTTTAGAAAGCAAATAATCTTAGAATAGTTTAAAATGTTGAATTAAAGAATAGTGTCAGTCAGATATTGACAATAATTGCATATGTGTGATATATACTAATATATACTAATCTGCTTATGTTTTAACAGGTCGAACAAAGCTGCAAAATCTCCTGAAACAAATTACAGCAGCCAGCAAAGGCACAGTGAGACCAGATTAGGTTTAATTTCGCCCATTAACATGGCTGAAAAAAAAGAAAAAAAAACCTAACTAAAGAGAAAGGTAAACGTAAAAGCAACATGTTGGAAATAGTTTTTTTTGCAGGAGAAATGTTCTAATAAATCAATGATGAGGTCTAGAGACTCATTAATGAATGCCTGCACAGCCAGAGTGGTGCCAGTGGTAAAAAAAGACGACGAGGCCGACACCAAAATGACTGCCCGTGCGTTTTTCATTTTTTTCCCCTTTCTTTTCTATTTTTTTCCCTCAACAACTAGACGGCCGCGGCTTTAATATGTGACCTTTTCACCTTCTTAGATCGACAACTTTTCCTAGGCTCTAAAGGCTTGTAGGCCAGGTTATTTTTTTATTTTTCTTTAATTATTTTTTAGGTGGGGGTAATGCGTTATGATGAGACGAGCCCGAGTCGCACAAACAACCAACATCTTAATGCAAAGCTTGTGGTTATCCTCGTTTGCAGTTGCAGCATTTTTAATCTGTAATTTTCAAGAACTATCATCCACTTCTTGGCTGAGCTGAGCTGCGCAGGAGGCCGACGTGATGCTGCGTAAAAACTATAACTGGTGCCGAATGTCAAAGAAAGAAAGAAAGAAAGAAAGAAAGAAAGAAAGAAAGAAAGAAAGAAAGAAAGAAAGAAAGAAAGAAAGAAAGAAAAGAAAGAAAAGAAAAGAAAGAACATTCAAACTCCGAGAAAAAAAATCATTTCATCCTTTAAAAGAAATAGGCTAAATAATAAAAATAACAACAATAACAACAATGCTAATATTATTATTATTATTATTATTATTATTATTTTTATTTTTTTTGATAATAATAATAATTATTATTATAACAATAATCATGTAACCATCTGTCTGTCTCAATACATTGCATTTTAAATACCCAGCCAAACTTTCAGTGGTGTCAGATTTAGGAAGATTGAAGATTTATTTTTCTAATTTAGCAATTCAATATGCTAATTGATATTAAACCATTACCTCCAAATTTGAGTAATATCCCGACAATTAGGCGATATAGAGAAGCGATTTGTGACAACTTATCTAATTTGACTACCGGCAGGCATAAAGGGCCATCTTGTTTCATTAGAAGCCTTTGACCACTTCAATCCTGAAGAAAAGGGGCACGTTTCGTGGCGCGCCGTCGTTTTATTTGCGTTTCCACAAGAAGCCAAGCATTTCAGCCGTGCGTTATGGCCTTAATGATTTATTATTGATTCAACATGGCAGCAGGGAAGGTTGTTTGAAATGATGCGGCTCTAATTCGCCTCCAGTGTAAGCGGATACTATATCCACACTGACAGATTTTCTCACATCATGTTCTGGTCAAACGGTTAATGCTGTTTGGTTTTAATGCGAGCGTCTAAAACCAATGCACAAACAAAATATTTGCAGGATATTTAAGGTTTAAATCAGTTAACTTTTTTTTTGGCGCTGTTGTTGCACCGGGATTCCTGTGATTCACAAGTTCTCTCTCTCTCTCTCTCTCTCTCTCTCTCTCTCTCTCTCTCTCTCTCTCTCTCTCTCTCTCTCTCTCTCTCTC
>JBAMYA010000021.1:5056083-5070950 GCA_037176975.1 Arrhamphus sclerolepis | reverse complement strand
TCTCTCTCTCTCTCTCTCTCTCTCTCTCTCTCTCTCTCTCTCTCTCTCTCTCTCTCTCTCTCTCTCTCTCTCTGTGCTCATACAAGGGATCAAAGATAACACAAACGTGATTTTCCACAAGTGTGATCCCCTTGGCAGACGGGAACAATACTTTAAAGCTCGATATTAGAATAATTCTTCTTTTTTTTCCAGTGAAAGGTTAGGGTCTTAAGCCACAGCCATCAAAGCAGTTGTATTCATCCTCTAATTACATTAATGTCATGTGTTGTGTATACCGCGTGTTTACCAAAAAAGCTTTCCCCCTTCTGAGCTTGACCTCCCATTTCCACTGGCTGCATAATAGGCTGGAGCCCGCCGTGGGCCTGCTTCAGACGTGCGTAAAGCCTGAAGGCTGCAGTGCTGCGTGTGCGTGCGTCAGATACACTGTAGGCTACTGAGGCGGCATCATCTTGAGCGAGGCATTTCTCTTTACCCCGACAAACCTTCAGGGGGCTTTTAGCATTTGTTCAGTCTGAGGTATCTGGAAAACATCTGATTCATTTTTTAACCAGTCCCAGATGCGCCAGTGTGAGGGTGTGTGCCTGAGCGCTCCAGCGTGAGTTTGTCAGCGCATGAGAATTTGGGGAGAATATTTGCTTTCTAGAGTAGGGGAGGGAAAGAAGAAGAGGAGGAAGAAGAAGAAGCAGGAGAGGAAGAAGCAGCTGCAGCGAGTGGATTTTTAAATAATAACGTCTTAGGTATGAACGCAGATACGTGCGTCTCATACTGCGACATGACATCCATCGATTCCTATTATAGTGCATCCACTGCGCAAGGTAGAGATCACCAGGCGAACTCTTTCAGGACTTTCCCGACCACTGAAACGAAATACAGCCCGACGTTCATTCCGGGCAAAGGGCAGGGTTTCGGGGAGAAGTCACGGAGTCCTTTCCAGCCGGAGTGCCAGTCATTGGACGGTGCTGAGGAGAGCAGCTTTAACAAATACCAGCTCTTCATGCAGCGACCGACCTGCAAAACTCCACCAGAAGGCAGTAAGCTGCACCCGGACAGCGGACACAACGGGACTCTCATCCCTTGCTATGGTGAGTACTCACAGAGGCAGAAGTGACGGGAATTTAGAGCAGTGTGTGATTCATGACGTGAGTAATCTGTCAAGGAAGGAGAAAACTGCACACTTCGAGTCATTTGTGATGCTTGTGGATTGGTTACCTGTCAGCATGATACAGGGCAGGAAAATAATTTCCTGATCTTATTTTTAATCTTAGAAATGGTTCTCATTCGAGACCCCTGCATTTTTAGACAAATACCAGAAGTATCCAACTAAATCTGACAGATTCACTAAATAAGTTTAAACTATTTAAGAGCATCTCCAAATCCCGCATTGGCCTGCAAACTTTATACACGCCTTGACAGAAATAACTATTTTCTCTCTCTCCCTCTCTCTTTATTTTTTTTAAAGAGAAAAAAATTCTAACAGTTGTTACTCAATGTTAAAATAAGTGCTTTTAATGCGCCGTTTCATTTACATGCAAATTTCAGGCTTTGGTTTAACCTCCGATGAAGCGCAGCTCACGCACCGGCCTCCAGCTCCAGACAGATTTGACTTCATAACAAACTCATCATCAAGGATAAATACATTTATTGCCAAGAACTGATTTATATCACAGACATTGCGGGCCACTGCGGAAAGCTTCTACAATTTGAGGGGAAAAAAAGGAAAAACAAACTTCGAAGAAATGAAGAGAAGCTTAAAAATGTCAAACGCACTTTAGATCACGCCTAATATATCATCTCAAACTGTATTCTATTTTTAAAAAAAAATTCTATTTATTTATTCCATATCATCTATTCTATATGTACAATATTCTGCATGGATGAAAAAGGAAAGTGTAACAAATTCAGGTGAATTAAGGAATATTTGTCAACTGCGTGAAGCTTCATAATTCTAAGCAAAGAACAATTCAAGGGCCGTCTATCAAAACAAAACAAAAATAAAATAAAACAAAACAACACAAAATAAAATAAAACAAAAACTACAACCTACAACCTACAATGGTCAGTAAAGACTCCAGCTAATTGCAAAAGCTGTCTTTGTATCCTAACAAAACATTAATTTAATGTTAGAACTTAAAAGTTTTACAGTTCTCTGGATTAGAAATTAAGATTTTACCTCAAGATCGTTTAAAAGAAACATTTCATTCTACTGTCTCTTTTATGGGACAGGGGTTATAAAACAGAGTATATAAAAAGAAAAAAAAACCCCTCCTTATTAAAAAGAAAAAATAGATCTGACTTACTCTTATTATGGCTCAAGGTTCAAAGGCCAAACAGCGCTTAAAAAAACACTTTGTACAATAAAAGTTAACACACTGCACACATTTTTACAGCTATGTTAGAAACTGCATAAAACTTTGCATACATTTTGGTGAGCACCAAACTATAGACCCGCTGGCGCCTTTTGGGTCTTAATTAAGTTCCAGATGTTTATCGTGATGTTACAGAGGACAGCATCTGCTATCAGTGTTGCTAAATTTTCTCCAATATTGATCATCACCCAATTTTCAAATCCACATTTTAATCAGCAGAATGACACTTTGTGAAAACAGAGATAAAACATTGTCATGAGCACACTGAGATAACTGCTGAGTGCTTGTTTGCGTGTTTGTGGGCCTGCATTCAAGAATTTACAATTAAAACTGAAACTGCCTCAATTCAGCACAGTGGGACACAGCTCGGCCTGCAGTGGAACTAATTTTTCTGTGCAGTAGTCAGTACCACAGTCTGCCAAAATACATGCAGTGGATGAGGTGCTCTGAGAAACAACTGGACTCACTTTTTATTTCACTCTGAACTGTCACTTTTTCTGCCTCCAACAAGTTCGGCGCCCCTGCTCTGAAGTGAGTCGATTTGGCAAGTGCATTGACAGAATCATTTAAACACCATCATTAAATGCAACATGCCTCCCTTGAGGAAGAGCTGTGCAACGTTATTATTGAAAATGTTGCAGCCAGATGAAGGCATCGTGGCTCTGGGGAGGATGCTTTGGGCTCCTGCCAAAGCCTCAGGCGTCAACAGGGTTGAGCTGTTATGTGTGGTCCTCAATGGGAGATATATTGCTCAATGCTGATGCTTTATCTCCATCGCGATGACAAAGTTATTTCGTGCCTTGTGGGAATTTTCTGTGGCAACTTCAGCTACAACCATAATGCTGTTCACATGGCAACGCATCATGTTTTAGATGTATTTCACTATGAGCACAAAAAAAAGAAAAAACTGCTTTTTTGCAGCTGTCATCTTCTTATAGATGTGTGCTGAAATTGAAAAATGTTAACATTTACATAAATAAATTTGAAAGGATTTCTTCACAGAAAGAATAATGTAGAATAATGTAAAACATATCTGGAATAGTGTTACATGAAGATTTCACTTTTACATTTCATACAGCGCCAAAAAAATATAACAATCTTTAAAACAAAGGTTTTCTACTGGAGAAATGATTCACCTAGCATATTTTAAATGATGCAACAGCCACATTTTAACATCTAGGACAGCATTATGTTGTTTTGTGTCAAATACAGTTCCGTCTGACAAAGTTTAAATCACATATTCCACACTGCTGCGGCTCTTGTTGGTCGTTAACTTTATTTCATTGCATGTTAATCCGGCCGACGGTTCTGCAGCGGGGACAGGGACAGGGTTGTCTACCTGCTCACAACACAATGAATGAAGTAAATGCCCCTGGAGCTGATGGAGTGCTGAGGAATGCGGGTCAGCACTGCAGGAGAGATCTGGATTAATGTAAGGCAGATGTGCATTACTGGCTCCTATGGTTATTATTCATACTCCCCAAACATCAGATCTCCAGAGCTACAAGAGTCCCTGAGATGACAAAGTGGGACTGGTTTACATAACCTTGTCTCAACAATACCTTGTGCAAATAAGCAGGGAGTCAGAAATGGTCATCGAGATTGGGTAATGATTTGAGAGACTCGAGAGAAATGAGAATGTTTCTGGGAAAGCCTCACATGTGGAGGAATGAATGTTTACATGCAAGCACTTTTACTGAACTCACTGCTGAATCTCAGTTTGTTTTCAGGTGTGGAACTTGTTCCAGACAAATTAATGTAGTTTGTTTAAAAACAAAACAAAACAAACAAAAAACAAACAAAAAGAAAACCAATAAAAACAAACAAATAAAAAGCCCAAAAAACATAAACCTGTGAGAAGAATAGTCTTTCACTTCCAAAAATTCCAAAACCATAAGTGGAAATGATTTCAAATCCACCCAAAACAGAAGAAACTAAAATTGGGCCTAAACGGCAACTCCATTGTTTCCTTTTTGTCTTGTGACAAGATAACCGCAGCAAATTACGTATTCAAAAAATACAACAATCAAGTGTCAGTCTTTATAGTTTCAAACAACCCCCTCCTCCCTCAACGGGAAACTGAGCATCCTGTGATATGTAAAACATTTTCAGAGAATATGAAAACCAAAACACAACATCAAAAAGTCCGGGCAGCGCTTTAAAAAAAATACCCTGTCAAAATATAGCACTGTAAGAACATGTTTAAAAGCTTGTGGAAGTGATGTCATGAGTTATGCATGTGCTGATGACTAACACATTGTGTTGATACTAACAAAAGCAACAGGGTGACACCTGTGATCGTGCCAGCGTGTGTCTGTGAACCAGAATAAATTAGAATATGTAATGAGTGAATGCTTTAAAGGGTAGATTCCTGACTTGTTAGAAAGTCACGGCTTATACTGTGTAAATACGTGGCTGAGGATTTAAAGCACCAGAAAGACGCCTTCCTTCAAAAGAAAAAAAAAAAGAAACTTTGTAAATAAAAGTCTTGTTTTCACAAGGTGCTGTTTTTCACAGCATAAAGTTTCAACTTCAATTAAGATTCCTCTGATAACAGCTGAAAAAGAGGTTTTTCTTTTCCACTCTGTTCCTCCACTTTCTCTAGCTCGTTTCCAGTGAATGCAGCTTGCTTTAGTTTTTTTTTTTTTTTAAACTTCCAGGCACATTTCTTGCAGGAAAAGGCAACTTGCTGTTGCCTACCTGACATTGAAACTACCGAACCTGATATTTTTAAAAGGTTGTGCACATTTTGATGCGTGTCTTTGAGGTTGTGACCACGCTGTAGTTTAGAAAACTATCTGCTAAATTCAACTTCCATAAGAGCGATTGTATTTTACAGACATATGGCCACACTATATTATGTTTTGACAAAAAAAGGGATATAAAAGCTTGGAAACTACTGGTATGATCACTTCAAGGACAATGATTTTTTTTCTCTCTTTTCAGCTTGCTTTCAGCAGAGGAACATAACTCATTTGATTTGATAGATATGGTTTAATGAAAGCCAGGGGTAATCACTTACACTGCCAGCTTCACAGAGTTTCTCTGTGCCTGTCTGTGACTGCAAAGTGGAAAAAATGTGATTCCAGCATGACCTGTACAGTATAAATTTATTTGAGGCTACTGGAAGAGAGGGAGGGGTTACTTTCATTACATTACATCATGGATATTTCTTTTATAACTAGATTCAGTTTAATTTCTCTATATTTTAATTTTTGGTAATTAAACACCCTTCAAGTGACCTAATTGTTACCACTAAAGCAGAACTTAGAATATTAAAATATAATTACTCTATTAAAAAAAGATTAGTCTAATAAATTACTCTCATTTTAAGCACATGAAGTTAGTGCCCTGAGTATGGAGGAGTTCTCCATATTCAAACATGATGACATGAATGCTGTTTTATCAATATGTTCCATATTTCTCCCATGAGGAGAAAAGGCTTCCCTCCACTCTAAAAAATACTTCATAACCAAACCAGAAATATTTTTTATGTATTTTGATGTGAGGCAGTCACAGCCCAACATATTCTGATAGTTATGAGGTCATGATTGCATCAATTTCTCAAGAGCTGAAGTTGAGCAGAAAGGTTTTTCTCTTTCCAAGGGAATCTGCGTTATTGCATGAGCCGCTGGCAGAGATCTCTCCTGAGGAACATCTGGGAGCCTCCCTTCCACCGAGGAAACAACAGTCAACATCAGATCTTAGACTAACCGGAGGAAAAATGATCCTGCCCACAGCATGACTGTGAACTGAAAGTGAATGTAAATTATCATTCACCTGCTGACAACCAAACCAAATGGAACATATGCCTTTATTTACTCCATAAAATGTGTGATACATGGACAGTCGTTGTGGCATATGCCTGTCGGCTTTACATGTTTTGAAAGACGATTTCAGAGCACTTTGTTTAAAAGCATTCCCTTCCCCATTTAGTGTTTGGTCATTAACCCTTCCCCAGGTTACTAATTTATAGTGTTTCTTTTATTTGGCTTCACTTGACCCTCCCTGTCCCATTCCATAAAAACTGAGAGGGTGCCCTGTTGCTTTACAACCAGTTAAATTACACTTTGATGTTTTCTCTCTGTTTTCAGCAGTGATTAAATTGCTGACCCTAGTAAACATCTGACCTCGGCTAACTGAGGCGGTCTGCAGCGTGTCACAGACAAGCTGGCAGATTACAGGAAAAAGTCAGCAGTGTGCATTGTGTTCATATGTACGGTACGTTGATGAATGCTGAAGCTAAAAAGAACCGTGCAAAAAAAAAAAAAAAAGAAGAATATTTCTTTGAATGCCAAAGACATTTGGAGCCAACACAGTGGAATCTTGGCTCCCAAAGGAAAGCAGTGTGAGATGGCTGTGTTTTCCAGAGCAGCGTGCAAAAGAGACAGCTCAGCATGTGGGAAAAAAGTTGTTTGTGGCAAATGAATCTGTGTTCTTAGCAAGACAGAGAGAGGGGAGAATAGTGTGGCGTGAAAGAAAGAAGTTGGTGATAAACAGGGATTCCACTGATAAATACCTTGTTGACTACCATGGTATAGATGATGAAGAAGAAAAAAAAGCTTATTTCTGTTCTTTCCAAAACTGATATCTCTGCAAAAATTAATTAAGACCTCTGTCAAAAGTCCTAAAATTAAACCATTCCGTCTTGGTTGTCTAAAGAGGCCAAGTTATGCTTTTGGGTGGGTGGGATTTTGTTTTCCTCAGTGTGTTATATAGCTTATTGTGCATGTTAAATGTCTCTTAAAACACCACATAAAACAGAACTACCACATTATCTCCCACTGAAGACACTGTTCTTGAGCTACACTGGTTGTTTTTAGCTTTTCCACCATTACCTCTTCACATTTACACAGTGCCTAAATGGTGGAAAGTTCAGAGTGCTTTAAACAAAAAATGAGAAGCTTCCTCTGAAGCTTCAGTCCACCATTTCTGACAAATCAAGTGACCAATCGGAGCAAAGTGTGCCTTTCAGTAAGGAGACAGGAGTTCAACTTCAGCAATAAGTGGTCAGAGAAATAAAGTATTTCCTGAACATTAAAGCATATAAACCCAATGGTGGAGTGCACAAGTGACACTTTATACGACTGAAATTCAGTTTTTTTTTTGAAGTCCATAAACATCCAGTCATCACCAAAGTGAAGCATACTATATCATATAAAACAACCAGTTCACAAATTATTTGATCAAAGATGTCATTTTTCAAATTTAAATTGTGTTGATCGACATGCGACATGGCTGCATTGTTACACAAAAAATTTACACACACGCACAGAAAGCTGCTGTGGCTGCCTTTGAGCACAACAATTCAGTTTTTCTTTCTGTTGTTTTAAATTTACCTGTAAAGATAAAGAATGTTCATGTGCATGAGCTGTAAGCTCCTGATGAGTGCACTTCTAGGAGTGCTACAGCTACATGACACCAATGACAAACTGCAGGCCCTCAGGTGAGTATGCATTGAACTGTTTCTTAGCCAAGACGAATTCCTGCTGTCTCCAGTCCTGTTGAAGCGATGATCCAACATAAAATACCCCAATAAAAGTGAGACTTTTTGTCACCTTGTTTCCAGTCTTTAAGATACCATAGCCATAGCTTTAGCACAGCATTTGCTTTAGTACTAAAAATGATTATGACATCAGGAGCCAGCTAGCATGCTTGCTTGTTTGTGGTGTTACAGATTTTGTGCAGACTTTGGAGTGTACAAACAGGTCATCTTCTGATGTAACTTCTCGTAAGAAAACAAATATTTCCCAAAATGTTTAGCTGTTCAAATTAAAGCAAAACCCAGAGTAAATGTTATTATTAAGGCTGAGAATCTGAAACATTTCCACGCAGCATCCTGCCCTCGTCACATCCCCTCATCTGTGCACCCATCTGCACCCTCAGCCACTCAGGATATGTGTCTCGCTTAGGGGCATAACCGGATTTTCTCTCGCAGATTCTAATGCCAGGCAGGAACCTGGACCTGACTTGTCTTACTCTGCTAACATTGCAGCCATGCTCCTGCCCAAGGGTGGAATAAAATGATTTCTCAGTGCATGAGGATAAGAGGCCAGCTCAGGGTTTTGGTGATGTCAGAACATCTGTCTGCGTAGAGACTGTAAAAGGGTCTGACAGGTAGGCCACAGCGATGCGAGGTCGTGAACTCCAGCTGAGTAAGCTGTGGTGTTCTATTAGTGTCTCGGTCGGGGCAAGTCTAAGGCCGAGAGCAGGGGAGGGCTGCTGCAGTTTTGAGGGGATGACTATTGACATTTCATTGAGGGACACTCTAGCCAAAGGCGTACTAATCTATGAAAACAAACACGCATGTTGCAGACAGCCACCGCCTAGCTTCATCACTCTAAAACTATTCAGTCATCAAGCACTAAAAAAAATAAAAAAAGAACTTGGCTCAAAGTTTTACAAGTGCCAGAAAGCCCGAACTCTCTTTTGTCCGATTTGTTTTCAGAGAATGACAAGCAAGCATTACTACATCAACCAAAACAATAATGCAAAGTGACAAAAGCAAATACATGAAAATAAGCACATAACTGTTGGGCTAATCACATCTAAACTTCCAAATTACAAGACAAATGTTGTTGGACAAAGTAAAGTCAGTGTTGCACAAGACTCACAAATCTGTTTATGTGGAGGAGACCATTATGTGCTGGTTTCAGACCAATGCTTTTAGGACAGGGAGCTTTCCATGCCCATTCGCAGGAAAGGCAAACAGAGGCTGACCGAGCTCAGTGTTCTCACTGGCCTGCAACCAGAGCCCCTCTGATTATTTATTCACACAGCTGTTTGTTTACTGAATGAGCAAGGACGGCTTTCTTTATCCCCACGAAAAGAAACAAAAAAAGCCAGCATGTGCTGACAGGAACAGAGCATGGTCTGTCACAAAATGGACAATCTAAAAATTGAAGGTGACAAACACAATGTTGTTTACACACGAGGGGCAAGGCTGTGGAGTTAAGAGTGGCCGCCCCCCGTACACAAGGCTCACCATACACAAGTCGAGATGGAACAGATTTTCGTGTGATTGCAGGTAGTGTGGTTGAGAGATGTGAGCGAGAGGGCTCTGTTGGGTTTGTCACAGGTCACACCAATTTGAAGTGACATACCTTTCAAACAAAAAAATACTTTTCCTCTCTGTGACTTTTAGGCTCGCTGTTCAATGAGGCCTTTGAGCCTTAAGATAAAACATACAGAGATGATGTCAGTTTAAAGTAAATGTCATTTTACAAAGATGCTGAAACATGATGATGAGCAGACACACATCCTGGCTTGACTGTGAGGCACCACATTTTGCAAAAGTATTGCTCTGCTGAATATTCCAGTTAGAGAGGCATAACTACAATTGCAAGACTGCACTTGACAGCATGTGGAGATGAATTAAACAGTCTGAGGATGGTGAGAGGTTGTGAGATTACTTAAATGAAAATAAGAAATTCACATGTGCACATTGTAAGGCTTTCCATTAAAAGAATTAGCCTTGACTTATAGCCTTTCAAATCTCTGTCTTGGGCTTAACCCTATAAATACAGGAAAAGACAACAGCGGCCTGACTGAGTCTGAGTTGCCCCCAAGCGTCGATCCTCCTGGGATGGAAGGCAGTTACCTGAACCTAAAGGAACCTGGCGTGAAGGGTCCAAATGATCGACCGGGGTCTGAACTTTCCAGCCCTCTGGACAAAAGTGAGGCTGAAAGCAACAAAGGCAAGAAGAGACGCAACCGCACCACATTCACCAGCTACCAACTGGAGGAGCTGGAGAAAGTTTTCCAAAAGACACACTACCCAGATGTCTATGCCCGAGAACAGCTGGCCCTGAGGACAGACCTGACGGAGGCTCGTGTACAGGTGAGGATGAAAGAATAAGCTTACACCTGAGATGCTTCACTCTTAAATTCAGCCCAACTGTCAGATTTAAATGTTACAATTTTATGTATCTAGATACACAACATCACATGCGACAGCTCATTTTATCTAAGCCAAAAGACGGCAAATTTACAAAAACTGTGATCTTTTGATAACCATAACCAAATCAATTTTTGGCATCTGATTGAAGCCAGTTTTAATGTGTAAACCAAAAACCTAAACCCAACAATGTGAGGAAAACAAAACAAAACAAAAAAACCACCACACACTAATATCACGCAGGAAAACATTCCCTAAAGCTCCACCGCTCCCCCTCCAAACTCCATATATTTGCTTGTTAGCTGACATCGCTTGGTCTTGTGTACTTTGTCAGTAGTTTCAAGATGAGTAAAACGGTGCTTATAGGTGCATCAGCATGACCCAATAAATCCATTGGACTGCAGATAGGATTGTTTCTCCTTTTTTGGAATTGTCCTAAAATAGTTAGAAACTATTGTCATGCATCATCATGTTTTCAATAAGAGTTGCATAGATTAACACTAAAGAAAAATAAATAAAATAAAATAAAAATGAGATGGCAGAAAATGTCATTCTAGCTTAAAAATCAGACATTTGTTACAGTTAGTGTAACAGTGATTGTTGTTCAAGTAGCTTTGTCATGATGGTTAAATGACAGTGTTGAAGTTTTGTTATGAATACGGCCATGTTTAAGTTAAATCTGTTTACTCACATCTAGTAGAGAGTACTGTCTTCGGGAAGCACTTGCTATTGTTGCCTCTCTGCAGGACAGTTTCTATGAGCTCTGCTGTTGTTCATGTTTGCATGTTAATAATCACTTTGGGACGTGACAGAGTGAGCTGGGAGAGTTAACACTGGCATTTTGACAAGGATTGTTCGGTACAGCAGACAGCAAGGCCTATTGTTCTAAATCTCTCTTTCTGCCTGCCAGTTTTAGATCAGAGTGGGATGGGTGGGACTAAGGGAATACTGCTCCTAGCACTTACATGGTGCAGGCTCTGCAAGAAGGGTCACAGGCCAAGGGTTTCTCCCCAGCACTACCATGTTAAAACTGCTTCACTGTACAGCTCTCGAGGCACGGAAGGAAAACACATGGAAAGCCATCAAAGCTATTTGGCATGGATAAAAAAGACACTCTGAGATGCCAGTTTCAATTTCCACGCATAGTCTTAGACATAGTCATGGACCGAGATCCAGGCCTGGTCCTTGTGGCGGTACAGTAAAATAAGTACATTCATGTAGCGTTCACACAGACCCATCTATTCCCCAGATGAATATAGTTAACTTTTTCATCTGACAAGCCCACAGCATAGTCACAGTGAGGTTTGACCCAAACTTCTAAAATCAGACCCCAAATATGCACGCAATCAAGACTAAACCCCACAATTTCAACTGAAGGTCCATCTAGACAAAGTCCAGGGATATCCAATTGTTGAATACCAAGGGGCACTTGAAGCTTGCCAAGCTATTGGAGAATCCTTTTCATCTTCTAAACAACACCAATTGAATTTCAGACTGCAGATGTTTTCTGCCAAAATGCCAGCATTAAGGACCTTCAGTTTCATCCTCAGTTTGCTGATGAATGGCTTCATAAAGTCTGGCAGCAGCTTTTCATAATCGCGTCTGTGACTTCTGCTGCCACTAGTTTATTTAGTACAATTAGTTCTGAGCCTCAGACTTGAACTTCACCGTGCTGCCTACATTTTATGGAGGAGGGGGTTGTAGGAGAGTGCGGCAGTCTATCAATTGCAGTGGACCCGGATGACAGAGATGAGGTGAGACGGCTGGACTTCAAAGCTGCTTTCGGAGTAGTGGACTCTGCCCTCCCTCGCTCCTTCTTCCTCTTGCTCTGCCTGCTGGCTCTGGAGCATAAATAAAGCTCTATAATGGGTCTGTAAGCTGCATTTTGCTGTCAGCGTCTTTAGCAATTACTGTATCACTGCCAAGCACTTTGAGCTCCAAGATCACTGAGCCACCTTCCTTGCAGATGTCTGTTAAATAATACAAACAAGAGTAGTAAATGTTTTCAGTCTGTAAATTTGATCCTTTCGGGTTTGACGTACAGGATGGGCCAGTGGGGTTCATTATAATGAATAATTTATGTAAATTGGAAATCTGCCTATGCAAAGACACCAATGGGCTTCCTTTCTCAAAAATGGCAAATCTGAGGCATGGAACAACAAAGGACACATCTGACTTCATAATTGTTCCCGCATTATATCTCCGTCAAAGTATTTGCCTGGGGTCTCATTCCTACTGCAGCTCAAAGAAAAGGCATTGTAGAGCTCTGTGAAACATTATAAAGTCTGTAGTCAGAAATCAAGAAACTGGAAATAAATGTGCTCCGACATTGTGTGTTTGTTTATAAAGTGGTCCTAGTGAGTTGTTTGTAGAGGGTCCGGGTTAAAATACTGCATTTGTTAGTGAGTGTCTTTAAAAGCTGTATATAACATGGTATTTAAAGGTGTGCGTTTCCTCTGTGTGTGTATGTGGACGCCTGGTCCGCCGCTCTCGTCTGCACGCCTCCAGAAGGTCAGAGGGGTTAGCTGCGGAAAGCCGAGGGTTTAGGCGTCAGGAAATTAAACATGAAATGAAAACAAGCTCCAGTTTGAACATTCTCCCATCTCACTTTCCAATATCCCCACTTCCCTTTCACTGACTTAAAAGGGAGGTGGGAGGAGAGCGAAGGGGAGAGAAGGGTCGGTGTATGGGGGTGGGGCTGTTGGCGGAAAGAAGAGGATGAGTCTCGCTAGAAGAGTGAGTACAACAAGGAGACTAAGATGAGAAGATGAGAAGTTATCATGATTTGTTGACTGCTTGATAACTGATAATAGTTTATATCTTAAAAAGAAAGTAAAGTTTTAAAACACTAAAATACTGGTCCCTGAAACCATTCAACAATCACATACTGTTGTTGTTACCTTCTCAAAGACTTTTATACACAAAAAAGTGCTACCATTATTTCTTGCGAAAGAAAAAGGAAACAACATGCACATGCACAGTATTTTTAAATTGTGATACATTAAATTGTGACAAATTAAATGGTCTCTGACTGATTCCAGACAAATCTATTGCATTTAGGATTTCTGAATGACTGAATGAAGGTCCTTGGTTGTAAGTACATAAAAGCAAATGTAGTTCTGAGTAACGCCTTTCAATCCAACCAGTCTTTTGTGTTGGGATTTATATTTGGAAACCTGTGATGTTATGAGCTCATGTAACCAAAGACCCACCAAAGGAATGACATTAAAAACCTTAAACAATAATAGACCCCCAAATCCTCGGTGGGAACCTAACACAGACTCCGAGCCCCCTCCAAACATATGATATAATTCAAAGGGCAACAGCCCTTCACCTTGACGTCAGGGTCCAGCAGCATCCTCAGATATCATCTTACCATTTTGCAAAGGGTAAGTTGTCCTCTAATCTCACCAGCTGACCTGAGGAATGTCGGAGTCAGATGACATATCTTTCTGCAGGGTCTCATAAACATACCAACAAACACTATATGAACCATATAGCTGCTGTTGAGTGTTTTCTAAAGGCAATATCTCCTTAAAAACGTCTCGACCAGCAGCCTCAAGTATCTAAAGCAATGACAGATGACAGATTTGTGTGCAGGCGTTGGTCCTATTAGGTCGTCTTGTATCTGCAGATAAAAAGCCACTTCTTCCCCATGAGAAAACAATTTTAATATCAGCATGGTGCTTTTCTATCATGCACATCTTGCAAATACACATATTTGTGTGACACTGCTTAACTCTCCGACCAAACTTTACTTCCTTTATCTTGATGGAGACAAATGGTGAGAGTGAGAGACAAAAAAGGGGGTTTGAAGGGAATGACTTGGGGGAAATTACATGTCAGAGACTGTGAAAACCACAAGCTGATTGGGCTGGGAATCAACTCACAATCCAAGTTCAAACCCCTGTGTTGACGCGGGATCGCACTCTCTAGTCTCTTTGAAGAAGTTTCCCTCTTCTCTCTTGGGAGGATAAGATTCAGACAACCAACAAATAGATACAGATAAACATTTGGAGACTCCCACTGGACCCCCAGCTCTTCTATTCTCTTGCTTAAAGATATGACATTTTCTGTTACATTTTTTTGCACGGTAAGGCTGAAAATCAGGGAAAAAGGACATCTTACATTTCATAACATAAATGTTATTAGTATTAAAATGACAAGTACGTCATCTTTTATCAGTGACATCTAAAATTGTATTAAGAGAGTTTATTAGATCATAATGTTATTCTTTTGTCATTTTCTTTTCGTTTTGATTCAATTAAAGACCAAATACTGCTTTTTGCCCAACTTTACCGCAAATCCAATGATTGTTGCACAGTCATCTCGCCCGACAAAGACAGTTTACCATTAAATTCATCAGTCAGTCTGTGAATCATATTATCTAATCATGAAATATTTGTTGTTGTTGTTTTTTTTTTGGCAAAGAAAATAAAAACTTCTTACAAAAATATTTTTCAAATGTATAATTTCCAAAATGGGGCACTTCATGGTGGAAGCATGTCATGTATTAATATAATGTGTAAGTGTGTTATCTCTATTCAACCAAAAATGAATATCAAATGATGTTTTTTTAAAAAAAAAAAAAAAAAAGTAATATT
>JBAMYA010000021.1:5007316-5037040 GCA_037176975.1 Arrhamphus sclerolepis | reverse complement strand
CCACCTCAGTTATTCCACCTTAAAGCAGCTGCTCTCCACCTCAGTTATTCCACCTTAAAGCAGCTGCTCTCCACCTCGGTTATTCTACTTTCTGAGGTCAGAACTGAACCAGAGGTTCCTCAGAGATGTTCTACTTAGAACTTTAGGATTGTCTCTCAGCATCCAGATAAATCTGAGTTTAAAGTTTGGTTCGGCTCTTTTATTCTGCAGAAAATGTGCTGTGACTTTGTTTTCTGGACAGAAAAAGCTGCAAACAGAAGAAATAAAGCTCAACTGGAAACAAACACTCGTGATGTGATGTGAAGCAACCTGCAATTACGTGAAGAGGCAATCAGCCGCAGAAACTAATGATGTAATTGTCAGCAATTATCCGTCCATATCTGCTGTCGTTAACATATCAAAGGTAAACACGCTAACATCAAACGTCTGCAGACGAGCCGCGGTGGGCTGCTGACACAAACAGCCTCTCAGCTCCACCGTCCATTTATTCAAGAGCTTTCAACATGTCGCTGATTCCTGTTGAAGCTTTTCTGGCAGCAATCACACCCACGAGCATCTGATTTCAAGATTAGTTTGATGTTGGTTCCAGAGTTGTAGTGAACGAAAACTAACAAATAACTAAAACTAACAGTAAAAAACAGTGAAAAAACAATTCCGTTAACTGACATAACAACAAAAAAAAAGTTTTTTGTTTTTATAAAATGAAAAGTAACAATGCAAAACTAACTGAAACAAAATAGAATTGTGGGTGAAATTGTGCCTTTTGGCCTTTGACGCTATCTCTTTTAATTACTCAAAGGAAAGAATAAAAGTTTTTTTGTGCAATATGGCACAATTGAGAGGATTTTTTTGTCTTCATTTTCTTTCTTTTAACAAAGAAGCTTTGAGTCATAAAAACTTCAAAAAATCGCATGTGAAGAATGTCTTTTCCAAAATCACAAATTTATAACTGAAAGTAGCTACATATTCTTTTACAAAAAATCGAACCCCCCCCCATCACCACCACACACACACGCACGCACGCACACACACACGCACAGCGCATGTTCACGTCTGCAGCAGGAGTTGTTGGGTCATGGCTCTACAAGTCCTGGACTTGTCCCGGGATGACGTAACAGTTCGGGTCCGATGAGTTAAAGGGCATCATGTCCAGAGAAATCTCCGGCTCACACTGGAACTGCAGCATGGCGGGCAGCAGGAGGTTCCCGCGGGTCCTGGAGTCGTCCGAGGTGACGGAGACCTTGTCGAAGTTCTGCCCCAGTTCTCTGAGCCTCGGAACCGCGTCCCTCTGCAGGGTGGTGTCGTGGTGGTAGGACACCAGCTCGTTGCTGAAGTCCACCGTCTCCACCGTGGACGTGGAGCAGAACCTGCTGCAGCCCAGGATGGTGGAGAAGGCCCGCCTGAAGTCGGCGTTGAAGGCGTAGATGACCGGGTTCAGGGACGAGTTGGCCCAACCGAACCACACGAAGATGCTGAAGGTGGTGTCGCTGACGCACGGCGGCTCCCCGCAGAACGGAACCACGCAGTTCAGGACGAAAAAGGGCAGCCAGCAGAACACGAACACCCCCATGATGACGGACAGCGTCTTCAGGACCTTGGTCTCGCGCTTGAAGGATGTCTTCAGTGCGCTCTCGTCGTGCGTCGAGGCGCGGTGGCGCGGCGTTTGCGCGCGCGGCACCGCCGCTGCCTTCTCCAGAGACGAGATGCGCCTGATCTGAGTCTGAGCGATGCGGAAGATGCGCGTGTACGTGCCCACCATGATGACCACGGGGATGTAGAAGCTGATGAGGGAGGAGGAGATGGCGTAGGTCCGGTTCAGACTGGCGTTGCAGCCGTCCGGGTCATCCCGCGCAGAGAGGTCTGCGCGGTGCCAGTTGAGCCTGACTGGGATGAAGGAGATGAGGACGGACAGCGTCCACGCCACGCCGATCATCAGGAAGGCGAACCTGCGCGTCATCCTGCGCTCGTACCTGAAGGGGCTGGAGATGGCCCAGTAGCGGTCCATGCTGATGATGCACAGGTTCAGGATGGACGCCGTGGAACACATTATGTCGAAGGCCACCCACGTGTCGCAGAAGCGGCCGAAGAGCCAGACGCCGGACACCTCGGACACCGCGCGCCACGGCATCACCAGCACGGCCACGAACAGGTCGGACACGGCCAGAGAGATCACGAACGAGTTGGTGACTTTGGAGCGCAGGTGGCGGAACTTGACGACGGCGGCGCAGACCAGAGTGTTGCCCAGCAGGGTGGACACGATCAGGGCGCACAGGACGCAGCCGGTGAGCGCGCGGAGGCTGAGGTCCACCTGGTCGGGTCGGTCCGGTGTCCGGCTGTCGTTGGAGAAGCCCTCCATGGATCCAGGATCAGCTCCTCGGGGCTACGTCCGTCTCATCATCTCCTCATCCTCACACCGGTGAAGGTCTGGTCACTGATCCATCATCCAATCAGACTGCAGCGTCACTGACCCCCTCAGAGGATCTCTGCAGGGCCGTTCTGAAGGTTTATGGAGCCCCGGGCAGGACGCTGTTACCCTGGAACTCTGTTACTCTGGAACAGAAATGCCATCACCATGGTAACCATCAAAGGGTCGGTTATTCTTTACTTTCTCAACCACCTGTCGTCAGTTTCTGTTCGCTCTGTGATGGCGTTTCTGGACGATATTCTGAAACAAACCTGGACTTTTGGAATGTTGGTTGTTTTTCTTGGCAGCCAAGTTTCGTTTCCTCGGCTCTCACACGAGGATACGCTCTCAGAAACGTAACGTTTTGTCCTTATGTCATAAATTTCTGTTGTTCACTTTTATATCATTTTTTTCATGAAATCTAAAATTAGTTAATTAATCTAAAAATTTAAAAAAAAATCTGAATTTCTTGGTCATAAATTTACTTTTTTGACTGCAGTTATATACAAACACACATATATACACATATGTAGCCTACATCAAAAACGTCTTTGTGTTGCAAAATTGCAGATTTAAATCAAGATGTTTTGTTCTAAACCTTTGAGTTTTGTTGTAAAAATCACAATTTTCACAAGAATTTTAAATCAAGTTAAATTGTAAAAATCAGATTTTTTAACTTTTTGACATATAATTCCAACATTTTCTTAAAATTTCATTTTTTAAATGATTTTTTGTTTTTGTTTCTTTTTTAAAGTTATTTTCAAAATTGCACCTTTTTTTCCAAATTTTTTAAGATTCTGATTTTTTGTCGAATCTTTTTTTCTGTGAAATTGCAATGTTTTCAAAATTGTGACTTTTTAACTTATTCCTGCTTTTTACGACTTACATTTTATTGTAAAGCACACTGCTGTCTGTGAAAGATGTTTAAATAAATGTTACCTACTCACTAAAAATATTGAATTTCGCAAAATGAAAAGTTTTTGACATTAAATTACAACTTTACTTTTTCAAATCCAAATTTTTTTGTGTGACGTTGTTAATTCATCAATATTTCAAATTTTGCTAAATAAAGACTTTTTTGCACAAGACATACACACACACACACACACACAGAGAGACAGAGGGAGAGAGAGAGAGAGATCACAGAGCTTATATGATACAGCTTTTCAGAGGTGTGGCTGAAAAAAATAAAAATGTGGAAGGAGCTAGTTATAGTATATGATATGAAAGGAGAACATGTTACCGATCAGAGTGTTCACACAGTTTTTACAGTTAAGCCAACGTTACATAATATAAATATTCTTCATCCAAAAGTCAGTGCAGTGCCTTCTGCTCAGGCGTCATCTAGTCCTCATCCCTGGTCCTCATTACACCCAGTCTGGGAAAGACCTGGTCCACAAATTACTGTATCCACTTTGCACACAAATCTTTTTACATCAACATTGTCTTATCTCAGACTTTCTCAGTGGTTTGTGTGTGTCTCTTTTTTTCTTCTTTGTTTCTAGTCTTTTTTTGTCACCCGGTACCTCAAAAGTCCAGCTGTGAAGTACGAGTTATTTTTATTTTTTTAATTTTTTTTTTTTTTTTTTACCAATTAGACAATAGAAAAAGAGATCCATAAATTTACAAATGTCCTTTCTTTTTCTCCCGAAATCCCTTTTTTTTTTCTTTTCAAAAAAAGAAGAGGTTCACAGATGGAGCACTTCTACTGGATTCCTCTGAAGAGACACATTGCAAAGACCATGGCGAAAAGCTGAGGAAGAGAAGAAAGACAAAAAGGAGGAAAAATGAAATAATTAACATTCAGTTTGTTTCGATTGAATCAATCAATTTTTCTAACACTTAGGTCTCCGACTTGCTGGAATTTTTTGAAATTCAAACAACTCCTAAACCTGTATCAAGGACTTGTTAAAGGTACAAAAATATGACTTTACTACATAGTGAAGACAATGAGAGACTTATTTTGCCTTCGTATACAAGCACAACAGATATGAAATTAAACAATCAAGATGTGATTTAAGCGTAGACTTTCAGCTTCAATTTTAAAGGCTTCATGAAAAAAAGAGGAATTACGTTATAAGCAAAGTACCTTGATTTTTCAGGGGCAAAAACGTATTCAGACAAAATATCATAATTGTAAATATAACCAATAAGTTTTAATACTTTGATGAAAGTCTTTTGCAGTCAGTGACTACCTGATGTTGGGATCCAATAGACATCATCAAAGTCTGAGTTTCCTCCACTGAGATGCTTTTCCAGGCCTGCACACTGCAGCACTGCAACCTTCAACCTGCTAGTCTAATGGATTTCATTTTCTTTTTCTTCTTCTTCATTAAAAACATGCTCTATTGGTTTGAGATCAGGTGACTGACTTTGCCTTTGAAGATTGCTTTTCCATCAAAAACTCCTGAGTTGCTGTATACACATCAAAATTTATCTTGCTACTTCTGTCAGCTGTCACATCATTAATAAACACCAGTGAGCCGGTTCCATTGGCGGCCATACGTGCCCATGCCATGACACTGCCTCCGCCATGTTTGACACTTGAGATAATGAACTGTGTCTTTTCCCATCCTTCTTATATGAGGCCATTTTGTTGTCAACCATTTTTTTATTTTCATTTTACCCTTTGATGATGATGACCACATGACAATTTGAATTCCCCTTCGGGGATTAATAAAGTTCTGTCTGTCTGTCTGTTTCTTTCTTTCTTTTAAGACATTTTCTGGCACAGTAAAATCTAGTTTTGTTGCTCTTGAATGTTACAACTGGTTTGCACCTTCATTTTAACAATGGTACACCTATCCTCTACCGAGTATTCTGGATTCTGTTGGTCATGTGAAGGAAATTTGTTCACCAAGTAAAGGATTATGTGGTCCTTACACTTTAGTTGTCTTCCATGGTTTTTCCTAGGCCTTCTGATGCTGAGCTCATCTACGCTTTCTTTCTTTTTAAGAATGGTTTGGCTACATCTAAGGTTTTTTGCTTTCCTCTTACATATTCTTGGATGTAAGCCAAAAGTCTATACTTTGATCACATCTCTATTGTTAAATTTCAAATCCATTATGGTAGATAATAAAGCAAAATCTTAAAAACTCCAAATGTCCTTCTTATGGACTTAACTGTACTGTTACAAGTTTACATTTTACTGCATTAATAGTATTATTTCAGAACATTTTGAAATACACTGTGGCATCTCTAATGCAACATATATTTATATATATGTTTTTGACTGAAAAAAAAAAAAAGTTAATGTGGTCTCATTATACCACCTTTCACCACAAGATGGCGCTTGTGTTACACAAAGGGGCTTTCATATAAAGCTGGTATATCCAGGTAAATGGCCTCAGGCTTATGCAGAATTGCACATTTTTAAAATTAATATTCAGATCATTGGAGAACTAATGAGAAAGCAGCACATTTGAAAAACTCCCTCATACCTCAATGGTTAGCACCACAATAGCCAGAGCTCCAGACACATAGATGTACAGTTCAAAGTAGTCAACTACCGCAGAGTAACAGCCCTGTGGAGAGAAAGATGACATGGTCAGGTGAGAATCAATAGACTGTAAATTTTCACAATTGCAGTGGTAGTTAAAATAATATCACAGCTTCAATTGTGCGAAGCCTGAAACAAAAGCCTGGTTAAATGAATGAGAAGCAGGGCCTGCAGCCCCACCGCATTTTAATGAGAGGGGTTTTTTTTCTGTTTGGACAGAGAGAGAGACACACTCTCTTCATTGTTCTAATAGCATGAAAAACAACAGGTGGAAAGTGCTGTTAAAACTTCTTCCTATCTGCTTTCATTGCAATTATGCAAGATTTTCATGCAAGAAGGGTTGGAAATGTGTCTAACAGTGAGGCACATCTAATTTTTGCACATTCCTATGCTTCTCATGCTCTATTTTTGAGCTCCACAAAAACTCAAATTCAAGCATATATGCAGACATAGATACACATACTGATATGATATGCCATGACACCCAAAACACACAAAAAAAACGACTAATCAACCATGGAGAGGTCCGCCAGTCACTAGACGTTTCCCACTCACAACTATATTCCACTTTAATTAAGCCTGGAGGTGGTTTAGAAGGAAGGAGAAAAGGAGGAGGAAAGAGGGTGACATAGTAGACGTCAGATTTTACCTTGTTATTGCGGAACATCATATTGCCTAATAAGCACTGCTCCTGGCTGGTATAGACCAGGTCTCCACTCTGAGTGGCACGCTGGCAGCAGGCTTCTGGCACCACATGATTCTGGTTGATCAGTCTGAACAGGCTGTCCTTAAAATCCTCTGGGCTGTTCACTCCGCAGCAGTCAAACTGAAAGGAGGAGAGCAGGAAATAGAAGAAGTGCTTATTGCACAATGACCTGTGGTCCACTATGAGAGAACACCAACCCACCAAGAACATTGACCTAAATATCAGGGATTTATCTTCAAAATACATCCCCTGACACTTAGCTCTCCAGGTAAAAGCTCCAGTACGGTTTGCTGTGTGCTGCCGGCCTACCGTAGTCATGATGGCATTCCATGTGGAGGTGAAGACATCGCTGTTGTTGTAGCCCTGATAATGCCTCCTCAGCTCCCTGGTGAAGTACTCTCTGGTCAGCTAAGGCAACAGCCAGCAAAAGCAGAGTTTAGTGTCACAACAGAGATCATATTTATACATTCAGATAACATCACTGCATCCCAGGGACTGGAGTTTATTTTTAATATGGTTCTGGACCACCATGGGTGGATTTTTACTTGTACTTATTTATTGTTTTTCTGGTTTTTTTTTTTAATTCTGTGGATACTGGACTAATATTGCATTCCTTTAAAGATAAATAATACAGTTAAGGACCTTTCCACAGAAACTCTATGGGCAATTTGTGGCCTTTTGGCAGTGGTACACAACAACTTGTTTGGTCCCAACTAATTGGATGGTACATGGACACAAAGCATAGAGTATTCCCTCCACTGATAAAATTTACTTGGATCCTTGTAGACTTTGACACAATCAAATTAAAGTCTGTTTACCAGACTTTCATAACACAACTATAAAAGAACTCCCCAAAGAGAGCCATATGAAGGCTATTAAGCTGCCAAAACTTGTATAACTTGAGTTAATATCAGTTGGGGATAGAAGATAAGATTAGAAGTATGCAGGGAATAAAAGAGAGGAAGTCTCTGGCAGTTGCATCAAATTTGATCTGTCTTTTTATTTTATAGTTTGAAGGTTTCAATTCGATTTTAATCAGTTTATTTATCTAGTGGCAATTCACAGCAAAAGATGTAATAAGTCAGATAAATACAGTTTGGTTCAGTTCATTTATAACCTGTCTTTCCCATCTGAATCCACTATTACAATTCATGTATGATTGACTTCTTTCAGAATCTAACCTTATTATAAGAATGAATCTACAGTTATAGAATAACACTGTCTCAATAAAAATCTGACAAACACTGGCAAAATTGCTGATTTAAATAAACTCAGAGGCAAAAAAAAATAAAAATAGCTTGAGTATGACTTTTTGACCCCCATTTCTACAGGAATTGGCAGTGTTGTGAATACTGAGACAACTTACATGTTCACGGAATATGAAGGCGAGGATGGCAGCAGCGAGCTCTGCTAGAAAGATGAGTAGGATGAGCATGAAGAACTGCAAAAAGGAAAAAAAAGAACAAAAAAGTAAAGCGCGAGTATGACACGGTGAGTGAGAGTCAGAAAAAGTGCATGTCAGGCTCTGACAATCACACTCTGGTTGTGCCCATTTCCCTCAACATTAACTATGCATGAAGCTCAAGGCACTAAGGCAAATAGATGGCAGTCCAAAAACTGGCAAAGAGAATAATCAACACACACATGCGCGCACACACACACACACACACACACACACGCACACACAAAAGATCAGCAACTGAAATCCATTTCAAATTTGTCAGAAGACTCACGAAGAGGAGCAGACACTTGTTTTCACGGATGGCTCCACAGCAGCCGAGGAATCCCAAAAGAAAGAGCATGCTGCCCATACCCAGAATGATGTAGACACCAGTGAATAGTAGAGGGTTGGCTGCTACAATTTCCCTGAACCCTGTGGGGTCCACCAGCACCCACACACCCACTCCAAGGAGGAAGGAGCCCCCCAGCTGATGGAAACAACAAAAAAGATGCACTTGTTAGACAAAATAGAAACTTTTTTCTTTTTAAACGGGAACTCAGAAGAGAGCTTGGTTCATCCACTGACACAAAATCTTCAACATTTCTTTTTCTATGACAGTATTTTAGTAAGGCATTAAGTATGACAGGTTGGACTAGAACTTGAATATTCTTGAGTATACCTCCAAATAACAACCACCATGCCTTTGTAGGGGTGTGGATGGCAACCCCCCCACCCCCACGCACTAAACAAATGCTGCAGCTTCCATCCTCCCCTTCACTTTACCACCATGGGGCGGCTCATGTGATTTAAAAAAAAAAGGAAGATATTGAGGAAATAGAAATATGTTTCAATCACAATCCCCTTTTTACTGTCGTGGTGGAAAACCTGAGTGGCTCCTCAGGTAAAAGAGGCTCAAATAAGAAGAGAGGCTGCCTTTTTTTTTTTGAAAGCTTTGGGTTTAAAATTGCTGCCGATTTACAGACCAGAAGGCAAGTGGCTAAAAAGATGCAAAAACAAAAAATAAAAACCGTGGAAAAAAGTGGTTGTTACTGACTGATGATAAAAGCCAAGTTCACTGTTTGCTCTGCTGGTTGCATTATAGCCCCTGCCTTGAATAACCACATCTTTGTGGAGCATCTTAATGGTTTGGTTGTGCCTAATAAAGCAGGAAAAGAGACAAACCTTCTTACTCTGACCCTCCCCCCCTTTGTGGGCTTAGACTAACAGGATTACCCTTGATTGTCTGATCAAGACTGATAAACTGAGGTGCCAATCACAAACTCCACATGGCTCAGTGTGCCTCAGATGTGTGTCAGCACACTAAAATATAATCAAAAGAGAATTTGATAGAATCAAGATTGCCTCATCTAATGAAATGCAAATGTGGCTCCATTAGTCAGTCGGGCAGGGAGCAGACAGAAGCCCATCCTAAATCATTAGACTGACACTAACTTCAGAGGTATCCAGATTAAGTGTCTTTGAGAAAGAGATGAAAAGTACTTACAAAGATGAGGAAATTGAAGACAAACATGAGGTACTTGATGCAGCTGAGACAATCCCCCTCCATGGTTGTCCCTCGAGCTGAAGCCTCTCCCTGCCCCTGAAAGAAAAGAAAAAAAAAACAAAACGTGCCACTTTTTAAATCCTGTAAAAATACTCACAATATTTCCATTTCTGCGTCTTGGACAGGCATCAAGTTAAAGAGCCAATAAATAATGCTGTGAAAGAACCAGCTCACATTTTAATAAGTTCTGCCAGTTAAATATATGACACACACACACACACACACACACACACACCTACACACACAGAGTCAGCTGGTTTGATTCAAATTCAGATACAGATTTTTAATTTTGCCGCATATTTTGCCAAGTACAGTCCGTCAGCAGTTCAGTGTAACCAAGTGTCAATCAATTTGATGCATCTCGTCTTACCCCAAAATATGACAACTAATTCAATTTGAACATGTGCTTTTAGAGTCAGATGGCCAGATTCCCTATCAGCATTCGTTGGCTGTAGACAAGTGGCGTCCTTGGGTTCAGTGTGACTCAAGAGGTTTTCTATCAGAGCTTTTTAAGGATATGAGTCCTGACTGAGGTTCATTGTGCAATAACCGATAGGGGATGGCCTTTACTACAGAGCCTCTTCTTCTTCTTAATGTAATGAGACACAGGAGACCTATGCTTCCGTCAGCTTACCCTCTATCTGACATAAACACACTTTACTTGATGAAGGCCCATCCTCAAAGCACTTGTGGTTAGTGTAGAACAACCTTTACTGCATAAGAAAACATCATGGGTGATTCCATGACCCTGTAAACCAACAGCAGCTTCCAAAAAAAGTTATATCACTGCAAAAATGACTGAAATACAGATGCAATAATTTGCAACTAATTTAAACAGTGTTAATATTGAAACTTGAACCAAACGATAATCATAATTAAACCTGAGATATTTCATTGATTTTTTTCTTCAGTGTAAGATCATTTAGAATTTGATGCAAGCAAGTTGGAACTGATTAACCAATTTGATATATCTCATCTTCTTTAATCAGTAAGTGGGTTTGGAGGAGCTCAACTGTAAAAGACAATCTTTTCCCATTCTGCTTGATTTCAGATTTTGTCTGTTACATGATTCTCTGGCCTCCTCTGTAAAATGTCTTTTATAATGTGTCTCATGTTTTTTTTTTTTTTTGGATGGTAGAATATGTTGCCCTAAAAACTGTATTGATCTGCCTGTTACCAGTTAAATTAACTAGCTGTGAGATTCACACAAGGTGCTTTTATCCTCACATCATCTCAAATCTATTCCAGTTTTTGGGAAAAAAAATGCAGCTGCCCAAATCAATATCAAATTATTATTTTTCATTGTGTTCTCATTGTCTTTTAGGCTGTTTTCACACTATTTTCAGCTACAATGCTCTATATTTTGTAAGAATAACCTTAAAGATCAATGCATTATTATTGTTTCCTATTTTCTTTTCCTATGTTTTGTTTTTATTTTTTTATTTTTCTTTTGAAATCCGCAAAAGCTGCCACTGCAGCAAATTCTTAACCTTTTGAGCTGAAAACAAAACAAAAAAAACAAGATTTTCCCCTGAGGAAACACAAAAACCGTTTCAGGCATTATCTCTATGTGCTGCAAAAGCCGAAGTGGAAACAATTATGGCGCAGATACAATTGCAGTCTCAGTGAAGAAAGAAAATTAATGATTCGTCAGAGATGAGCCAACGCTTTGCTTTGTACAGCTGATTATTAAATTTGTATCCCATAGTGATAGCCAGGATTGAGGCTGGGTGACAAGCAGATAAAAGAGCAATTTCTCAGAGGAATTGTAAATTGGATTTTACAGCTACACACTTGCCTCCTCTAAATTAAAAAAAATCAGAAGAAGAGGGAAAGAAAACAAGTTAAAATGCCTTCCCTAACTTCTTTTGTCTGTACTTTGCAGCCCGTCCATCAGATCTAATCTCATGATCTCTGGGCAGTCTTTCCACTGCTTAATAGGCTGTCAATGGACTCCTCTGGGTAATCTCTCTGCTTCTCTGGGGCAGCAATGAAAGCTGGGCTATGATTAATGCCAGGTTTGATTCCTGTCCATCTATGGAAGGGCTCTGCTGTCGCTCAAATGTGATTCTACCTTGACCCTTTCACCTTTTTCCTCCACACCATCGACTCAGAAATGTAGCTTCTCCACATGAGCCTCCCCCAAACTCCTGCCCGACACGAGCACTGTTCAAGTGCAGCTGCAATTATTTTTTACAAAGAAGTATAAAAATTGCATGAATAATTAAGCCAGAGCCGAAGCCTTATCTTTGTTTCTTTCTTTTCTTTCATCGCAAGCTTGTACTTGTTTGCATTTTATTCTTCTTTTAATTGTAATGTGTTATGGGCAACAGAAAAAAGCTTTTTTTGTCTCACTGTTGGTTTGCACAAGTTGTCATGACAATGAAATAATTCAACAAAACTAAAGATATGGAGGACCTCTATGTCTGCTGTGGGAGCAGGTTCAGATTTAATGAGAATGTTTCTTCTCCTCATCAGTCAAAAGTGTGTATTTTCTTTTCTTTTGTTCCTGGAGCCAGAAAATTGATTTAGAGCCATGGATAAAACAATATCAGTAAATCATAATGATATGCTTAGGTATTGATTACTCTCCTAGTGGTACTTTGAGAGCTACCAATGGCCTCTTTGCCTGAGATGGGTTTTAATTAACCTCACCCTTTCCTAAACCCCACTGAAAGGCCTAATGAGGTCACAGTAGGTTTTCATTGAGATTTGCATACATTACAGCCTCAGAAAAGCAATAGAAACGGCCATTTCCCACCACACTAGCTTTCCGTTGTGAATCCTGGGCCACGAAGAGTGCAAGCTATATTCACCGGAGCAGGGGAAGAAAAGAAGGAATGAGGGGAAGGAGGAAGAAAGGGTCACATGGAAAAACTCTCAGGGCACAGCTCACTTCATATAACCCCCCCAAACAAAATGTCTGATCTTTTTTCCAGGCTCACCCCTTTGCTCCGTGTTTCTATCTCAAGGTCAAACCAACTGTCAGATGTGGAGCCAATTTTCTTTTGTGCATTAAAATTCATTGCTTAAGAATGAAATGGTTGCACTGTACTTGCCTATCCAGGCTCCAAATAACAGGGCTATAGTGCAAAGCAGCACTGTATAAATCAAACTGCCACAGAAACCCTAAAGAAAGTGCAGAGTAAACAGACCGGCCTTTCCCATGACTCCCACAGGATCACAGGTCCTCATCGATCACAGCCAAGCAGTGGAGATCAAGCAACGATGTCTCTGTGAATATTCTGCTGCGAGTTATGTTCAACACCCAAGTAGTCGGTATTCATTCCAAAAACAAAAGTGCTGCAGCTCCACGTAGGAAAAGATCTCCATCCACATTACACTACTGTACACAAGAGGCATACGTGCAAAGGGGGAACATGGGCTAAAAACTCAGCTGGAAATAATTTTCACTCTAGATTGTTCTTATCAAGGTCAAAATGGCTTTCCTCCTGCACATGTAGGCAGACGCAATATTGTTTAACGCAGACTTTTTCTGCATAACTGCTGATAGCAAGGACAGCAAAATAGCAGTGCTTTCTGTTCTGTTCCAACGCTGTAACTAACACTGTTATAATGCCATGTCTGTGTGTGATGGCCACATGATATAGGCTTGGTGAATCAGGGAAGGATATGCTGTGACCCAAAAGAACAAATCGTGAAGTAAATTAGTGGCATTAACTGTTTTAGTGTTTAAAAGTTTACCCATCCACATAACACTGAAATTACTATTTCAGTATTTGCCCTATAGGTTAACCTGCAAATGCTACTCCCATATATGCCTGCAATATTTCCCTTTGGTGACATCATTACACAGCTTTACAATTTCATTGTTTGCTCTTGGTGATGCTCAGCCAACACTGTCTGTGGTGCCCATCATGCTTTTATTTCATAGTGGCTTAATGAGATCTGATCCCAAATCATCTTCAAGATGTCAACACATCTTGGAGCTCTCTCATGAGTACAAACCCATCCGACCTACATTCTTCTCAGTGGGAGAGAGAGAAATTTTTGAAACCTTTCCTCAGGCCTTTTTTCACAGATGACTCAGAAAACCTGAGCACCGTTTGGCCTCCATCTACACGATCAACCATTATGTTTGTGTCGACCCACTCTAATTAAAAGATAAGAAAGACATAGAGCCACTCCATATATAAATAGCACACCCTTTTGTGGCTCCCCTCCGAGATGTCACTTTCGGTACGATTAATGAACTGAGTCCATATTCCCCTGCTCCAGTAGCCCGCATCCCGGACAAATGGATCACATCGACAAGGACACTCTTTGTCTGCTTCTCGCCAAACCGTCACCACCCTTCCACCTCCCACATGACCTGGCACTTCACTTAATCTTGAGCAAGAGCCTGCATAACAAATAATCATTAATACTGGATCCTTGTAAGAGTTGGAACTTGACCCTTTAAAATGTCATTGACCCTCTAAATGATCACATGTAATTGAACCCTTGGGATCACACACTTGTCCCAAACATCCCTGATGTCGCTGCAGCAGGTGTATGCCACTCTAAACCTCTGTGGGCATGCACTAATACCGTCTGCAGATGACACTAAGGGACCACAGACATGCGACATCACCCTTTTATCTCAATTAAAAACCCATTTTCATATTTCTCTGTGACTTCCTAAATCAACCACAGCAAGTAAACACCCCAAATCCTCCGGCAATGAACATGGTCCCCTTGAGGTCCCTTAATGAACTTCCAATTAAGGGAGAGTGAGCCTTTGGCTGTGCTGTCACACCAAAGAGCTTTGAAGTGCATTTGAATGCAAAGCTCTGTATATCTACAGAGGGCACACGGCTTGCAGGCAACAACGAACAACCATGGATAAAAAAAAAAGTGTACAAAGTAGCTCAAAGGCAACTCAGCTCAGTGTTTGTAGCTTAAAACAGAAGCACTGACAGTTTAAGGACTTTCTTGAAAATACCAAGATTCAGCAAAGATGGATGCAAATAAATAGTTTATCCTCAAGCAAGCTTAGCCAAATGGCTTTTCACAGTATGCATAATATGAGCGGTTAAGCTTATCAGCTCCTGAACATTATGAGCAATGCTAGTTCACAAAAAGAGGACAGTCCTTAATGAAAAAGCTCCGTCTTGCAAAGCAATTTATCATTTAATCCCGTTGCTCCAATACGTGCTGTGAATCTAAAGCAGTTCTTTTCTGAGCCTGCGAGTGGCAGTCTACCGACCAACTGGCTTTGAAACTATACCGTGTGAATCCCAGAGGGCATAAGTCCTCTGACCAGGCAGCTGACACACTCCTGAACAACAGGCTCATTAACTAGAGAAGATTCCTAGAATGAACAAATGCACAGTCAGAAACAGACTGACCATGTGTTGTCAACATCACTGCAGGCAACATTCCTCACATCCCAAATGGGCAAACATCCAGCTGTTAGTACAGGACTAACAGTTGTTAGTCCCATTCAGGCTCCTACAGTAAAATCAATCCTGCAGCTCCTTAGTTTAGAAAGATTGGAAAAAAGAAAAGAACTGATAACGTCTTGATATTTAAGAATATGTGTGATGGAGATGAGAAGATCTTGGCGTCTATTAAACTTCTGTGTATGAATCTTTATCTACCCCACGGGGGATTTTCACTTAATTGTTTCAGCACCTCTATCAGGCCAAGTGACGATACAAAGTGGCTACATGGAAATGGATCAATACCAGGCCCAAGCGCCTGGTCATTAATGTATTGATCCCCTGGAGGTCCAACTCTAAGTCCATTCATTGTTTAATAGTGGTGGGCGTGCAGCAGCAGCACACAATGAACACATAAACACTTCTACAGCACCACTTGCTAGGATCCAGCTCGGGCTTTTCCCACGCTGCGTTTCTGAGGATGACACATCACCTTTGGGGTTTTCCACAAAAATGAGCTATAACTCAATTTAAAATTAAATGCTTCATAATAACTAGCAACAATATAGGGAATTATTTCCCTGTGCTTATGCTGCTTTCTTGCATTCCTCTCCTTTTTAGCGGCTTAGTCCTCCAGGGTCTGGTGAATCATTGTTCTCCTTACACAAGTCAGCGCCTGTGAGTCTCCTCTCTCGACTTAGTAAACTCCAAGGACTCTCACTAATTTATCTGTACATTATGTAGTGTTAAAGATAACTTAAATGTTAATAATATTCTTATTTGAACCTCTTTGAAATTGTAAGTCAAAGTTGCTTTACTTTACGGTGGCCATATTACTGTATTGTCAAATGCTCATAAAGTTTAGAGTTTATGCCAGGGAAAGAAAAAAAACAAAACAAAAAATTGTCACAAGACCAATGTATAATTGAATAATAAAAAACAAACAAACAGAAAACAACATCAACAAAAGTCACCAAAGACAGAGAAATAACAGAAATAAAATAAATTAATTAAAAAATGTTTTGACTCCCTTGTGACTTGATTTTAATCACATTATGGAATCTTTCCAGCCTTTCAAAAAAGGACGCTCTTCTGCAAGCCGGATATGGTGTTGAGAGTGGCCTTTGTCTCCAGAGGGGTGTTTGGCATCTCCACTTAACACTTGTTCCTGTCGGAAAACAAAGGGGGGCACAGCCGAGCACTTTACGACGGTGGGGAGTATGGTCAACCATTTGTTGAATGAGCTATCTCACTCTGTGTTAAAAAGGCCACATGCTAGTCTGAATACAGCTAGCTCCCCTGCGTGGAAAGCTTGAAAGCTGTTTCATCACTTACGAGCCTTTTTCACACAGAGGTCACACTATATCGGTGCAAAACAGACAAACCCGTTAAGCTGCCGCTGTTCCCTTTTGGTAATTTATCCAGACCAAACACAGAGGCTCACCGCTGGCATCATGGAATCAGCAAAGTGACAAAAGCATGGTAACCTACTTTGTGATGCTCATGTTAATGTGCAGTCCACCACTGCCTTCAGGAAGAAAAGCGTCTGAATTTGAATTTTGTGGGAGTTTAGAAGAGGTGAACACATATTTCAGATTCAGAGAAGAAAACTAGTAAACAGCACAGCAGAATATGTATTATTCTTTTTATTGTGACTTGTAATTTGCTGCCATGGAAGCAGCTGGTGCTGAGTGGAGTTATGAATTTATGTTTGCAATTATGAAACAGTGTGATATGAGAGCAACTGGTTGGAATATAATTTCTTCATGTATGAAAAAATTTCCAAGTTAATTTAATTGTGTTATTGCTTGAATACTGTTCTGTTAACTGACAAAAAATAGTCAACAAATCTGCAATGCACCTAGTCTGAACCAAAAGCTGGCACAACATTATCTCACCTCTCTGTGCATCATGCCAAGTTTCTTTGATAGATGGTTATAGTTCTTCTCTATTGCACTCCAGAGGTATTTTGTACTGTAAATGAATTTCATTTATTCAGTGCTTTTTTTAGTCCTGCTGACCATGCAAAGCACCTTTACTTTATAAGCTACTTTCACCAGCTGCATAAAGCACTCTCTTCGTCTACAGCGATCTAAACAGACTATTTCTACTGAGTCTGTGCAGTGATATCTCTATCATACCTATAAAATCAAACATCAATGAATGAGTCAGCAATGTTGGGCTCAGTGTCTTGCCAAAGCACTTTGACATGCCAACAAGGGCAAGATTTGAACCACTAACTTTCCTATTGTCGCACAGCCACTCTAGCTTCTGACCTGCAGGTATGACTGACGATAATGCGCATGGGATACCATAAATTCACTAAAAAAGTTTACTTCACAATGTTGGGCTTGTCTGATGATGTCAGGGAAGCTTTTAATTGTTTCATGCCATCTCTTAGAACAAAAGGAATTTACCTTCTTGGAACGATATGTGATAATATAAAATAAGTGGATGTAGGCACTGTGACATTACCATAAATTTACAGATTATTGGTCAAAATCCTCACTTCTGCATGTTTTTGTTAAAAGCCAGAAGCATAACTAATTTTTCACAGAGTTGCAGCGCATTACTGTAATATAACTTGACAAAAGAACCTCTTTTCGAGGCCTTATTGCTACTTAATGTTGGAATAATTTCTAAAGGGTCACTTAAACACAGAACCAAAGAAGTAAAATTAGGTAATCACATAATGACTTGTGGTAAACAAAACAAAACAAAACAAAATCTTGATAAGATATTTCATGAAAGAAACTGAGACTTTTTGACGGGAAGTCAACAGGAGCCAGACATGTTATGGAGCCAACTCCTAATGAGCCTAAGTGCTAATTTACTTAAAGGACTGCATTGGACTGGAAACTGGTCCATTTTTTATAGTCTATACTTGCAATTGAAGAAATAATCATTTCCATTAGATGGTAGAGATCATATTGTTATGTCAACCACCATAGACTGAGAGAAGAAAACAGTGCTAAATACAGTGTTTTAAACCAGGATTCAAACTGATCTTAGTAGGGACTACTGCTCGAGTCACTATGACTCTACTTCTCATTTGACTTTTGAGTGTTCACAAGTTTAATTTTTATTTTATGTATTTTCTCATTCTAATTTAATATAACCTGAAGTTCATTTTTGTGGATTATGTTTAAATAGCAGAGGACACATTAGGAAGTATAACATTGTGCTGGCCATGCGGCTGAACCCCGAAACGGCCAGCATGGTTTCCATGGACGCATTGACTGATTATCGACCAGGCTAATCATTAGAGCCATTATTTAGCTTTGTTTTTTTTTTTTTTCTTTTTTTAAATAAATATTGCTATTGGTAATTATTTTAAATACATTGCAGAATAACGATAATAGAATAAATCAATTTGCCAATACTGTGCTCTGATGCAGCCTCTTTGTGGTCACTGTGGTCTTGAGATATATCTGACCCACAGCAATATCTGATTAGTTAGACATCACCATATATCAACCTGCACACAAAGAGTCCAGAATAACATGTTTGCACACTGTTTGCAGTTGGCAGCGGGTGGTCTTTGTTTAGAAAGAAGGTAAGGCAGAACAGCTGCAGCAACAGCTGTTGATGAAGTTTCAATACACAACACAAACCTCGACTCCAATGTCGCTCTTGTATATTTTTCTATGATGGCATCTGTGCCCTTTTTCCATTTAAAATACACAAAAAGCATTCTTACTCTAGTTATCTATAAGAAGACAAAAGTATAGACACAGCAATCATATCTTGGAAAAATTTAACTTATTTCAGCTGCATATATAACATTAAAATCTTTTTGAGCATGGGACATGCAAAATATGCAGCCATATGACACTGAAGTCATATTACAACCTATCAATTCTGTTCAACCCCTCATCCTGTGAAGATTTAGTAAGCAACTTCAACCACAAAATGAAATCTCTACTTGATGCAGTTGCTCCTATTAAAATCAAGGAAATAACTACAGAAAGGATTATCCCATGGAAAAATAATCACATTTTAGAACTCAAAAGGCAGTGCAGAGCTGCTGAGCGCAGATGGAGAAAAAACAAACTTGTTGTACATAAAAACATACAATACAGCAATCTGGATATCATAACAAGGGTACTGATAAATAGTAATACCCACAACCCCAGATTACTTTTCAGCACCATTGATTTCCTTTTGCATCCCAAAATTCCCAGTACTTCTGAGCTCCCAGGTTCTAAATGTGAGGAATCTGCTGGCTTCTTCAAGGGGAAAATAATCGACATTAGGTCTGGTATCTGCCAGCAAAACACGTACAGTACACTTTTATCTTCATCGTTTTTACCATTGTTTTTACCATGTAATGATAAGTATGGCTATGTTGACCTGGTCGATGCAAATGCACTGAGGTAGTAACAGAACTGAAATCCTCCACATGCTCCCTTCATGATATCCCAACCTCCCTTTTTAAAACTATTTTTAAAATCTGTATCTGAAGATATACTGAGCATTGTAAACCACTCACTACAGCTTGGTGTCTTCCCCACTGATTTTAAAACAACTTTAATCAAACTGCTTTTACAACAAGGGAACTTAGATATTTTATCACCCAGTGGTTATAGACCAACTGTAGGGTTATAGAGAAACTGGTTTTTACTCAATTAACTACATTTTTCATGTAACCACATGCAAGCCAGGTAACAAAAACTGCCTTTTATCATAAAAAACATCATTGCCAAAGTGAGGCCTTTTCTCTCTCTGAGTAACAAAGAGAGACTGATGTATGCTTTTATTACCAGCAGTTTAGACTATTGTAATGCTCTCCTCCTACAATTAATTCAAAATTCACCAGCTCGACTGCTGACAAAGACCAGAAAGGAGCGCATATTAAACCTGTTTTAAAATCTTAATACAGAAACTAACAGGTAGACCGTGAAGATTTTAAAATTCTTTCTCTTCTCTTTTTCTTAAAAGCACTACATGGTCTTGCAACCAGAGTGCATCTCTGAGATGCTTTTAGTTTATGAACCAGGAAGGCCCTCTGGTTCTTCTCTTAGTTGTTCCACAAACGAGAACAAAAACATTGGTGAAACTGCTTTCAGCTTCTACGCTCCGAAGTGGTGGAACAGCCTGCTGGAGGATCTGAGAGGAGCCATGGATTTGGACATTTTTAAAGGTAAACTCAAAACATATTTATTTAATCAAGCGTTCATAAAGGGTTTTAGATTTTTAAATTATTGTTTTTAGTTTGTATTTCCATTCATGGCTTTCGTTCTATTTTCTAAAATCTTATTTTAATGCATTTCTTCTTTGTTAGATCACTGTAAAGCATTTTATAGCAGGAGAATTTTATTTGTATGTATAATGTTTGATGATTGATTGATTGATTGATAAGCTATGGATGGTCAGAATGTCAGCTGATTAGCAAAACCAAAAGCTATTCTCCCTTTGTTTTAGTGCTTAAACATGGAATTTAGCAGAAAAGACTATGCATTGTGGTAAGATTACTACAGCATTATGTAGTACTGGTATTTGAAAAATGAGTGAAATTTTATTTTAGGTGTGAATAAAATATTAGCAGAGCCCTTTTGAGTTAGCATTAACAATAATGGTAAGGTTCCAGCAAAACAATGTTACATTAATTCTATTTCTTTTTTTTCTTTTTTAATTCTGTTGTGTTTGTTCCTTTCACTTGTTAACATATTCCCTAGTTTTAAGATAAAATACAAAAGAAAAGCTTAGCTATTTTTAGACAATTCAATTAGGTTTTGCATGGAAATGTATTTTTCTTTGACACCAACATTTTGAATTTTGCTGCAAATGCATGTTGGTTTCAAATATCAATTATCTTTCATTACTCATAATTGGTATCACATTGGCCCTGAAGGATTCATATTTTCTATCCTTGATGGTCAAGATGGAAAATAAATGGATAAACTCAATTTGTTGAAGAAGAATAAATGATCAAAAGCTCAGGAACAGCTACTAAATGCCTGTTCGACCATATCCTTCCTCTGTCGTGAAAAGGGTCTGGCACCCCTACCATTCACAACCATGCCCACTGGTACAGAATGTACCAAACCAGTAGCAACAGGGGTGTCCTATGATGACTTATGAGTTAGTCAATAAGATTTAAACAAAACATCAAAAATGGCTAAAGACTTGCTAACAACACCTTGGATCAACAGTTCTTACTGCAAAACCACCATTCACCAGTGGTTCCTCTCTACTGCACACTAATTTCTTCTGCATCCATTGGTACAGCCGCTCGGAAATCAAAACTGAATCCAAAGGAACCAGACACATCCCTTGAATTAAAGAAAGAAAGAGGATGCATGGCCACGCTAACTGAATGGAACTTGAGGTGAGACTGTTTTTTGAGTGAACTGATGCAAACACTACAGACACTGACCTAAATAATCACTTATCATTGTCAGTGCTTCTTGTTCAAAATTTGCCCAAAATGGATACAATCTTACATGTTATTTGCATGTAAGCATAGAAC
The DNA here is from genome assembly GCA_037176975.1 of Arrhamphus sclerolepis. NCBI lineage: Eukaryota > Metazoa > Chordata > Actinopteri > Beloniformes > Hemiramphidae > Arrhamphus > Arrhamphus sclerolepis. Next base: position 5,015,570 of record JBAMYA010000021.1, on the reverse strand, counting down.
ACATATCTGTATTTTTTTTTTAATTTTGGTGTTTGAATATATGGTTATGTGCTCTTACTGATTACAGCTGATGCATCTGGGTTTTACCTCTCAATCTATGCATGTCTACTGCTCAGCCATGCCCAGAATACTAATACAAACTGCAGATGAGAGTCTAACAAAGACCAGCAAACGCCTGCTTTGATGGTAAAGGACAAAAGGCCGCCTGCTGTTTTGTGGGTCCAGCTTCATGCATCTTCTCTCTCTTCAGCACCCTGCCTCCAGTTGACAGTAACAATGGCTTTGTGTCCATGCTGTCAGCAACTTGGTGAAAAGAGTCTGAGTGAAGAGTGAATGAGCTTTCTGCTTTGCTGTCACTATCACTGATTTACACTGTCAGAGCTGAGATTGAAATTACACGTGCTGCAGAAAATCAAAAAGCAAAAACATGATTCACATAACAATATATAAGATGAAAGTTTGTCCCCCCACTCATCACGCGTGCTACATTTGTAGATGAAACTGTGCCATACCATGGGTATCTGCTTGTTGCTCGTCTTTGTTCAGGTGAAGCTGATGACTCCTCTCGCCTGTCTCTCCTCTCCTGTTTTCATGGGCTGTTGGACAGAAGCACAGTGAAAAAAAGCTCAGTTCAAGTTGGAGCTAAACAGATGAATAAACAGAAGAGCACAGGCAAGGAGGAAGAAAAGTGGCACATTTGTCTTTAGTATGTGCAATTCATTTGAGCAGAATAACACTGGGAGCTTGAAAAACACGGAAAATGAAATTCTAGGACACTTAAAATGACAGAGTCTTCATTTATTATGTATGAAGCAGTGGCTCCCAGCAGTGCACTAATCTAAGTCTGCAAAAGTGTTTTATCTGTGTGAATATTTCACTTCTCAACTATAAGGGCAAAGTTAACAAGGACAGAACAAGAACTTGCACTACCCTTAATAGTAACAGTGTAGACCTTTGTATTGACTTTTTTTCACTGACCTGTTATGTTTTGTTTTTGACTATTGTTTATGATTTTCTCAATTTTCTTAATTTGAAGCATGTTTTTTTTGTATTACCTACTCCTTTTGAGTAGGTCTTTCTTAGTTCTTTTTTTCTGAGGGAGAGGATTTGTAGTTCATGTATGTTATTTGTACTTCGTGTTATGCATGTCTTGTTAAAGTGAAAACTTGAAAATTAGTAACAATACAAGTGTGCTGCAGCCAGGTAAAATTTTAGCATGTGCTTTGAGGTATTAAAATCCATGTACCTTCTCATTTATTTATTGACCTTTATTAGAAAACCAAACATAACACACTCTCCTCATCCAGCCTCTGACTTGACCTTGGCGAGAGTCTGAATTCATGCATTATTCACTGAAAATAGAATACCTTGCTTTCTTACCACACATAGCTGGCTTTAACTGTCACTGTAAGATTCGTTTCCAACCAAGCCTGTCTAATGAGCATAAACGTTTTAAACTTTTCCTTGTTTCTAAATTGCTTTGCCACAACTGTCTCCAAGCTGAAAATAAGGAAACGGCATCGAGCGCCAATTAAACTGCAGATTCTCCGGCCCCCAGTCAGCAGCATGATTTTGACTGAAAATACATTGGAGGCAGTTTCAAAGCACTAGCACCAAAATATGGCAAGAGCTGCCAATAAAGACATGAGCAGTTTTTGCCACACTGGATGGTGCTGTATTCTCACTCTGACAAGGACCAAGGATGGTAAATATCCCTGGAGTATTCCAGCTGATAGAGCCAGCCACATAATCCCGCCGACACACCATATTGCCAGCAGACATCACATTCACCAGGACACAAAACTAAAGTGACAGTGGCATCAGCGCATCCTCCCCCATACAGAGTATGTGACTCTGATTGCATCTGGAAAAGGCAATCAAAGCCTGAATGAGAGAAAAGGGACAAATCTGAGAAATGGGGAGATGCACTGGAATGATACACTCCCTCATCATGAAGGACTGAACTCAGACACTGCGAAGCACATGTTGATGAAATCAATAGCAATGTCTATGCATGGCGAAACAAAAAATGCGCGCTTATTCAAAGAGTCACTTACAAAATTTTCACCATATGGCCTCGCTAACATATCTCCAGGCAATGCAACACAGTAATGTCTGTCCGTTTTGTTTCAGGATATTTACAAGAGCAGCTGCAGATGAGTATGTAGCCATCATTATCATTGTTTGCAACGTCGAACTGAACAACAGGAGTGAACAGGAGTGGTCAAATTTTACCCTAAAGCCTGTTGCAGAGGTAGTCTCTTTAGAAACCCTGTTTAGAGAGCTATTAGCTGGTGGAGAGCAACAGTGTTGAGGGTCTGCATTATTTTCTGGTTTCCATGGAAACCCTTTCATAGGAAAGTGGAGCACCAATAGGATGCGGGAGATTCATTGAATCGGTTATGGGGGTGCGAATAGAGATCAGCGCAGACGGCTGAGAAAGCACAACAATGGGCTGAACCCTCAAAGGGGGACTAGAAAGGCCAGGCCACTGAGGGTCTAACAAAGCAGCACGAGAGAAAAGGTTTCATCTGCATCCGCTCAATGGATTACCTTCTGAAGAAATCTCTGTCACCAATTTGGCATTGGTATTTAGGCCCACATGCACTGTATACAATTTAAACATCAAGGTAGCTGCTAATTGATTATCCACTGCTGATATTTCAGGCTCTGACAGTATTGTTACATCATCAGCATTTATCGTGCCTGTCAGACAGCAGCATGTTGTAAACTGTGCTTTCACATACAGTTTCGACTATGGTTGTTCTCCTACAATTCAATTAACAACAGAGACTGGAGAGGAAACTGCATTAAAGCAATAAGAGAACACTCCACCATAAGTTTCTACAAACTGTGTTCATCCATCATGGGTTGTTAGAGATGCAGAAGTCCCGTGATGTACAGGTTACGTCCCTTCCAAGGTTGCCGGATACTTCCAAAATTCACAAGTTTATAAGGCATCTTGATTTAAGGTGAATCCACATTACATTGGACCAATCAGCATCTTAGTTTAAGGTTTGATGATTGTCAGCAATACACTAAAGTGGTCCTTTTCAAAAAAGCTGATCCTATAGGCATAGATTGATAGTTTGCCCATGATTGACAGATGGTTCAGTCAATTATCTTCCTTTTTTCTGCCTGCCATTCTACAAACACTATCCACAGAGGAATTCTGTGCTGGCTAGATGTAATGAACCATCTGGCACATCAAGTTAACAATGGACCACCTACCAGGACACGATTTATTTAAACAACACTATAGCTCACCTTTGTCTCCATGAATAAGGTTCTCCGGAGCATATCCCAGCCTATGCGTACTATTGACAGTGGTTGTTTGTGTTTTCCCTTAACAAGTAACCTCATCCTGCTGATGAGGTGGAAAACCTTGACCACAATGTCAGAGGTCAGAGAGCAGCAGGTAGTTTGGCCAACAACGCTTCCTCTGTGGACAGGAATTGAAGAGAAAAACAAGCAGGAAGTGGCAGGTCTTCCATCCACACTTCGCAGCTGGGCCTGACATCAACTGCTCACTAGTGTTGATGAAAGCAAACCTTAGAGTTGGAATTTTAACAGGATATTGAACTACATGTTGTTTTCCACCCTGAACCGAAGCTTTGTAAACACAACTAATCAAAAGGAAAAATCTACTCTTCTGGGTGATTTCAAACCAACTACTCATAGTCCACATACATCATAAGAGAAATGAGAAAGAGGGCATGTGCTGGCAGCTCTACATCTCCTAAACGGCCACTTTAATGAGGGCAATTCTGAGGAAAATTATTGCCTTACTACACCTTTATTTATTGACGTAAGAGCATGAGTCAACCACATAAGATAAAGATAAATCACAACAATGGGAAAGCATCTGATCAGGGCGCAACACAACACAACAGCTATTCACAGTCAACAACAAGCATGAGTGTGTTTCGGCATTAAGAGCATGTAATAATTTAAGTTTAAATATGCAAGATTTGCTGAAGAAGTAGTCTGTTGTCTTTTAAGTGTTAATTGCTTTGGACTAAATGAAAATGTAGTGAGACTGCAGACTGGAAATCTGTTCTGAAGGTGCCATTTTAATGCCAATGAAAAATGACTCCACTTTGATCTTGCTGTGGTAGACATTAGTCAGGTCTCTTCTGTGTGGCAGGTTTCTCAGACAGCAGCTTGTATCTTTCACATCTGCAAAAACACCCTCGTTACAGCACAAAGTCTTATTTAGAGCCTTTCAAACACGTGCCACCTGCTACTATAATTACACAACAAAAACTTCTCTCTTGTGAAACCATGATGAAGAACAGCTACTTGTTGTTACTTTCTTTAGCACATGCTTTTCTAACTTAACCAATTGCTTCATGCACCACCACACTTTCACCTTTCTTTTTAGGCCTGCAAAGATCACCCTGAGTCTCTGAAGAGCAAAGGGCCTTGGGGGCATCACAATGCTCCTTTGAAGTCAAGCGATTAAAGAGGGAAGACTTGTCGAATGGAGATGATTGGGCTAAGGTGGGGAGAGGAGGAGGAACGGTGCAAGGGACAGGAAAGGCTGTGAATACTGAGCGCTCAGGACCCATGAGACACAATTAAGAGCAAGGATTCTTTAGTGAGGGTTACAAAAACACAGCAAGGATATCAGAGAATCAACCTTCCAAGCCAAGGTAAGAAGAGTTCATTACTACACACACAAATGGGAGGGCTAAATCCACTTTGTTCACTGGTTCCTTCACCCACAGGGCCTGCAAGCTGCCACACAGTAACCATTTCCAGTTCAATAACCATTCCCAGTTCAATCCTGAAGCAAGTGAAGCTTGAGAGCTGTGCAGCCTGGAGCTCAGGGAGCTTCGGTCCAGAGTGGGAACTGGGATGAAGATCAGGATGTCTGGACTTGGAGGAAGTTTGCAAAGTCTCCCCTAAAGATGTTTTCCTCAGCCAAACACCCAAGAGAACACAACCGATTTTTGGTCACTTAAAAACAGCTGATTGCCAGGAAGGTAAAATAATATAAAAAATGTTCTTAAGTTGCACCAAACCACAGCTCTCATTGTGGATCTCATTTTGTCAGTAATTACATTATTGATTGAATTCAGACATTCATGTTTTGCAGTGTTTACATAAAGAAAACCAACATTAAAGTACTTTGTCCGTTTTATGCATGAATGATTTATTGAATATTTATCAAAAATACTTGCCTGATTATTTGGTCACATACAGCCCTAGCAATAGCAAATTGTCAACCATAGCATGTGCAGCTGGTCCTAGTTCAACTTGTGACGAGTCGAAAAAGCCTACATGTTAAACAAATAAAATGCTCGTAACAGAAATGATGAGTGTATATTATTGTTATGTACAATGCTCCAAATGGAAGCCTGAAAAGGATTGGGAGTCGACTGACATGTGGAAGTGTGGGACATTTTCCACACACCATTGACGCAGAGATATGAGACCATTGCTATCATCCAAGTCAAACCAGCCACTTAAAAATCAGTTAAGAACACATCTGGTAACCATTTCTAAGCCTCATTTAAATTTTGCTAAAATACCATAGAGCAGTAGGTTTTCCTATTTGCACTGTAGCAATGGCTACTGCCACAAAGTGCTAAGCAAAAAAAAAAAGAAAAAAAAAAAAGACAATGTCCTTTAACTGTAACACTAGTTGTAATTGGAGCATGTCCTTAATTTACCCCATTTTAAAACCCTCCCATCAGCTTAGAAATCAAGAAGCTATTCAGCGTGCTGACAAACAATGTGGTAAAGATCACAATGCAGAACACACAGGAGAAGTAGAAACAGATAATATGAGCAATGCCACCAGATGCAACTTATTTTTATAATTAAAACAAGTGAAAGGCCTTGGTTTTGAGCCCCTCCTCCACAAGCTAAATTCCTTTCTCTGAAACACTCATGTGTTCAACAAGCTGTGCCAAAGCAGAGAGGTTTTACTTCATTTAATCTGTAAATGCTTCTTTGGCCCTTTGTGACTGCATATCACATAGCACTGCAGATGAAAACAAAAACTTTGGCATGGCTATTATTTCTATAAAATATAAATCTTGACATAAAGAATATAAAAAAGGGGGGGCTGGATGACACTTGGATCATTGCCTGGTGGTTTCAGCAGCCTCTCTGCCCAAATCTCAGGCCTTGCTCCAAATACTAATTTTCTCTGCATCACTTGCTGAGCACATCCAGTAAAGACTGGGCCTACATTCACAGCTAATTCTGAGATGAGATGATGGTGGTAAGTATCCATGACTGGCAGATGCTTTTAGGTGGCACATCTGAAGCACAGAATTGTTTTCAGATGTGCTTCAACAAGGTAAAACGACACCATTTAGTCTGGGCTAGAGCACACACGTTTGTGCTTGTTAACACAGGAATATGTGGGCATCATTACTAAAACAAAAAGAAATAATATAATAACAGAGAAAAACAGAAGGATATCAACTATTTTATATGTCAGAACTGGCGGAATTCTGACCTTTCATAGTAACTATAATTCAGACAATTCAAATTAATTTGTGTATTTTCCGTTCCACCACTAAATACACACTAAAAGATAACATATTGATCTTTGCAACCACAGCAGTATTACCAATTTGCAATGTTTAATTTCCATCCCTAGCTGCATTAGTATGGGAGAGTCATACCATTTCTTTAAGTCTTCTCAGTCACTTATTTTATTTTCCATCCATCATCTATGCACATTTCTTCCTGTTCAGGGTCACGGGAGCCCAGCCCAGCTCTCTTTAGGCAAAAGGCAGGGGTACACCCTGGAAAGGTTGCCAGCCAATCACAGGGTCACATGCAGACTAACAACCCATGCTCACACTCACTCCTATGGGCAATTTAGAAAAGCAGATTAGCTGATTAGCCTGCATGACTTTGCGCTGAGGGAGAAAACCCATGTAAACACGTAAACTCTACACAGAAAGGCCCCAGTTGAGATTCAAACCACTAACCTACCAGGTGTGAGGTAACAGCGCTATTATTATTATTTTTGTTCCTTGTTGACCTCAAGCATTTCAAAGCTATTTGGTGTTGCAAAATGCCACAAGAACTCCAACAGGAAATTGTGCTACGATTATGTTACTGACGTTTAAAATTTTCTTCATCAGTGCAGCTAAGATCAGAACATTTCCCATAAATGAATGGAAATATTATTTACTTCAATTATGACTTACTGAGATTCATACCGCTGTTTACATCATACTCTATTATTCAGTATATCGGGTAAATATTGGAATGTTGCTATACATGTAAATGCACTGAAGGGGTATAGGATTTGGACATCATTGTGTAAAAATGGCTTATACAAGGATGTCCTGAATCTGATGAATCCTGACATTGTTCGGTAGTCACCTTATCTCATCTTTTGGATATAGAAGTTGCCAAAAAAAAATAACAGTACCCCCAGGTTTGCACCATCATTACAAGGCATCATCACATCAGTCACTCTAATATAACTTTGGAACATTGTGAATCTGGACTCATCAAATGACATGATTTTTTCCACTGCTCATGAAAACAATCTTTTTCTTCTTCTTTTTTTTTGATTAGACTCATTGATAATTGTTTTATGAAGTCCACACAGCTTTGAATCTTGAGTTCTCTTCACATTTTGTATGTGGAAATGCCTTTACTTTCCCCATTAAACATTACTGTGAGCTTTGATGTTGAGTTTTAACCTAATTTGCTATCCTCAAGGTTTTAATGATGCATTGGACAGTCCTTAACCCACTTTTAGTAGCTTTAGCAGTCTCCTTACTTTGCTTGATGAAGACTATTAATTTGACTCTTGTGAAACAGATTAATATCTCTGCAATGACCGCAGGATACGACTTCCAACATAGTTGTTTGATAAATGAGAAGCTCTTCACAGCATCAGTTAGAGTTAAAAACCTGCTGCCAGCTGCAACATATGAATCACTGCAATACTGTTATAATAGGGGAATATGAATCTTACCTATTTGCTTATTTCCAAATCATAACCCTACTGTGCTTGGTCTTCACTTCATATGTGTGTGTGTGTATATATATATATATGTATATATATATATATATATACATACATACATACATGCATACATACTATATGTGTGTATATACATATTCATATATATATTTACATATATACATATTTTAACCATTTGATGCAAAACATGGGTCAAAAGTGACCCGGCTGAATTTTTTTTTTCTATATCTTTGCAAGGAATGGTTAAAATATGTATATATGTAAATATATATATGAATATGTATA
>JBAMYA010000021.1:4977900-5007216 GCA_037176975.1 Arrhamphus sclerolepis | reverse complement strand
TTAGTATAATTCCTGCCGTTATGAAGAGTTCCTACATGGTCCTTAATGAATCATTATTTCCAGATGAACTTGTTTGTTTGGATATTTCAGAGGGTTTATTGTATCTAAAAATGATGAATTTCCCACGGCTTTCCATTGTTGCCCCTCTTATATCTGTCAGCCAATCAGAGTCCAGCTTCCTGCCATCTCATGAGACTCCTCTCCAGGGTGAATATATTGCCTCTATTTGTTGCCAATGTTAAATCCATTTAGCAGTCAATCCGCTATAAACATGACATATTGCATGGCCTTTTATTTGAGGTGTGGACTTTTGTGTGTGTTGAAAAGCATTTTTATGCTTCCATTTGGCTTCACCTCTTAAATCTTATTGTGCATAATAGAAACATTAAAATGAGTGAGTGACCAAATTATTTTGTGGTATAAATAATGTTCCCACCATTGTGGTGGCCAAATTACTGCAGTGTTTGAAAGCTTCCTGGTAATGGAGGATTTTATTTATTTTTTCCTGCTTAGTGGCAGACTGTGATTTCACTTTTGACATTTTAAAATTACCAGGTGACAGGAAGCTAAAAGTAATTAGGCAGCCTGTGATTGGTTGCTGCGTTATCATTGTTTATTTCAGTCAGCAGAAGGAGGACTAGTCACTGTTGTGAATTTTCTTTTTCCTTTTTTAAAGTTTTTAAGTTTCAGCCTTGTTTTCTTTTTTAGATCAACAGTTTTGAGGAAGTGAAAGCTCAGCTCAAAGACCTCATGTTTCTGTTTATCCTTTAATCACTGATGTTCATGTCTGAAAAAAAACCAAAAAACAAAAACCCTGTTCTTCAAAAGCTTGTTTAGGACTGGTCTCTGTGTGCTTGTCTCACTGTCTCCAGGTACGGCCACGGCTTTGAGATATTCTGCCTCGCGTCCGACAGCAGCAGGACGGTGGTGGCATCCGCATGCAAGGTCAGTTTGAAAAGACCCGGGCATCAGACCGTGTCATAGTTAGGATTGCGTGACTCTCCTTTGCAAAGGGCATTTGATCAGTTAAGATGGTTTCATAACCCTTCATTGTTGCAAATGCATTGATGCACCTGCGATGACTTAATCCACTCTGCTTTACCAGGCATCTAAAGCTGAGCATGCGACTGTGCTGCTGTGGAGTGCGACCACGTGGCGTCAGCTGCAGATGTTGCCGTATCACACTCTCACAGTAACACAGATGGCCTTCTCACCTGACGCGCAGTTTTTATTGGCCGTTTCTCGAGATCGCACTTGGTCTTTATGGAGACGGAGCCTGCCCACACCAGACAAACCAGGTGAGAAAAGAAAATGCATTATAACAAGATTCACACATTTTTTGAAATGATGAATTGATGACACATTATGCTCAAAAGGTCAAAAATTTTGTTTCCCTGTAAGACCATAACTCGAGCACAGAAGGAGAGATTGAGCTCATAATTCCTTATCTGGTTAGTTGGTGACACTAGTCTTGGACAATAAAACTATAGAGAGGGGATTACATTGCTATTGAAGTGTAAAAGATCTTTATTCTTTGCTGCAGCACCCTTATTTATAAAAATGTCTAATGTTACAGTTACAACATTGTTTACCATCATAATCTGTTTTTATCAAGTATAAACACATTTATTAGTTCAATCAGTGGGCTTGAATTTCACTGCAGTGTTGCTGTTGTTGTCTTATTTAACATTAAATCTGACAAACTGCATAAAATTCCCTTACACATTTACAGAATACACAGAAATGCATCAGAACAGACTAACTTCCAGATCATGCATCCTCCCCAGTACAAGTCCACAAGGTTGTGATGTCACTGCAGCGAGGTACAACTGGGAGTTAATAAGGTGGTGTTGTCTCATGTTGCTATGGCAGCAGATGAAACTGGAGAAAAGTGTCGAAATATTTGACTCAAAACTTCTGCTGCATCTTCAAGCTCATGTTGAGCCAGTTGAGCTCTGGACTGTTTATCTCAAAGGGAAAATTCTAATACCACAGCACAAAAATAGAAATGTAAACAAAAATAAGCAGACTTAAAGATGGTTCAATAAGGTATAATAACTAAAGAAAAAATGATGAAATGTATAAACATACTTCTAAACCTAGGATGTTCGAATAGCAGCAGGGCTGACCTCGTCTTCACACACACACACACACACACACACACACACACACACACACACGAGTCATATGGCTCAGTGCCATTTGACTTTGAGGGGTGATTATAGTTTTTGCGCAGCTCTGGATGACTTAATAGTTCTTTGTCATGCTTTACGAACAAATTTAATTTAATAAAATCTCTATAACTGAATTTCAAGACAAGACGACAACACTGGGGTCCTTCTGGCAAAAATCAGATATCCTAATTCAAATTGATTAAAATAGGGGTAAACCAGCTGAGAGAAATTCCTCTAAAATTAATTCAAAATCAAGCTGGTCTCACAGGGAGGACTTCCCAAATTAATATTGTGAGGAGCCGAACATGTGATTCATTAATTTAAAGCAATCCAAAAAGCAGCTGATAAATAAAACACTTCCACTTGCATTTTCTCTGTGCGTTTCTGCATTTTTACTTACAACTGCTCTCTTGCTGCATTTATTATTTCAAAAATAATGACTACAGCAGTAGTTTTGAAAGGAAAATCACTTAAGAACCCATGGTATGCTGATTTACAGGTTTTTTTTAAATTTATTTATAGGGCTAGTAGAATGCCAATATGTATTAGTATTAAAAAAAAAATCATCTGCTCATCATTGCTCTGGAAGGTGCCATGTGTCTAAAATGCTCAGTTTTAGCCATGGGCATATGTGGATGAACATGAATGGCATCACCTGTAGGATTGTACAGAGAGCCTTTGATGCCCAGTCTTCCTCAAACTGCATGGCACCATGTTGTAAAGAGGCGGGCCAAAGCTGTGAAAGCCAAGGGTAGAGCCAATGGCTAGCTCCCTTTCAAGCACATGAAATGAATCCCCACATCTGATAGATCAGCTTTATTTATTGTCATGGATATAAGAACTAATTATAGAGACCGAAACCAATTTTTGTACCAGGCTGTAAATATGTTAAATTCTGCTGCAAAGTTGTACCATTTTTAACATGAGAGTCACCAGGGATTTGCTCTGTTTTTTTTTTTTTAGACAGCACCTAGTGGTCAGTGGAGGAATTGCAACTCAATGTAGTTCCTGAAATGGCTAGAAGTGGCATGGTTGCCGCATGGTTTCAGCTCCTTTTTCTGTGACAACAGCCCTGTTGGTTCTCGTTGGTCAGCTGATTCGATCATCAATGGCAACTTGCAGAGCAAGTTTCGGTCTCATTGTTTAACCCTTTGATGCAAAACGTGGGTCAAAAGTGACCTGGCTAAGTTTTTCTTTTCTATATCTTTGCAATGAATTACTTTCATCATTCAGTATTCAAGGTATTCATCAGTTAGCTTGTTTTTGATCATCGTACATCCTTATTTTATTTTTTCCTGTCTTACTTTTTGAATAAAATCCCCTTTTGTATCAATACCCCTCTAATGCACAACATGGGTAGAAAATGACCCATATTCATTTTCAATGCGACTTCACCTATTGCCGAGTATTTCTATGATATATCTTTGAAATAAAAAGTAATTTTATCATTTATTATTCCACGTATGCAGTAAATATCTTGTTTTTGTTTCCCACAAATCATCCTTTTTCTTTCTTGCTTTATGAACAAGCACAGCTTTTGTAGTTCTACATCAACTTCACACACATGGGTCAGAAACGACCCACACAAATTTGCTATCATTTGGTGTCAAACGTGTTTGTGACATTTGCTCCCTGCGTAAGTATCCTAAGTATTTTTCAATTGTTCTAACAATACCTTTGAAAATATTTGATGACAAATGTGAAAGATAATTGTACATAACATTTGATTAGGTTTAGGTTACCTTGAGTAAGAACAGTCTTGTCAGAAAGTTAAAAGTAATTACTATGAGCTCGATAGCTAGCTGTTGTCATATTCTATTTTAGTTAAACATAGTTAGCTAACTATTGTATTCCAGCTAACTACTTTTCTTTTCTTTTCTTTTTTTTGTCCAACTTACTACTTAGCAAAGGAGATGACTAGGCTACTTAGCATAGTAGTTAGCTAAATAATCAGTTAATCTAAACTGGAAGTGTCGCAGGTGACAGGAAATTACATCAGTTTTCAAATTAAAGTAACTCTTCGACCGTTTGCACTATTGATGTAATTCCACAAAAACAATGTGAAGAATGTAAATATTGAGGTGGCAATTCTCGCTCTTGTTATGTGTTAAGTTGTATTTTATTTTGTTAGGTCACATTTCATGAGTTTACAGTTCAGTTCAATAGCTGTGTTATCTGTTATCAGAGGTATGTGATACCCCCCCCCCCAAGCATGAAATAACCTGGGAAATGAATGCGGGTAATTCTTTGACCCATGTTGTGCATTAGAAGGGGTGTGCATATGTCATGTATCAGAGGGTTAAACTTGGTTCAGAAATGTAGAAGAGTTTGTTTGAATCATCCAGCAGGTTTTCCCAAAAAACCTTCATAAAGCATTAAGCGTGTCAGGAAAGTGAAGTGCGAGATTTGCAAGATCATAATCAAAAAAATAATCCATCACACCAGTTCTCTCAACAGTCCATCTGTGGCCAAAACACAAAAGTTTGAGCAATCATCTTCCTGTATGTGTGGGTTTTTCTGGTGGCAGCAGTCAAGCCTCATTAAATGACAATTCCCCTCAAGCCACGTTTGCACTACACTATCTTTTAGCCCAATTTGCCAGTCACTGAGCTTGCCAACTAGTCAGAGGCAAATTGGTGAGAGGTCATCTGTTGCCTGCTGGCACTCAATAGTGACAGAAAAAGTTATTGCGTGATGTCACAGTGAGGAAAGGAAACCAGAAAAGTGAGGAGATGTCATTAATTGATTAAGTTTTTAGTTTCAACTCTCTGTAGCACAGACAATTTCTGCTGCACATGTGCTAATCCCTGCCTTTGCCCATTTGTTATTTTATTTTATTTTATTTTATTTTATTTTATTTGTGTGCTCAACAAATCATTGCTTGCATGTGATTACACCTCATTTCTAATGTGCCTTTCGTTGACAAAAGATGGTTTGGAGACAAAGTTTGGTGACCATGTGATTGTCAGATTCTGTAGTGTGTGTAACCCCCCCCCCAGTCACTGGTCAGTCACATAGTTGTGTAGTATGAGCAGCTAAACTTATGTAAATGTTCATAAAGCCTTGTCTGCATGTGTTGTCTTTTTTCCTTTTTTTTGCATATGACAGCCTGATCATATGCAGTGAATCAGAAACACATTCAGTTTTCATTCCAGTGAGTTTAGGAGAAACTAAAACAACAAATTATGCAAAGAATAATGTGGTTAAAGCTAGGTAGTAATTGTATTCCACTGAAACTCTTGAATAAGAGTTTAATTATGAGAATAAAAGCCAACACCTACACACTACAGAGACTGCATAAAGCATCAATATGCTAATAGCACATAGGAACATTCCTCTGCACTGTGAGGTGTCTGTCTTTGAGGATTTGCAGGGGGCTGCACAGAAGCAGCAGGGCAGGTGTCCCACTGGGCTACCAGAGCCAGAAGCACTGCATCTGGATCGTTTCCTCAGTGCAGACTCCTCACTGGGACCTCCTCATAAAGCTGCACATATGCAGCTTTAAAGAACCCCAAATCACTCAGAATCCACCATCCATATCAGCCTGTATGTAGCAGCTGTGGCACGAAGCAGCAAGTCACAAGCTGTGACACAACATCACAGAGAGAAGGAGTAGAAAAATAAAAATCTAATACTGACAAATGTGCCTATACTAATGGCCAAGCAGCTCTGAGATGTGTTTTAGCAAGAGGAGCAAGAACAAATTGATGTAATGATCACTTGTGCGGACTGAGACAGAATCGCTCGTGAAGCTGAAGTGTGAAGAGATCTGAATAAAACAGAAATCTAAACCATGTGAATGTGACCTATGTCCATTATGGATTATGGATCCTAGGATCAAAGCGACAAAGAGTTGAAAGATTTGCTTTAAAGAAACATCTTTCCTCAAGTGAGTCTCAAGAGGAAAGAATGAAGGGACTAAAGTGTGGAAGGAAAAAAAAATGGGAGGGCATCCAATCTTGTGAAAATGCAGGAGTGCTTTTAAGAAACATTCGTTCAAAACGGCGAGGGAGCTGCAAGCGAGGAGATGTCAAAAGAAATCATGCTTGGCTCAACACAAAAAGCACTCAAAGAAATGAGATTTAATCTGCTGAGCTTTGAGCGTATTAGCTGGATCTAAACAGTTAGCGCCAGCTGTGAGAAAGTTCACTTCCACGGGCCTGCTGCTTGGAAAAACAATACATTAAACATTAAAAATCACCAGTGAAAGAAAAGCTGCAAACGCAGATATTTAAAGTCCAAAATAAGACTTTCAGAAGCCAGGGACGACACAATTGTGGGAACCAGGGGGTTAAGGGTAGGTGGCCACACTGAAACACTTTCTCTCTGAGAACATTGTGCTTCTAGTCCTGAGCTGTGGGAAAGGGAGTTTATGCAATTACATCACATTGATTTATGGGAGCAAGAGGAAAGATGGGGAGAGGATGGAAACCAAGCTGCTTGGAGAAGGTCCAAAATTAAGTCCCTAAAGTAACACAAGTCAATAGATTTACACCACAAAACATGATGGATATGAGACTCTTGTGTGGCCAGAAAAGTAAAATAGTCAGGTAAAACCTATATAGAATTAGTTTTTGATATAAGATTCAAAGCTATGAAAACAGCTAAAGGAAAAATGTGATGCACAGGCTTCGCCATGATCATAATCACAGGGTACATGGGGATATGAAGCTCGGAAAAGCAATAACACCACTGCTGATTTACTTTTAATTGTCTCAGTTGAGGGAACTGGTGACAGTTGTCGTACTTGAGCAGATGCTGCTTTGCGTATTAATTGGAGCAGTTATGAAACTGTGTGCAATGTGCTATGGCTTACGCTGCAGCCTTGGTGGGAGAGCAAATCTCCATCAGCCCACCACATCCTTACAGTTATAAATAAACAGTCAATTTAGTGCTCTGCGACTCTTGTAGCAGGACCACAGGGCGACCACAGCTGGGATATTTATGGTGAAACGTGTTACAGCTCGTCTGACTTTAAGGACGTGACTCTTACTTGAGTTTAAAATGCAAAAGAGCAGCCTTGCACATACCTTTCACAAGAAAATTCAAATAGCCAGCACACAGGATCTATTGGTAATTTTCAGGTGTAAGCCTTTTTTTTTTTCTTTTTGCATGCATGCATGGTCTCATTGTGTAGTTCTACCTGTGTAACCTCTATAATGACACGCACATTTAAATTCAGCGCAGTCTCACTCCAGAATCTGTGTGTTTTGCATTTTGGGAAACTGTCACAGATGATCAAAAATCATAAAGCAGCCACATTTTCGAGGTGCCACAAAACACTGCATGTCTGTATTTTTCTCTGCAAACTGCGGCATGAAACACAAAAGTCAAATCGCACATCTATAACATATTCCAACATGTTTGTGAGGAAGGATGCTAGACTGCAGAGTATCAGGTTGAAGAACCTAATATAAGCCCCACCTCACCAATTATTATCCAAGGGCCTTTCACTTTTCAATTCATCTGTCATAAGGTTAGGAATAAAAAAAACATCCAGTTTAGCTTGAATATTTACAAATATATTTGTACAGGTTGGCATTGTTTGTTGAAAACAAATAAAATCCATTTTACAATGATGAAATTACACCCATGTACTAATAGATGTAGGCTTTCATGTCTTTTGGTGATAAGAGCCTGGGTGATCTTTCACATCTTGAGCCAAATGACCTTCTAACTTGATGTCCCTTTTCCCAAAAAATGAAATAGAGACTCATCTGACCAAAGATGACAGGTTCACTGTATTTCTGTCTGACTGAAATGAGCCCAGAAAATAGTTGGTTGGGAGTTTGTTGGGTTGTACTCATAAGCCTAAATGGCTATGCTACACTTCAGTGATGTAACAATTTTAATACTGTGCTATCTGAGGTGATATGCATAAAACAGATGTTTTTTTCCCCCCACAATATTATGTAACAAACCTGTTGATAGATCCTTTTTCTTTTTTGTATGTATTACATTGAGACATAGTTTTTCTTTTTTTTTAAACTGCTCAGCACATCTCAAAGTTTAGCAAAAATTGTATCACTTTTGCAAATCCTTGCACAAAAATATTAAGGCTATGTCCACTTTAGTATGTTTTCATTTTAAACCGTATTATTTATGGCAACATTACTGTTAGGCTTGGTATCAACATAAGACCAGCAAGTTCGACCCTCAAAACAGAACACTTTTGAGCTGCTTCAGACCTCTGTTTCAGCTTGTGAACGTAGCTGTTGGAATTTAAGGGGATGGACAAAACCCAAAGTATTTGGAAACAATGATGTAGCTGCACAGATTTCCTTCATTATATGAGTCATATGTATCATTCCCTGATTCACCAAGCCTATATAATATGAAGTCTTTATTAGGGTCTTTATTAGGAGATAACACATAGTTGTGCTTCAAGAAGATAGGGAGACAGTAGTACTATTGCATTTCTTGAAACGTGGCTAGAGGAGCATGTTCTGCAATTCAGCACCTCTCTACTGCTTTTTCTCTACATTTCAGATGTTGATTGTTGGCTGTAGTTTCAGTCTATACAGTCTAATGCTTACTACAAAATTTAATTTTCATTTTCTTATATATATTTTCTTCGGTAATTACACTGCAACAACACCATTTCCGTTTGGGATTAGTAAAGTATTATTCAGTGTAATTCAATTCCATTAATAAAGGTATAAACAACATGTGGAGGCAAAGTTCAATCCAAGGCACTGCTGACCTTGTTTTCTATGCAGCCAAAGTCTGTATTTAATGATACTTCTGCCTGCATGGAGGAGGAAAGACGTTATTTAAGCAATTTGCAAAAAAGGAGTCTTTCACTCCTGTAGGTATCTCACTGAGCATGCAACAAATCTGTGCTGATGTAAAGTGGATCTTTTCTAATGCAGAATTGGAAAGTTTATACAGATGTGATTCAGTTTTATTTTAAAAGAGCACTTTAAATGAAAATGTGAAAATGAGCATGCAACAAAGGCCTGTTTTTTTTGTTTTTTTTTTTAACATTTTATACCTAACTCTGACACTTTTACCTGTCACCAATTCATCTTCTAATTGTTTAATCAAACAGCTCTGTCTTTCTTTACCAATATCCCAAACAGTGTTTTGCTGGCATCAAATTCTAGACTATTTACATAAATGCAATTGGTCACTAGACACTATGGGCCACATTTATGAAAGGTTTGAGTGTATTAAAACAAGTGCAAACTTACTGCACATGCAAAAAAAACAAACAAAAAAAAACATACAAACTGATTTACTAACAGTGGGCGCAATGGCTTCCAACCATGCATGGCTACAGTTATTGATACAACAAGGAGACATCAAACGAGGCAAAGAGACGCAAAGAACGCATTATTCATCCTCGCGTGCACACTTTTTGGATGAACGAGGAAACAGTCATTAAAACATATCGCTGATCTAGCATTGCCATTTTGGACCTGGTGGAGGAAGGGATTTGGAGCCAGCCACTAGAAGGAGCCACACAATACCTGCAATGACAAAACTCCTTTCTAGTTTCCACTTTTTTTTTATATCTGCATCCAGCGTACAGTAGCTGTTACAGCTGGGAGCTCCCAATCCCGTTTTTCAGATGTGCTGTCTGAAGTCCTTAATGTCATGTGGCACTGGATGACTGAGGTGATTAGGTTTCCACTTAGCAGTTGTTGAATGACACAAAACAAGGTTTTTCTTATTTTTTTTCAGTCTTTGCCTTTCTCAGAGTGAAAGGAGCTTGAATGTGCAGCGCGTTTGTGATGGCAAAGGCATTATTATCAACGTTGTGGCAAAATATCCTGAGTGCATTTTTCCAAGCAGAGTGTATCCTATCAGTGCATGATTCATTTATTCTGAAAAACAGTTTTCTGTTTTTCAAGTTGCAAAATTGGAGATGGCTGGCTTTAAGGTGGGTCAATTTGTGAAATTGTTTGTGAAATAATTTATTAGCCTACATTAGAAACAAGAACATGTGTCATATTCATTCATGTTTTTTGAGAAAAATAAAAACATATGAGAGCCAAATACGGCGGAGAAATAAGATACAATGAGGCCTGCACAAGGAAAACTGAGAAGCGTGCCGTTGGAATCCTGAAGAACAGTTGTTTGAATCATACTGGTGGAGAACTGCTGTACAGGCCAGAAACAACACACAAAACCCTTATTTAAATGGGGCGTGTCTAACACATTTGCGCCTGCCACCATTTGCGCAATCACTCTTAGTAAATGGCACACAAACCGTGGTTCCAACTCTCACACAAAATTCTGGATTGCGTTTGCAAATTACTACACGCAAACAGGGATGTTGATAAATCTGGCCCAATGTGTTTGTTTCTGACAGATAAAAGTTCAAGCAAACACAATTACATGTCAAAGTTTTTGTTGCATTGTCAAAAAACTCCAACTCCCAAATGTGGTTTTCTAAATACACTTCCAGTCCAATTCCATGTCAGGATGATAAATAAAATGTGTAAAAATGGGATAACCATTATATATCCATGGAATACTGTCCAAATGTGGAAACGAGAATCCACATATTTATTATCACACAAAAGAGAAAGAATTTTAACTCATTAATTTCTACGCCATGAAACACCAACCAAATGGTGAGGATATGAATAAACCAGATGGAGATTATAAATTATATTCGCTATAATGAGAAGAAGAGTTGCAGTTGAAGATATGAAATGCTTTTTTCCCCCTGTAGTTTCTAAACCTCCAGCTGTCTGTGAAGTCTCAAGCTTCTTGGAAGAACAACAGAGCCATGGTTCAAGCCAAAAGCAACAGAATAAGTACACAGAAATAAAGAGCAAGCCAAATATTTGAAGGGGATGTTTTTAAAGCTTGCTGTATAGACTGCATGGCTGGTTTGGATATGGCAAATCTACGGAAGTTCAACTAAAGATATTTTGAGTTAGACATCTGTTCCTTATAAAATAATAAAAAGAAAACTTGCAGAGATAAGCAAAAGTGGTTTTGATAATTGCAGGCACTGGCCTTCTTCACCTTCATGCTTTCTTTTGTTCATGAAATTATGTCCAGTTACTAACTGAGACAAGGTTTTAAGAATTAAAGACACTCATCTGAGTTAAATCCTATTTTGTCATCTGTCTAATAATTAAAACAGCAGTTTGGCTTACAAAATTCAAGACTTGGATGGCTTTTTTAATATATTGCTTCACAGTTATGAAGCCAAGGGGAAAAAAAACAACTTTTACTCAGTCAGGGGTTTTTAAAAAACATACAAAATTACTTTGGCTTAAACATCGGTGCTGAGAGATTTCATATGGGATCTGGTTTCTGCCAAGTGTTATCGAGAAATATAATCTGGGCCCATTTCTCCAGGGTGCACACTCTTAGAGAACTGCCTGAGCTGTTTGTTCTATCCTCACATTTTTTAAATGTCCCATTCAGGAGGTCAAGATAGCGTTGGGTGACTTTTAGGCCCACCTGCCAGTGTAACATGGGACAGGTGACCAGTCAGCTGGGGGCAAGCCAAGATCACGATGTTCAAATAGAAAGCATAACTACAAGTGTGTTCTCTCATTAATCTATTTTTATTTATTGAACACTTAAATCAATCAACATTGCATCCAATTTTATTTCGCACACTGAAAACACCTGCTTTGCCTGTATAATCTTTAAAAAACACACTTGTGAGGGTGATGGATTTTATGATCTCAAATACATTTTACAACATTATCAAACTATTTTAATGCGGGGCTAATGATCAAACAGTGGTTTCATTTTCTATGCAGTGTGCATTTTCCCTAAGCTTAAAAGAAAGGAGGACAAAGTGAACTGTGTATTAGAGGGAAAAAAAAATACAGAATGCTTCATTACTTGTCTGAATTTGCACCAATAAATATTAGAGAAGAATTGTAAATGTCAAGAAAATAACTCTTTAACCCAGAAAGATTGGCTGTTGCACTTCTCTTCTTAGAAAACCACAGTTTCTTAAGAATTCCTTGAAGATGTTCCAAAATCCAGCAGCACATTCCTTCCACACTAATGGTGTGGTTTGCATGTGGCTGTAACACATCAGCTGGCACTGACCGACTATTTGCCCAAAGGACAGAGGCCGTGTTTTAGTGCAGTGACCCATGAATGCTGTCTCTGGTCCTGCACTTTTAAAGCAACGGCAGGTTAAAAATTTCATAAGACACCATCAAAAAGACATGAGGCAGTAAGGCGTTCCAGTTTGGCTGCGTAAATGTTTCCCCTTTTGAGGAGTTAAAATAACCACTTACAACACGTACAGCTCATCTGCCGATAAAAGGCAAATGTTACTTATTCAGTCAAGCCATCTAGACAAGTTAATTCATCACAGTTTGGAGCATGTTGGAAGATTGTCCAAGAACCATCAGTGCAATCTTTGCATAATCCACTTTGGGTAGCTGGAGGATGCTGGGTCATTTGAGTGCTTTAACCGCATCATATTAAGCAACTGTTCAGTGATGCTGTGATTTCAACCTCGGTGTTCAACCACTAAACTATTTTCAGACATGCGCTGCTTTCCATTAATCTGGTCACTGAGCATGTCTGGGTCCTTAATTATCTTCCGAGTGCCTTTCTGTGATATTTTTAAAAGGACAATTTGAAAAGGTTAACCCAACAACAGTAAATGTGTCTCTTCTGACACAGCTAAATTCTGAACCACGGTCACATTGACAGGCATGACAGCAGTCTGCGAATGATCAACAGTTCAGAAAAAAAAACAAAAAACAAAAACCCAACAAAATCAAGTTATTAAATAATAACATTGCTGGTCAAACTTTCAAACTCCATCTATAATAATTAACACTTTTTTTCTTTTGTATCTGAGCCAAATTAACATAAGAACTCTAGTTAAAAGTATTTTTATTTCTCAAATTGTTAACAACCTTGCTGCCGAATCACAATAAAATAGCTACAAACTACACACCATTTGAAGTTTTGTTCAATGAGCTTAAATGTAGGAAAGTAATAATATGAGCTTCTTCCCTTCATTGCTGTTTTGAAAAGATAATATAACATGTTAGAATTAAAAAGTAAAAATAGGTGGGTTTCCATTCTGGGGTCAAAACAAGGAGGCTAGAACAGTAATAAGGATGACCTCCTTCTCGATCCTTTCAGCCTTTGTATCTCTATTAGTGTCGGGCCAGGTAGGATCCATTAATACTTCATATCATTTGGTAGATTACCAGCAGACAAGAAAATAAGAGAAGTTGACAAAAAAGAATAAAAAAAATAGAGGAAGGAAAACAAAC
Source organism: Arrhamphus sclerolepis (assembly GCA_037176975.1). NCBI lineage: Eukaryota > Metazoa > Chordata > Actinopteri > Beloniformes > Hemiramphidae > Arrhamphus > Arrhamphus sclerolepis. Next base: position 4,993,817 of record JBAMYA010000021.1, on the reverse strand, counting down.
TGGAACAAGATCAAAATACAGATCTTGAGCTGAGATAGTTGCTGCATTTTTGTTGTAGTGGTGATGAATGAGAAGACTCAAACCTCATATCCAATCAGCGCTACCCAGCAGTTTTTCAGGAAAAATATCTAACCCATGGCAGGGATTTGTCTTGGTCCTGTGAAACTACCCTAGACCCTGCAAATGGAAGCTAAGATATATATGACAGTTTGTTGTGAACAAACAGAGACTCTGAGGTTTATGTTATCATACCTCATCTGATACACTGAATAAAATCCCACAAATACCAAATATAACACAAACATTGTGTCTTTTTCTATCACATTTAGATCAAAGTCTGAATAAATTGTGTGTAACATAAATGCAAAAGTGACAAATGTTTGAAAGACTGCACCTTCTCACCTTAACACATCAGTCAAGTCATAAATGTTACCTATCTCATGTCTGAAAAGAGCTCAACTGTGGGATTGTGGGTTATAAACAAGAAAACCCAGGAGTCAGACTGAAACTCTGCTAAAAGCACACCAGGATGGCAATACACGCCCTGACCTCAGGCAAAAGAAAATTAAATGTGTCTGAGTGCATTGCTGGCTGCCAGTGACTGACTTTTTGGTCAATAGGAATTGCTTGCTACTAAAAAGGTGGAGTATAAAAAAAGACTGCGGTCATGTCGGCCACAATATACTAACCTAAGTAAGTTCACAAGAGAGCAACCCTCTCAGAAACAATTATTATTATTATTTTTTTTAAGAATACAATCAAATCACATTTCCTGGAGGGTGAAAACAATAATTTAAAAGGATAAAGATTCTAACTTTCTAAGTCATGACATAGCATAGTTATTCTTGAGCAGAACAGTCCAGCTTCCCTTCTGGAAATGAAAACTGCTGTATGTGTTGTCCATATGTAGAAAATAAGCTGCTAGACAGAGGAATCAGACACAATACCTCCCCTTCAGTAGAACTAGAGAAGATATACGGGTTCTGAAAATGCCAGGGCAAAACTACATCTCAAGTCATGCAGGTCAGGGAAGCTTTCAGCCAATTAGGGTAGAGCTGTGTCGTCATAGAGATGGCTTGCAGCCTGTGTAGTTTGAGAGGAGCAACAGCATCTCCTGACCCACCCTGGCTGCAATCGTCTTGCTCCAGTGACGTTTTAAAATGATCTGGTGGTGTTCTCTAGCACTAGTAAGAGCCAGGCAACATGTTTAAACATCATACGTTTCTTGAAGACAATCATGCATCGTATCAAACTGAATGCGCCCATCATGGAAAAAGCAAATATAACGACAGACTTATAATGTCAACAGAATGCAACTGAGTCAGATAATTGCAACAAACACTGCCACCTTTTTTTTTCATAAGCATTAAACATTTTTAGTTCCTGTTCTTTAACAAGCTGGAGCCAAGTACAAGCACGAGGCTTGTGATCCTGGCAGGAGAGTGATCATTAGCCAGCCCTTCCCCCAGGTTTTCCTGTGAAGCAGCTGGAACCAGCTGCAGATTTTTTTTCTCCTAATCAAACTCTGATCTGTCCTTCTAATGCTGCGGTGGCTGACAAGGAGCCCATATGTATAATAGACCTGTGGCGACTTTCGCCCCGTAGGAGTGACTATAACTTTACTGTTACCCAACAGAAGCTGCGGGGAGCTGTGCTGTGGACAAGGTGTGTGGGCTACAAAGGCATCACAGGCAGCCTAGAGGCAGGAAAATTCAGGGATTTTTAAAAGTAATTACTCTCATACCGGCATCACGTGTAAATACAAATGCTCACAGCCAGCTTGCAGAAACGAGGATGAGAATAAAATTAACCCAATTACATCTGCTGAGGTTTTCAACTTTCATCTCTCCTTTGCTTATAGGTTTGTTTATTATTCATGTTTTTTTTGTGTATGTTTGTATTCTTGCACTTTTTATGGACTGAAACTGCAAAATGTTATTAACAGACTGGGGTGCAAACGCAAGTCATGGAAAAAAAAAATTAAATAAAATTCTAAAAGTACTCTGTAATTTAGTGGCAGTGAAAAAGCAAAGACTACTTCATGTTTACTGTAGCAAGCAAATGTACTCTCTTAGATTCATGTCATGATTCCTAATCATGATCTAAATGTTTGCCAGAGTGAGTTAATGAGTGAACAACAAGCTCCTAAATGGATTTAATTTGTTCACAATGATAACTGCCTCATTATCTGGGTCACCATTAATAAACTGCTGCCCATCCCTAAAAAGCAGTGTGCACTCGAAAATACCAAATCAAATTGTGACAAGAGCAAATGTGCTTGTATTTGTGACAAACAGTTATTATATTACATTATGTTTTGTAGCCCATCACCAGTGGTTTAAAATAAACATTCACAGGAGCTCAGATTCCACGTATAGTTGGGGAAAATAAAAACCCTGTCATAAAATAGGGCACATTATGAATGCCTCTGAAGAATGAGCATGCTTTATATACTCTTAATGTGGATGAATAGGGCAGGAGAACTCAAGTAGCGCCTGGGCACAGCAGGGCAGAGAAGAGAGTTGGGACACAACTGTGGCTGAGGCAAAAGTTAAAACAGAAAGACCAGAAGCTGGGCAAGAGTCCCATTTCATCTAAAAAATGCCTGAGTCAGGAGATGAGAGAACCATTAGACCCAATGAGTCACAGGGAGAGGCTGGAAAAGCAGATCTGAACTGAGCGGAGTTCACGGTACCATCCTCAAAAAGACACTGGCCCCAAATGAGGCAATTTTGCCTACAGTGTGTCTCCTCCTCTGCACATCTGCAAATGTTCACACAAATACCTCCAAAGTTGTCATTGCTAACCATAAATTGCTGATGTACGCTCAGGCTGCTGGATTATTGCTCAATTACATTGTCCACAAGCAATGAAAATACAGATCACAGCTTGGTAAAACTAAATGTTATCAGAATTAATTTATTAATTAATTCTCATTAAAAAACACAAGAGTTTTGCTAATAAAAAGTAGAAAAGTGGTCATATCTGCTTGAAACTGAACAAACATATAGGTTACATTTTATTTTATTTATTATTTAAAATATAATAAAGCTGAAGATTAACCATCAGATGTGCCAGAGAAATTAGAAGAAAACGACATACATATACCAACAGTCTGAAACGGGAAACACAACGTCAATCACGTCGTACAGATGCAAGCACACAGTCAGGGATCTCCTTCTTATCTGTGATGTCACATTTCCTCAAACAAGTGTGAAAGAAGGGATTTCATGTGCAGGATTACCAAGAAATGTGAGCGTTTAGCAATGACCGTCTCAAAATATTGTTTATTCCACAAATCAAAAAGCACTGTGAACTACAGTCTGAACATGCATGGCAGTCAAGAGAGAAAAAAAACTAATTTTAAGTTTTTATTCATATATTCTATACGTTCATATTTTACATTCTGGTGACCACTGAAGTATCAGTTAAGGTGACTACTGTATCTATTTAGATGAGAACCTCTTGTTAAGCTGAAGATCTGCCCTTTGGTATTTCTGACAATTAGGAAGACCTGCTTTTCAGGACTTGTATACATTCTACAAATAACTATACAACATAAGACCCAAGGACAGTTTTCACAGTATTAGGCTCCTATTAACACAGACAATAGCTTTTATTCATTATGCAACGCATATCTTGTCGTCTCGTTGATTCACATGCAGTGCACAATCCTCCACTTGTGTTGATAAATAAAAATGGAAGCCAATTATTTTCTGCATAAAAACAAGACAAGAAGCGAGTTAAATGCTGCCTTGAATAATAAAGGCCCAGTGCTAGGAAATGAGTGTGGAAAACAAACTCAAATCCATAAAAGGAGCTCTTCTTCCCTGGTGCTACTTGATTAACTCCCAGCTTCCTCCAGCCCAGTGAGCCAACAATGAACTTAATGTGAGTCAACTAGATGCCTTCCTTTTCTTTATTCTAACTTTCAAATCACAGAGCTGTGTGACATCCTGCAGTGTTTGGTCCAATGCTCTCTCTGGCACCAACATGCCTAAACTTCTGTCTCATTCAGTGTATCAGAGCTCTTCTCCACTCCCTCTGAAGCAGGTAGGTAATCTCCTCACACTTTAGCCCGTGTCACATATCTAGACAGCTGGCCAGCCTAAGCCCCTCTCTGAGCTTTGAATACATCTGGGGGATGAAAAGAACACCAGGTGATGAAGAAACCTTCCGGCAAAAGCACAGGGATTTACTTAGCGCGCCCGCTCTGTGTAATGACCTCACCGCTAGCCTTTAATGGACACTTGAGTAAAATGGTTTATTAGTACTGAAAAACATTATGCAGAGGGAAAGCTGGCTGTGGGGATTTTGAGATAAATTCCAATATCCTGAGACAGACTTCAGTATACTCTCATCTAAGAACTAAGCCGTCTGCCTATTGGAGGGGCCTGCTATCTCCTGAGCCCAGCTTGTCAAATACATACCTTTTACCTCATTACCTGCTCAGCACACACATTATTGAGGGAAAAGAGGTGAATGTAAGATAAGCACAAAGAATTCTTGGGCTGAGCGCAAACAGCCGTCCTGCTTCCTCCTGATAAAAAAGGAAGAGAGGCCCCTCGGCTTCCTGCTCTCTGTGAACTCTGGAGCTGCCAGCTGCCCCATGTTTAGGTCACACACTGCTTCCTGGCCCACATGGATACATGCAAGGGACAAAGGAATGCACAAAAGTGTGAATTCTGTGTGCCCATGCATGAGTTTAGCTAAAAGCTGATCTAAAAATGATCTTATCAAACAGGGCTCCTGCCACAGATGACCACAGTCAGAACAGCTGCCTCTGTTTTAGCATTTATAACCGTCATGCAAACCATTAACACGCAATACATAACACTACAAAGTAGTTGCAAGTGCCTCTTAGATGTTTTTTTATTTAGTTCTTGCAAACAGATACTATTGAAAATCACTGATTTCACAGTGATCTTCACTGAGAAGAAATACTTTAAGAAATACTTTAAAAATTGCACATAAATAAACTCATGAAGATCCAATTTGTCTTTAAGACAAAGTGTTATGTACCCCTACAGTTTAAACATGAGTGAAGCTGATGTCTAATTTTACAACACTAATATACTGTATTGGATGTGATCAGGTCACATTTTGCTTTAATCTTATTCTTCAGAGTAAATGAAGACTAACTCATTCTTTTCTTTATTGAACGAACTGAGCAACAATGGCTGCAAGCAGAATATCTGCAGTAAATCATCAAACAAGCTATTGAAAATGTTAAGATAAGAGTCTATTTTTGTTTGCTTTAAGTGGTCCTACTTTCAGCAGTTTCCACCATCATGAAAAACCTGTGATCCATGCAGGGCCAGGGTAAGAATTATAAAGGTTGCTGGTAAAGTGAGAATGACTAAAAATTCAGAGAATTGGGATATTTTCTTAGACTAGATGCTGTTTGAGATGAAAAAGTTATTCACACAGCATCTCACCTCTTCAGACTACTCCTCGGGTGAAACAGCATCAGGGTGGGGTGGAGGACTTTAAAGTTTCTTGAGCGGAGGAGAAAATGTTTGACGGGGAAAGAGAGAGAATTATTTTCCAAAAGCTGAATGACAGTGAGTTAATGAAGCGCTACCGATAAGATCTTGCATGGGTAATGCTTGCAGTTGATCTCATTTGAGATGTGCTCAAACCTCCAACCCAACGAAATAGCACCGTAACACCAGCAAACCGCACAAATATATGGATACATTCTACAAATAGATAAATGCAACAGCAAAATGGCAGCTTTTTACTAAAAATGGTTTTATGCTTGTCAGATAATGGAGGTAATGGTTGCAGACTTGCTTTCTCACTAGTTTATGATAGATTTACACATCAGCTCATGATATTTAATTACACTACTAATTTAAATCAATGAAAGCTGAGCTATTTCTCCTGTAATAAATATCAGATAGATTATGCACTAAGATTACTGGCATGGTAAATAAACCATAGAGAATCAATGTGACAACAATGAAAAGATGAAAATCCACCATTCAAGCAGGTCCTGTGTTTCCAAACACATTGTGTGACTACTTTTAACATACCTCCAAATACCTTATCTTTCAACTTATACAACAGAGATGGTCGTACGTAAGACACTGATCATGAAAACACAGTGTGTTAATAGAGATAAAACTCAATTTATCTTTTACTTTTCTCTCTTTATCAAACAATCAATTTTTTAAAGGAATGTGTTATAGCTCAACAAGCAGTAACAGTTTACATAAGTTATTCTTAGGCTGGGACAACTCTGAGAGCTATCTCATAATATTTTTGCACAAGGCACCTTTTACTTGTGTCTGCCAGGTTTTTGTGTTTTTTTTTCATCTCAGTGGACCTTGAAAATGATGCACTTTATTCACTAGGGCTGGACCCAAATATACAGAAATCCAGTCATTCGTAGATTTGTCATCATGTTATTTGTTTATTTATTGTTAAAATGTGGAAGTAATATTCTAATAGACTTCTGCCTGACCACAAGCAGAAAATGCTTTTATTTATTGGCAGACATGAACTTCACTTGCAGTCAGTTGTATTAAAAGATGGACGACATGATAGAGTCCTCAGCTTTGTGGCAACAATTTAAATTGAAAATTAAGACAGACTTAGTTAATAGTTGCATCACTACAAAGAAGCAGCCAGTAATTTTCTCACGACATACTGAATAATAACCACTACACAATTTTGCAGCATCATACAATCCAAGTTGCACAGGACAAGAGGCATGTGGTGTGCTGTGTAGTTAAATTTGTTGTATATGGTATAAGTGCATGTATTTTTACTGACACAGCTGATGCACAGCTGATCATATATAATGTTTTCAACACTTAACTCAACCAATGCTGAAACTTGAAACAAGGACACAAAAGGAATCTCAGCACTGCAAGCTACAGCAGAGAAAAGAGTCCACACTGCCACCTAGAATTTGGTGGTTTCATTACAGCAGACAAGGGTTATTAGCACGATTTATGCTTTTGCACAGCAGCTACACACTTAAGCTATCCCATCTCTGGCACCAACCGATAGACAGCAGTGCGCTTCTGTCTCAGTTTCCTTTTTGAAGCAAACAAAGTATATCTGAGATGAGCTGGAGCTGATAAATGTTGATCATCAGTTGTTTTTACAGATAGTGCAGCAAACTATTGTTCCACCTTAATTCAATACAACAAGAAGAAATAGCGTCGGGAAATTCAAAAACAGAGAAGAACAAATCTGCCAATCACGTATCTATGTGTAGCTATGTTTGAAGAGAGGTGCATGCTGGGTCATGCTGTAACCTATGCAACAGGGTTCACTCCTATTCTGTAGCTACAGTGTAGCTTTGACACAGAAGCATAAATCAGCCTTCAGGGTTAAATCCCCATATCAAGGCTACACATAGGTGCCACATAGAAGCATAAATCATGCAGAGTGAACTCCACAACATGCTGGACCAGCCCCATCATTCACATTACAATCCTGTTTCCACTGCACTGTGGTCTCAATACACTGACTTCTTCCACCTAAGCTAAGAGCGATAATATTTGCTTGCAATGTTTTTGTATCAAACCCTGATATGTGGTTGTGGTGTCGGTACACTTTGTACTCACACTGCAATTAGAGTAAAACATCCAGTTTTAGGCAGGCACCAGACCAGCAGCTGAGCTTTGATATAAGCCAATTTGAAGCAAAGAAACTGTGTTCAGTGGACGAGCAACTGCACTGGGAGGACAGTCAGCACTCATGAAATGCAGTGCACATGTGTAGTATATAAAAAAATACACACCTTCGTGGCTTTTAAACCACTGATGAAAAACACACCTTTCAGAAAGCAAATTATTTCTGCCAGCTGAAAAGCAAATTTCATTTTCTCATGTCTCCTGACAACAAAGATGCTGAACCCATTACAGGCTGAGGCGCGTGCGTCACACACATTAAATGAAAGGTCCTCTTGCAATCGAAAAAAGCAATTTTCTCATTGAGCCAATAGATACTCCATTTAGTTCCGGACTCTCTACGGACCACTGCTGCCGTAGTGGGGCTGATATAGGGTAAAGCGAGTGTAGAGTGATGACCCAGCCTCGTTTGCCCTATGCCTTTGCGTCTCTGAACCCAACGATATGGATACAGATGGGCTCTGCAGATTGGATGGAGGAGGAGGCCATGTAGGGAAGATGTGAAAAGATGGGGATGAGAGGAAGAAGGGGTAACAGATGAAATGATATGGAGGGAACCAGAGTATAGGGTGGAGAGAGGTTCTGGTGAGGCAGGATGATTCACAGATGTAAACTGAGGACTGGCCCTCAAATGACTGGCCAAAAAGGCAGTGGCCTTGTTCGAACCTTTGAACGCATGTCAGCTTATATCAAGGAAGAAAGAGTTAAAGTGTGAGAAGGAAACTGAGGCGAGAGACAGAAATCAGAGGCACCCAACCATGTGGAAGCACAAGCTGATTAATTTCAGCCTTTTAATGAGCGATGCTCTGCCAGGCTGGGCAGCATCAAGTCAGCCACCCTCAAGTCAGTCTCTCAGCAGGAGCTGCCATACACCAGAATTCACACCTCCTGTCTCTGCCAATGACTGGATGACACAGGAGCACTGAACTCACCACACTGTCTTTCCTTTTAAGTGTTTATCACTGCCACTGTAAATGGAAGATGAAGTGTAACTGATAGAGAAACTATTAAAATAAGAGACTCATGAGTTCTCTCTGTGTGTGGGAGGTATTCATTAAATTCAAGAGAAACATTTAATTTTGATCCTCCTGTTGCCATTATGACCTTTACTCCATGCAAACATTTCACAGAAGATTCACAAAACCTGTTAGTTGTATTAATATTTATTTAGAAATTATAACTGAAAGCTAATTACAAAACTATTTCTACTCTGCAACACTCATGTGAATCAAGCAGGGGAGAGAAAGACTTCAGGCTGAGTTTAGTCATCTGCATTGGCAGCTGCTCCAAACGCATCAATACTGCCGTTTCTTTTCTTTTTCTTTTTTTTTCTTTTTTTTTCTTGACAAGCCAAATGCTCTCCCCGCAACATGATGAATAAACAAGCCTCTGTCTCCAGTCTGTGCGCATGTTACGCTACCAACGTCCATTTATTTGGTTTAGGGGGAGAAATAGTGATATGCAACAACCAAAACAAAAATAGATGGTGGAACGAAGAGGATAAAGATGAGAAAAAAGAGAACTCTTTACATGATGTAGGCTGGTGGCTCAGCTCATACATCAGGACAGGCGCAGATTTGTCAGACTGTCCATGCTGACTGGGTGTTGTAGTATTCACTTTTCTGACAAGCCTGAGGGCTACTGGTAACTTCAACTTGAGGAACACTCACCTGGACACTACTGTGTGTTAATGGGTCCCGTGGAGACAATCTCCTAGGGGCGAAATGTGATTAAATCAGGGCTCCAAGCTGTTACTACTATACCTAGACAAATGTTTCAGTTGAGTAAAAACTTAACTTTTTACACAAAGCCTGCACTTCTTTTTTTTTTTTGCTTTAGTTTTTCCTACAACTTGAGCTATGCATGCTACGTCACTGTAATAAAATCAACCTTAATTTGCCTGAACACTTTCATAGTCACATGCCAAGTGCTTTGTAATAAAACATGTGACTGTATTCTCTAAGTATATTGACTTTTTTCCTTCTTTGGAGACCCTGAATGCATCATGCTTGCTCCAGTGGAGATCTGACAAGACAGAAACAAGAATGGGCTGGGTTTTTTTGGACGATGCACCCCTCAGATTAATGCAAACTGACAGCGAATTTCTGCCCTGCAGCAAAAGGTAGGCCGGTCAGAGACATCCATCTGGTGACAGCTTGCATTTCTGCAGACAGCCTCCGCGCTGCTGGCTGAGTCCTCCGTGGGAACAGTGCCAGCTTGGAGATTTGACACACGGACTTCACTCCGGACTGGCCACTGCTGCCAAGTTTCCCATAATGTAATACACCATTTACAAAACTGCAACTTTGGCTTCAAATGGTGTTTGATAGATAACCAGTGTAGTCTAGCCATGGATGGCTCTCTTACAGGAATGGTCAAATAAAAATGTGTGCATATTGGTCTCATAAGTCTGCCGGGTGTGATATGACGATTAATAATGGCAACTATCTCATATGTGTGTACTTGTCGCTCGGCGTTTAGTTGCATTTGTGATGTGAATGCAACTTGTTCCAACAAAAGTAGCAGCGACCAAACACCAAACACCCCAATCAGAGACACGCTGTTGTAAATAAGGCTTCATTTCAACGAGGCACTCACGAAACCAAGCAGACGCTTTAAACATGTGATAATTTATCATCCAATTCATCAAACAAATAAATTCATTTTCTGCAAAAGCGACGGATTCGTTTCTTACCTCAAGACGCAGATCAGCTCCGAAACCTCCGTCTGTGACGAGCTGCTTTCTCTCACAAATGTCACTAAAACTGTCTTCACTGAAGTGGATGTTTGAGTTCAGGTGTTTTTTTGTTTTGTTTTTTTGTTCTTTTGTTTGTTTGTTTTTTTTAAGATCACCTGGGGTGTCTACTCGACTGAATCGCTCCCTGCAGCGTCCGACTATTAAAATCCACTATTCCGAGATCTGCGATCCCAGTTTAGACAAGCATGCGGTGTTGGGGGCAGACTGGTATGCAAACAGTTTTGTGAACTCACTGGAAGCGGAGCGGCAGATCCAGCAGCTCCAGAGGGCGGAGACTCCGGACGCGGACACGCCTCCAGTTTATCTCCATCCATTGTCACTCCTGACACGAATTTGCGCAGAGTTCTGACTAGTTTGTGTTTGACCACTGTCAGAGACACTGATAATAAAGTTACATCTGGATCTGCAGTGATTAGTCCATTTAGAACCGAGTAGGAAACATTGTACATTTTTTTTAAAGCAATGATCAATTGTATTTATTAAATTCTTTAAAAAAAACAAAACAAAACAAAAAACTGTTCAACCACAGAGAAAAGTTGTAGGTCCTTCACAATCATTTCAGTGTTACTTGTTATATCCATGACTCTTTGTGTATCACCTAGGTGACATAACAAAATAATTAAGATAATTCAGTGTATAACCTATCTGCATGTCGCTTAGATAGGAATAGGCTACTAACATTCCTTTGACGGGTAACACAAAATGGTTATTATATTCAGCCATGTTAACGGGTTTGAGGTAGGTCTTTATATAACTAGGCTATATATTTTCGAGTTCCAGTAAAACAACTTCAATTGATTTCAACTAGCTGAATTTATGATAGTTTTATCAGTCTGTTAAAATTACACAAAATGAACCTGAGTGGAGTGAAGAGAAGCTGTGTCACATAGACTCAAAGAAAACACAAATATCGATCTCGTATCAGTCCAATACTGAAACCAAACTTGGTATTGATACTAGCGATATTTGGATTGATCAGTCCACCTCTAAGAGCCTGTATTTTGTTATCTACTTGTTGTTGTTGACTACATTTTTTTTAACTTTTATGTAGCTATTTATTTACTTATATGTTTATTTTAAATGCACTTTTTTTTATTTATATTTCAATCATTAATTCATCTTTTTCATTACCAATAGCTTAATTTTAGAATGTACCTGTTTATCTATTTCCATGTTTGTATTTTTATATATTTTAATCATCATTCTTCAGCATTTCCTCATTGACTAAAGATGGTGTTTCCTCAATTTCTGTTCTGTTATTAATATGGTTGTTTTCTTGTTGATGCATGATTGTGCTCTTCATTTAACTCAGAAGCTGAAAATTGCAACTCAGAACCTGAGTTGACTTTGTTACAATGACAAAGCCAGAAAATGATTCTTTCCGAAAGCTGAATTAGCTGTTGCTACTGCTAGCTATTGTTAGCATCGATACTTTATTATAATGTTGCACGTGGTCTTAAGCACTGATGAAAAGCAAAGAGCACTAAGCATACATTTGGCTATATGTGAATTAAATAAGACATTATAACCATTATAAAACAGTGCATTTAGCCTAGTGTTTACATTTTTGATGCAAGTAGCCACCTAGTCATGGAGGGCGGAGTCTGTACAGATCAGGTCTATTCTATTGGTCTAACCAACAGACATATATAGATGGATGATCCATGACTGATGTCACCCACTGGTTTCTACAGAGAGCTTTTGAAGCTCAGTTTTCCTCGAACATGTTGAGAAGAGTCAAGACAAGCACGTCAAATGAATCTATGCATCTGATTGGTCAGCTTTATTGTCAGTAAATAAATTTATCTGACATTGTACAAAAACATTCTCCCCCCGTACAGTTGTCATGGATATAACATCTACCTATAGAGACCAAAATTGATTTTTGTACCAGTCTTTAAATACATTTATTTCTCCTGCAAAGCCAGCCATTTTAACCATATGCTAAGTGAGGCAAGCTAAAACAGCTGTCTGCTGTGACTGAAAACAGATAAGCTTCCAGACTTGCTCATTCTGTCTTTTTGCATCATGGCGCTATGCAGTACCGAGTTTAAAGAAGCTTCAAAAATACAACTGAGAAAACCTACTAGTGATGCCACAAAGCATTTGTGCAGTGGGGACTACTGCAAAAAATTGTATCCACTAGGTGGTGGCACCTGTCAAAACTGGCCGTTATAGGGTAGCCCCTATTCGTCTTATATGGACTATAATTGCGATTTAAAGGAACGTTCCAGTTGAAATTTCTGACTTGGAACTCAAAAATAACAACAACAACAAAATAGTAATGATGGATACGTTAATCAAACAGTGAGAAATGAGGAGTAAAACACTCTTTTTGCATGTTAGTATGTACCATTTTTTTTGAATAAACAGTTTTTGATTTCAGTCTTTCACTTCTCATTATTTCAAACACCCTTCAAAATTGTGCAAAAAAATTTGATTAAAATAAAATACATGTCTGTGTGGTCGCAGTCAATCACAATCACATACTGATCTCAAATTTATTTAATTTTGTTGCCTGATACAAATATGAATATTTAAAGTAAATGATCAAATATGTGTTACAGTTCAGCCGCTACCCTTGGGAGGCATTGTTTCAGGAAACTTTTCAGTATTTAATATAATCAGGTAACTGGAACACTACTTCATTCTACTGAAAGTTGATGTGATGTTGCTTTTGAGCATTCAGTTCAGAATCTGTCACCCATTATCTCATTAGCTGACTTAAAAAGAGACAGCAGCTGTTAGCAGCGATACTTACCGCTGCTGCTGTTGTCTGCGGCCGCTGCTTCAGTCCTGGTGTTAGTTTTCTGCTTAGATTGCTCTTGTTGTCAGCTGCATATAGTTTGGTGAGACCTCACTCATTCAAAGAGTTTAGTTTTTCCTTTATCTTAATTCATATGGCAGCCGGTAAAAAAGAAAAAAAAAAAAAAAGAAAATCAAGAATCCAGCATTAGCAGGACTGTGTGCATTAGGAGTCATCCAGTAATTATATTTTGTGTACTAAAATAAGGTAACTTTGACAGCACTAGAAAAACTTAAAGATATCGACCATGTTGAACACTTTTCTAGAATGGAAGACTTATACAGACGTTTTCATCCTCACCAGTGGAAAGACTCACTAATTTCTGTCAAAATACCTCATTAAATAACTGTCTTATTGTCAGTTTCTGTCACATTGAACATAAATAGTTTTGTGATAATTAGAGACAATAAGAAATTGTAAAACACATTTTCCATCTTTTTGATGTTTATCAATTATCTAAAGACAGTATTTGCCAGATTAATGAAAAATACCTATAATTATGAGCTGAATCCTCCTTTTTTGTTGCGGTTTAGGGTTGAAAGAGAAAAGACTTAAATTTCTGATTAAACGCAGCATGACATTTTGCAGAGAGGCTTTACAGATCAGATTCAAACAAATGCAAATACGAGAAGATGTTTTCATTCCTTATGGGGGTGTGTGAAGAAAACCTTCTGCAATACAGAACAAATGACTCAGTATTCAGTATTAGTGTTTATGTTAAAGTATTACTTCATTGCCTCTGCTGATTCCACCAACAGATAACACTCTGATTTAGCTACTGATAGTTAATGTTTGTCCACTGTTAATTATTCACGCTGTGTGCCTGTCCCTCAGCCAGAAAATAAGAGGAGTGTTTTTGTTCCACTTTTGGAGGGGGCTAGGATTGTTTTTTTCTCCCCCTGAGCTCCTTGTGTCACAAAATCTACCACAGATGGAGAGCAAGATAAGCGCCCCACACACTGATCTTCTTGCCTTTTCCTCCGAGGTCGTGACACTGACATTCTCACTGGCCTACGTGATACCTCCAACCCCCAGTCTCCTTGTGTTTTCTCCTGGTCACTTTCTCATTGGCCCCCAGGAACCTTCTGCAATTTGAAGAGAGTCTTTGGATTCAAGGGGAGAAAAAGTCTTAAACTAAAGTTTAAAAGGGGGCAAAGATTTACTTAAGGAAAGATTAGTTTTAAGAACCTTTGTTGGCGTTTTGGTGCAGGGTCTCTACCTCAGTGTCACAGGAATCATTTGGCACTTGGAAGAACAGCTGTGACATATTTTCCTTTTGGCTCCTTGGATATTTTGAGTGTGTAAAGAAAGGCTGAAGTAACCAAACAACCCCCACTCACATGGATTATTGGTTTTCTTTCACTCAGGACCTTCACTTGGTTTAGTTCAGAGATAGTTTGTTTCTCGTAGAAAGCTAATAACTGATCAACAAATGCAGCCCAGTGGAAGCAGCACACCAAGAAACAGCTCAAGACCAGTATAGAGGTTTGATCTGTCAGTTATGGTCCTCAAACCTGCCTAGAAAGCTTTAGGTTGCTGTTAAAAGTATAAACACAAAACAAACAAACAAAAAACAAAACAAAACAAATCAAATACACATAAGAAATCTTGAGTTGGTACTTTGTTAATGCAACAAGAAAATTGGGTCTTGTATCTTCAGTGATGCAAAATAATCTATATTAGCACAGATGTATTTAGCAACAAAACAGTTTTATTGTGTAAACCTAAAAAGAAACAAGTGTTTCCAAACCCAAACCAAGTAATTTGATGTTTCATTATCTCTCTTTTTTGCTGTTTAGTGGCTTATTAAAGCTTGATGATGCTTACTATGTTTACTCCTGACTTTTAATATAACACTCTGGAAATGCTCATTTGCATAAAATGTCTGTGTTTTAACAAAACTGGAATTATCATGGTTGTTTTGACAAGAAACCATCTTGGTAATGGTAAGTGATTTCATGATTTTGGCAGCTGATAAATACAACTGTTGCAGAGAAAACCAGTATTTCATCTTGTGGCTCTAACTCACTAATGTGATTAAATGGGACCAGGTCAGTAACAAGATTAAGATCCTGACCTAAACAGTCAAAAGTAAAGAAGGGCAGAGGTTCACCATTTAGCAAAAGGCTGTCTGGGAGATACTTTCAATAGCTTAAGATTAACTGTTCTCAACAAATAATGTAAGGAGCTGGGAAAATGTGAAAAATACAAAAGAAAAGAAATATATTTCACTGACTTATATATATATTTTTTAAGGCAGTTTGTTAATATTCATCCAAATTCATATTTTAGGCCTGGAACACATTTCAACCAAAATTAGTAAGGTGGTGATCTAGTGCTAGTGAAGTGTTTGAAGACAAAAATAAAAGTCATATTTCACATAGGTGAAGTAATCTGTAGGAATTTACTGGACAACCAAATATGTGATCCCTGAGATATCACCTACTCCTATTACAGAGCTACATTCACAAATGTCACTCAAATCCTTACTGTGCAAAAAAGAATCCTGACTTCAACACTGCCTGGAGGTGTTTTTGACATCTCTGGACTCAGAGGCACCTAAGATGGACCATCACACAGTGGAGTGTTGAGTGGTCAGATGAATCATTCATGTACGTATGTATGTATATATACATATCTATCTATCTATCTATCTATCTATCTATCTATCTATCTATCTATCTATCTATCTATCTATCTATCT
>JBAMYA010000021.1:4954680-4977800 GCA_037176975.1 Arrhamphus sclerolepis | reverse complement strand
GAAAGTTGAGTTTTCCCTTTAATATAATTACTGCTGTTTGGAAACATGACAAGAGCACTATTTGCTTTGAGTAACTGAATGCAAACAGAGCCAACTGTTCCCATAAATGCTTTGAGCCATTATGCTGAATTTAAGCTTCATGGGGAGAGAGCATACAATCTGTGCAGCATGTCTCTCAATATGCAGTCTACATTAACAATACTATTACTAAACATCTATTAAATGCATCTTATGACCTAAATACCAGCACAAATTTATGTTGACAAAACTGACGACAATGCAAAGCCCAAAGCACCCAACATATATGCCTGCAAAGTAGATAATCCTCAAAGATTGCTGTCTAGATGATGAGCAGCAGTGCAGATTAAAAAGGCTTAGTTATGATAATCATTGTTCTCTGACTGAGCCCAGTCACTTCGTAACCCTCTCCGTCTCACCTATTACATGTTTTTTTTCAACAACACATCAGTTTAAACTTATGGTTTAAACTGTTTATTTTTTGTTTGTTTTGTTTGTGTTTATTAGTTCTCTGTGTTTAAATATAGGACTATACACACACACATAAACACACACACAAAAATGACTAACCTTTGCATCTTCTCATTTTCTGTACAATAAGAAATGTGTTTTTGAGCACAAGTGTATAGTCCAAAAACTCTATGGTCACAACAGTCAGGGTGTCACATGTGCAGTTTAGATAGGACATGGCTATAGGCTGACTAGGCCATTTGACCGGACTTCTTTTTGTCTCAATGCACATGTGCATAAATTAAATGAATTTACCATCTGAAAATTTTCAATGAAGTGAGCTCCTGCTGAAGTAATTTTACTGACATTATGTTACAGCAAATTATCAATTTGAAATCTGTACATAACAGATGTATTTACTTATTCATTTATGTATTGATGTAGTTAATGAAGAACATGATCTTTGTGTCTTTCATTTAATCTAGTTTAATATTTCATGCTTCACATCCTGTTTCAACCACCAGCCACAACTGATGTAGATGCAGTCTCATGAGCTAGAATTTGTTTCGTCTATCTGACCTTGGAACACACAACACAGTGGTAAAAACATTCACGTCATACTTTCACAAATATATTCACAGCCTGATTGGTTATACTGGTCTTAGTCAACAAGGGATATAGACAAATAAATAGATGGATAGATAGGAAATTAGGAATTTTCCTTTAAATAGGTTAACAGGTCCAAGCTGAACCTACAAAACCAAAACCATCTCAACCTGGACAGAAAATACAGAATTTGGTCTGAAGAGAAAATAAAGAGTAGGAAGAACAGCGAGATGGAAATTTGAAACGGAGCCACGCTGCAATGCCGACATTATCATTATGACATTGTGAAACTACTATATATTACTGCTGAAATCAAATGGCATTTAGAGAAGACTATGTTTATTTGAAATGTAACGCCTGCACAAGGAAAGAGGAGGCCCAGGATGTGTGCATGACAGAAATTACTTAACAGGAAAAGAAAAATCAAAAACCTGATGAATGAGTCACCTGAACTTACCAAACTCTATGACCCCCAAGATTTAGTTTTTCTCTAAAGCACACATTTCCTCTCTGTGATTTGGCACAAAGTGTGATCATCACCAGCAAATGTGCAACAGTCTTCAAGGGATATCAGAGCTTGGTTTTTGTACAGAGAGCCAGTATGATTCCCTCATGAGAGGCAAATGGAAGATTTACTACAGTCTCACACTGTTGAAATGCAAAAAGTCAGGCAATGTTCCAACATACCGATCAATGCCTCCTCCTAATAGTCTTATATGACCTATTTACACATCTGTGAGGTCATGGTGTGGGGAGGTGAGGGGCAAAAACAAAAACAAACAAAAAAATAGCCTACATCATCTTAATACCACTAAAGCCTTTAATGCCATGCAAGAGTCCTGCTTTAACATCAGCAACAATGGGTGACAGTTCACTGTCTAAATGGCATTTTGGTGAGTATCTAAATTTCCAGGAACAACATTTGGTTTAAAGTCAGACTAATGAGTAAAGTTGCAGGTTGAGCGATAATGTGGGCTGTTCATATATTTCTAGGAAAGTATTATGTTGTTAATAAGGTTGATAAGGAGGAATTCCCCTCTTTGAAAGGAAAGAGACTTAAAGTGAATGACAAAAATGGGCAAAACCCTAACTGTGGTTGAGGAAACTTGTACCATTGCAAACCTTTGTTGCAACAACTGAGAGATGAAAAGATTTTTCTTGCTTCATAGTCGTTGCTTTTAACTATAATGTTGCTTAAACATTACAGTAGCCACACTGATGAAGCTGATTACATAACAGAAATTTTCCACACTTATTTTTTGATAAATAAATGGCATGTCAATGCTGGTTATCTAAAAATTGAAAACATTCAACCCCATCTATGAGCTGACTGGTTAAGTCCATCTGTCATTAGATACCAGACCCCTGCCATGGGAGGAGGACCACCCAACACCTGGAACATTGAAACATTGCATTGAAGACAAGGATTAGCTAATAGCTAACATCAGCTAATATTGCTACAATAAATAGTTAAATAAAATGAGGCACAGTTCAAGACACAGGTAGACTATGAACCAGTTGAAGAAACCCACAAAACTGGCATAAAAAAATCAAACAAACCAAAAAAAACATATCTATATTATTATTCTGCACTGATTGACCTCATACATAACAATGAAAAGATGAAGTTAGAGAGCATGATTATGACCTGTATACTTAGAACGATGTGAGAATGTAAGCAGGATTAAGTTGTGCTTTCTGGAAAGTTGTGGAATACAATGATTTTAGTGGTGGGGATGTATGTGGCATATACAGTTTGATCACAAAGCAACAGAAAAAAAAAATTAAGTCCTGAAAGAAGAAATAAAATTGATAACAAAAAAAAAAGGATGATGAAGGATGCCTCTGTTAGACAGAGTTCATTACTATTACTGCCAACTACATATGTATAAACATCAGAATTTACACCACTTCTCACACTAGTACCATTTAACAACCTGTCAAAACAAGTTATTTCTCATTAAACTTATATTTAACTTATGTGATCAAATTGTCAATTTGACAAATCAACTGTGATACTATACTGTAATACTTTAGAGGTTTCACTGCTCTTACAAATCTATAAAAAAAAAAAAAAAATAGGGCGCTCTGTTTTCAAGAAAAAAAAAACAACCCTATGAACATTTAAAATAAAAGAGGACATTATTTTTTTTTTAAGTACCAGGGTTATTTTGCTGCCCACTCCAGCACATAAATATACTCCACTTTGGATTATGATGCCACACAACACATTTAATCCTCCATGTTGGTATAACACCAGACTTCGTGTCCCAATTTAAATGCGTAAATGTTTCATTAGGCAGCGTAACAAAATATAATGTTGGGGGTGGTTAGGGTTGGGGGGCAAAAAATGAGGACAAGAGTACCGAAACTGCTATCAGAGTAGACGAATAAAGTATATTTCCAGTAGCTGAATGTCCTGAATGTACAGATGAGCTCAGACTAAACATAGACTGCGTCTCCATAGCGATAAACCAGTTTTATGAAGTCGGAACTGTACTCTTTCCCTGCTTCACAATGAAAAACTCATTGAAAATTAAGTGTATTTCTGGCACAGAAATAAGCCTATTCACGACACTTCGTTCCTTTATTCAACCGGTAGTAAAACTTCGTAACGTCGTATTGACTCAGTCATTAATTTCAATCCTGTTAACTAAACTCTAGTTTACTTTATTTTATTTCTAATTCGACTCGCTTAAGAGAAGCTCAATCATTACAACCGCCGCATCACATACAATGTAGCCTATAGTTGTTGTTTTTTGTTTGTTTGTTTGTTTTAAGGCGAAACAGATTTCGAGTAACTTACGAATATCAGTTTTCGTAGTCAGGACGGAGTTTGTCTTATCTTTACAGAGGTAAACAAGAAAAAGACTTACTTTGAGTCGGTGTCCTGCGGAGTTCACAGATGGTTTATGAGTCTACAGTCCGCTCTCTGGCTCACCGTGAGACTTTTGACGGTCCTCCGTAAAAGGAAAATGTGTGTCTCTGTGCGTGGAGTTTGTGTGTGGACAAGTGGTTGTTCACACCCCCACCATGCGGTGACAGAGTAAAGCTGCTCTCGTTAACCCCATCCTTCCTGTCCTGCTCTGTACACGAACGTTAAACGCTGTGCTTTCATGGAGACCCAATCGTTCACTTATATTTTCACTTAAAAAAGGTGTTATTTCCTTAACAATAAACCAGGGCATAAAGTATCAGCATAGTTGTTAGTACCATTTGGAAAAATGTTTTACTCTATATGACGCTGGTTGTTGTATGAGCCCACAGTTACTAATTGTTAGCGCAGGAATACTGAAAGTCCTTCAGGGTCATAAAATATATCAATTACTAAGCTTCATGGTTGTTGAAGATGCTTTTTAATATTTTTTTTTTTTAATACGTTGATGTTGTTGCAGAGTAGGTTTGGGCAATTAATCAAAAATTAATTGAAAATGACGTTCAGCACCAATAATCAATGTAATTTTGCTCATGTCAGTTATTTCAGTTATTTCTCCTCTTTGATATATTAATTGAATGACTAAATATATTTAAAGTGTGTGCTTCTTTTCACTTATTTTATATCAGATATGTAGCCTGCTATTTTATTAGAAGAAACATCCAGGTTTTAATAGCTAATTACATTTGTAAAAAATCTTGTCGGTAATCTACAAGAGCCAAAATAAATAACTAAATAACGTTGACTAATTATCTCATAATCCAGCTAAACTGTTCAGTTAATCCTGATATTGATTTGAGATCAGCTGTAATGCTAAGCTCAGTTAAAGCAGATATATCTAAGCTAACATTTGCATGTGTGGGACCCATCTGAGACATAAATGGGCTGAAATATAAGATTCTTTGTAGGTTCCCTGTTAGACGTGAGCCTGGGCCCAAAATGGATGTCTCATCTGGGTCCCACACAAAGATGAGTCATTACTGAACTCTTAAAGAACTAATAGGGACCTAGAGGACAGTCCCAAATAGGGTCAAATTCTTCAGCCTATTTATAACTCAGATGGTCACCACATGCAAATGTTGACTGGGATATGACACAGTAATAACCATTTAATTACTCACAGACTACAACTATTAATTATTTTTTATCATCAGTTCATGTTCCCAAATGCAACAACCAGTAAATTTGTGGCAGATTTCAACCAGGACTCTCTCATTGTTTTTTCAATTTCAACAAGCTTTATTGGCATTACTGGAGATCAACAATATTGCCAAAGCCTTAACATATTTACAAATCAGGTATAATAATAAACTAAGCCATGAAAGTATGGGGGAAAACAACAACAACAAATAAAATAAACAAAATATAATAAATCCAAAAAAGAAAAAGAAAAAACCCCACAAAAAATATATAGGCTACATTGAATTAGGTACTTAGTAGTGTATTCATTAATTGAGGAAGGGAACAAAAAAAAAAGAAAGAAAAGTGCAGATTAAGACTTATAACGACTCTCTCTTTCACTGTCACATTTCCAACATCTCAACAGTTTAACTGATACTCCAAAAGAAAAAGTATGCAAATGTCACAGATGCACTTCTCTGCATGACTTGCTCTTTGCAAGTCAGATCACAATCAGGTCTTTTTTTCCCTTCCACCTACAACAAGAGACACAATGTAACCACAAAGACTGTGAGGAGGTTGTCACAGTAATCAAAAGAAACTCAGCAGGGGTGTTTTAAGGCTACAGACTGGGTTGCACTCTGTGAGCCACACAGAGATGACATCAATGTCATGCCTGAGTCTGTGACTGACTTCTGTGTGGACAACACCATTCTCACCAGAACAGCGAAGTGTTTCAACAATAACAAACCCTGGATCACCTGTGAATTGAAAAAGATTCCCAGTAAGACAAGAGAGCCTTCAGGGAGGGAGATGAAAAGAGACTGAAGTCAAGATTTGAGACAACAACGGGGGTGCAGGAGAAAGCTGGAGAACAAGTTCCAGCAGAAGAACCTTCAAGATGAGTGGTCAGGGATGGAAAACGGTCTCAGGCTTCAAGCAGAAGAAGCAGTGCAGATACAAGTTCAACATCCTCATCTCTTCCTCCAGCCAAACAGACCTCCCTCCCTTGACCCACAGCTTCCCTGTCACATCTCAGCCCTCTCATCTTCCACCTCAGTCATGGACTGCTTCATCACTGTCTCCAACCAACATTAGGAGATGCTGGAAAGCACAGTTACCTGTACGAAGCAGACAGCACTTCACAAAACAAAGAATCCCAATGCTGACTAAAATCCATCCATCCATCCCACTACTTCCTGTGCAGGGTCACGGGGGTCTGCTGGAACCTATCCCAGCCCTCTCTGGGCGAAAGGCAGGGGTACACCCTGGACAGGTCGTCAGTCCATCGCAGGGCGCTGACTAAAATCATAATTATTTAAAACAAAACCAGCCACTGAATGCATTTCAGTAGTGAAAAAAATCACTGGATAATTAGCAAATTGTCCCCAAAATTGAGTCTAATTATCATCACAAGTCAACTGACTGTTGATCTAATTCAGGGGTGTTAACTCATTTTCAACGAGGGGTACATCGACATTATGGTGGCCCTCAAAGAGCCAAATTTGACCAAATATGGTCAGGGTCATGTACAGTTTTCTGGGAGCCGGTAATTAATCCCAAGAGGAAATCTTTCAAAAATCTGTGATGAAGATTTCTTATTTTCTTTCTTTCTTTTTAAAGGAAGCATGTTTGAAATCACAATTTTTATTGACTTTTGCAAAAATCACAAGTTTTTGAAATAAAAGTTAATGTCATAAAATAGTGAGTGGTGTATTTTACATAAGATTCTTTTTTTTTTTGCTGTAAATTCTGAATTTTTCTTCCTTGTAAATGACTTTTTGAACATAAAATTATGACTTATGTCACACAGTTCATATTTCGCATGACTTGAACTCAGTTTTTTTCTCTCCATACAGTCAAATTGAGCAAAAGTTTGACGTTGAAACAGTAACACAAAGTTTTCGTTGTAAAATTCGGACTTTTGAAAAATTGCAGCTTTATGTACTAAATGTACTTTTTTCGTTTTTCTTTGTAAAATTGTGGATTTCTCAATATAACACCTTTGCCATGAAAAGCAAATTTGTCGTAAAATATTAAATTTCACAAAAATCCCAATTTTATGAATAAAATTCTCAACCTTTTGTTGTGATCACAACTTTTGTAGAATTGAATGTTCAGATTGTGAAAATCTTAAATATTTGTTGTAAAATTGTGACGATTTAACTTAATATTAAAACTTTCCGTCATAAATTTGTTCTCAAAGTCAAAACTTGTCATTGTGGGAAATATGCAGTTTATGTAGCATATGCTTTTATTTTAAGAGAATTATATGCCCTCCGAGCTCTCACAGACCATGAAAAAAGGAAAAAAGACATGGCTGGCCAGATTCAGCCTGCAGGCCTTTAGTTTGACATATGTCATCTAATTTAATATGACAAAATGATTGTAACTGTGAACTCTGCAATGACTTTGTCTAAACCAAAGTGTGTAAATAGTCAAGTGAATAAATCTGTCAGAGAAATGCAGTAAAGTTTAAAAAAAAAAGGAAAACCATTAACAATATAAAACTCTGAAAATCTGAAAGGGTATCAAAAGAAATATTCAAGAACTACAATCAAGTACTTGAGCAACTGAATAAGTAATTAAATAAAAGCGCTTAGTTATAACCTAGAACTTGCAATGATATTTCTCAGCTGTGCTGAAGGTGGAGATGGCCTTTTATCTCCATAAATGATCATTGTTTTGAATACTCTGCTCACATAAAGACAGTCTGGGTTTCATTGAGATTAAGCATCTTTTCAGAATTGTATATTTGTAATAACAAAATCACACAGTATATAATATTTAGACTTGCTGTCTGTCATGCAATACATCTTTACCAAGGGACGACCATGTTGTTCATCAAACCTTTCGTAAAACCCAGCCAGATGCTTTGCACTCTAAAATACTGTTTACTAACATGCCAGAAGAAATAAAGCAAGGCCCAGTGTATGTGGTGAAAAGTATGGAGAGAATGCGTACACACAGGGACACATGGGAGCTTTTTGCAAGTAAACAACCAGACACATTTCCTGAGTCACACAAAACCCCTTTTCACCTTGCAGTCAATGTCTCTGTGTTTGCGGGAGAGGAAGGGAAGGACACGGCCTAAGATGGGAAAATGTCAGGTATTACCTTTCCATTTGAATTCAGACATCATGTCCAAGTTATGACATGTTCCTCACTTTCAAAACAGAAAACACATTTACAAAGGCAGGATTGCATCAGAGTTCTCGAGTTTCTTTGTTCAGACACGTTGGAACAAATCTGCTGTGTGCGTTTTAGGAAAGATGCATCTTTATGTGTGCTGAACACCCCCCACCCTCCTGGAATGGTTATTTAAGGCAGGAGGATGATATTTTGTCTGCTGTATACCATCAACCTAATGAATGTATACCTATAGCTACTGAGGTCTTTTAATTGCAGCTCTCGACAGAGCAGAAGGCAGCTGTAGCTTAAGAAGTATGAGCTCGGTCCGTATTCAGCTGGAAGATTGCTGGTTTAATTCCCACCTTCCCCAATCTACATGTTGAAGTCTTCTTACACAGACCACAAACCATGTGTCGCTCACATGTAGGCTGCTTTGAATTAAAATGTTCACTTAATGTGTGCTAGATTCTTGTGTTTATAAAACAGTGCTATTTTTGGGTTCAGTTGTAGGCTATTCTGCAAGTGATTTTTTTATTGATGGAGTCTTTGAGAAGGACATGTGGCCAGAGGATTTTCAGTTTATCAACAAATCCATCCATCCTTCTTCCGATTCAGGGTCATGGTGCTCCGAAAGAGCCTTTTGCAGCTCCCTTCTGGCACAAAACTGGGGTACACCCTGGACAGGTTGCCAGTCCTCAGCAGGAGCAGATACTATAGACAACCACACATGCTCTCACACACCTGTGTTAATGTAGAATCACTGATTAGACCAGGGGTGGGCAGACCCAGTCTTTGAGGGCCGCTGTCCTGCATGTCTCAGATGTTTCCCTGCCAAAGCACATCTGATTCAAATGAATGGATCATCAGCTTATCACCAAGGTTTGCACAAGTTTTTTAACAATCCATTCATTTGAATCAGGTGTGCTGAAGGAGGGACGCGTCTGCAACATGCAGGACGGTGGCTGTGAGGGCCTGGATTTGATAATACATCACCACGTTCTGAGTATGCCAGCAGCACATTTGGACACGAGGACTCTAGTATCTGAGACAATAAGCTGAACTGAAACATTTAGCTAAAAATCTTTGACAAATGCTAGCTTTGCCGATTTTCTTTTGCCAATTCAATATTACATAAAAGCAACTTTAAGACTGAACTTCTGTTAAACTTCTGTTTTACATTTTATGGAGGAAAAGTGATTACATCCATCATCAGGTATTCAAATAATAAACAATAGTGTTCTTTATTTCAAATTTAACAATGGGAATTCATAACAATCCATTATCAAGGTACAATATACCACATATATACATAAAAACACATTGCTACGACTTGAAAGTTTGACAAAGTGTGCTAGTCATAACAGCATGATACATGTTTAATATGGGAATGAAGAGCCCAGCTAAGTTTTTTGTTCCCCCTACTTTTAAATTTCAAAAAGACTAGTTACCAGTTTAACATCCTGTCTAATTTACGACAGAGGCAGGACGATGAAAGAGTCCATTTGCTTCCCTTCTTCGGCCCCAACCCCCACCCTTCAAAACTGCCTCTCTGTCCAAAAATATCCTGCTTTCCAGACCTTTGAACATTTCACAAGGCTGATCATTTGAGGCCTGCATTATTGACGGAAATGGAATGACATTTTGCTTGAACTCCATAATTATCATGCTAGTCAGGTCAGAGCAGTGCTGTAGTTTAGGGCATACAATGTTACTTGGGAGAGTTGCATCTAATTAAACACTGTAAGAAAAAAAAAGAAGAAGAAAAAAAAGATAACTACTACTTTTCAGGGGCACAGGAGACCTCACCCATGTTTCACGTTGCCTTTCTGAATTAAAAGCTTGCCCAAGTAACAAGCACATCTGCCTGGGTGCTGGATTTGCAACTGCAAACTAAAAATCACTCTGACCTCAGGACCTCTCCCTTCCTGGCCAGGATTCAGAGTGGTCTCTTTCAACAATATAGACCACCTTTAGACATCTAAAATATATTCCCCGTTTCCTCAAATGACATTTCAAGTTAAAACAAAACGAAACAAAAAAAACAAGCCCCTACATTTATTGCCTGTCTGACTGGCCTCAGGTACTTTGTGTTGGAGATGACAGCTGAAGAAGCAGCATTGTTGGCACACCTCAAAAACTGAGCTGGGGTGTCTGATCTCTGAAGGCTCGCCCTGTATCGAGAGGTAGAAAACTTGTTGAACTCACTGACCGGGTGAAAACTGCAAAAGGTATGGTTTTTAGGCACACGTAGTTTCTTTGCCTTATAAATGAACTTTTCATGTTTAGGAATCATGTTTACTATAACTTTTGGTTGATGCATCCATTCACTGTCATTAAAATCTTTAATTCTCAGCTTTGCCCTCTAGTTGGTCACAGAATGCTACAAAGGCTGTGCCATTTCCATCAGTGGATTTCTCGTGCATGCATAACGCCAAAATACTAAGTAATTTAAATAGCTACAAATAGGACAAGTCTAGAGAAAGATTAACCTTTGATAATCATTTAACTAATACTGAACAAACTCCCTGTTTGGTTTACAAGAACACCAGATCATAGTGAATACTTTTATTTACATATATACAAGAAGGGTTCAGTGTTGATGACTGCTCTTTTGAGAAGTTTTAAGGCAGGACTATGAATATGGTGCAAGTTTAAAAAAAAGAAAGCTACATGATCAAAATGAAGCCAGCTGAGGTTTGTTTATCTGGCAGAGCGACATGCTTGACGTGTCATACTAGCTTTACAGTAAAGGTCACACTTTCACTCAAGCTGAAGACTCTGGATTGTTCATGGACAGCAAGGACGACTTAACTGTCCCCCTCATGTGCATCTAACATGTGCATTTATTAACATTACATATGAAAATATTCTGTTTTTATATATATTTCCTTGTACTGTAGTAGAACTTCTAGACTGAAAGTCTGAGGAAAATAATAATTACTGCAAATTCAGCAGAACATTTTGGGAAGTCTAAATATGAATATGACTAATGACCAGAGTAGTTTTACCAAGAGAGCCATAAGCACCAAAAAGTTCATTTTTAGCCATCCAGCATTTTTCTCATCTGAATGAAAAGCTACTGTAGACACAGCTAAACCTTTTTAGTCTATGTTCAGTGGAAAACTGTCGGAAAGCTCAGTTTTTCAGGCTTCACTTGAACCGACAAAGTATGAGTTTACATCCAAAGCTGAAAAAACAAAAAATAATTGATAGCACAAACTTTGGGTCATTGAACAAGAAAACAATAGAAAGATTTTTTCTTTTTTTTTTTTTTTAAACAATAACAAAACAAAACCTTAAATACTGACAGATCATGTAGGTATAGATGAATGCTATGGTCTTGTAGAGACTGAATCATACATCTAGGTGGCACACAAATGCATCAACTACATACTGCTAGCTCTGTACAAAAGAGCACTGCACAAAAAAGGAATGCATGTCAAGAGGAGCTTGACC
This sequence comes from Arrhamphus sclerolepis, assembly GCA_037176975.1. Lineage (NCBI taxonomy): Eukaryota > Metazoa > Chordata > Actinopteri > Beloniformes > Hemiramphidae > Arrhamphus > Arrhamphus sclerolepis. The sequence goes on along the minus strand of JBAMYA010000021.1, from coordinate 4,966,084 downwards.
TCACAGCCCAGTTAGAGAGTATTTCAATGTCATTATGAAGATTTCCCATTCTTGTTACAGAGTCTGCGATGTGACACTCTGCTTATTTGTTAAATACTTGGGGGTTACGTTAAGGTGGGTCACATGGAAGGGGGCAGGGGTTATTTACTGGCAGCGTAATGCTCCAAAGCCCCATCAAATAATATTCCAAATCTTCTGTCCCCGTGTTTGTGCTCTTTGCTTGAACGTCCCCTCCCTGACGCATCACACAGTCAGCTCAGATCTTCTTCGGCTTACGGCCCAGATGGTAGTAGTAAGTCATGGTGACCACCACGAAGAGCACTCGACTGAAGAGCAGGAGCATGGCAGCGTTGGGCAGGATGCCGATCTCCATCAGGGTGATGGATGTGACTGAAACCACAGAGCAATATTTACTTGAAATTGCATTTATTTTAAACAGAGGCAACAGTGATCATGCGCTTCTAAACTGAACAAAACTGATCTCAGAGGATAGATTCTCTTTTGTTGTTGTTTTCATGGACTCACATGTTCATGTGAAACATAGAAATAGCTGTCACGACTGTTAAACTGCATTCCACAAACAAAGTGTCTTTAGACATTGTGATCTTTTTTGGTCTAAGATTTATAAGTTCTAGTAATGTGGTGTTTAACTTGACTGAGCTGTTGTGCAGTAGTAACAGTAACAGAGGCAGAAGTGCTCTGAGTCCAACCATTTGATTTCTGTTCAATCCTAATTTCATTAAATTCAATTTCCAGTTTGAAATGAGAAAAAAAAAAATCAATGTCCAAACAATTGTTTTAATTTGAATTTGATTAGAAATAATTCAAACATCAGGTTTTGTTTTCAGCCTTGCCTCATGTAACTTTATATGACAGTATGCATCATAGATGACTGAATCTCCACATTACTTCCAATCTTATATTCTTATTAGTTTATAAAGTTTTCTATAGTGTGGTTATACCTTCTGCACCTTTTACTTTCAACTCAGCCTCTATTTTTAATAAGCAATGCACATCTTTATCGCTTTTTAGTTGCTGCTGTCTCAACTTTAAAAAAAACTGTAGTATACTTGGCTTTAGTTTCCTTTACTGAGTGAGGAGAGGGAGGAAATGGGGGCAGAGACAGGGGGGAGACACGCAGACAAGCCGGGAGTCGAGCTTGCAATCCACTGCATGAAGCTGTGCCTCGTATACGGTCCACCTGCTTTACCACTCGACTACGCAGCAGCCGCATATTTGAAGAATGTTAAGTCAAAAATAGCGTCAACTAAATTTGTGCTGTCAGTTGGTGTCCAACTCCTTTAGAATTAAGATTGAACATTATTATAGAATTAGTAATAAACAGTCTTGGACATTAAAGTGATTAAAAATGAAAACGTGAAATGCATTTAAATTGTTGCAAGGCTTTGATTCCTCAAACTAACCACAAGAGGGCACCATTGGCATGAGAAAAAGACTCAGCTGTGGGATGTCTCACATCATTGGCCATTGTGTTGAGATTAAAAAGAGGTTTTCTTAACAAGTCAGTTTCACTATTTGATCCAAGATAAACAGTAAAATTGTGTGGTAATCACCTAAAAACTGGACAGCAAAGTAGCATGCTTCGCTGAGCAGAGTCCACTGGATGATGACCTTTTCTGCTGTGTAGAGACCGTTCCACATAATGAGGGCAAGGCCTAGAAAAGAAAATGATCCAACCGATTAAATATTTCAAAAGTTCAGGAGCATGGGAATGAAAAACAGGGCAACGAGGAAGGTCAACTCACAGAAATACTTCAAAAACAGCTGCAGTTTATTCGTAGCAACAAACCTCCAGCTGTAATCCATAACGGCATGTGCGCCGTGTAGTAATTAACCCACTGATTTAGCCAAATGCTTTGACTCATTGATTTTTATCAAAGCTCCTGTTCCATCATCTCGTTCTCTACTTTTTCTTGGTGCCATTTTTCCAGCATTTTACTCCCACCAACACAGAGGAGGGAGGCTATGGAAAGAAGAAAGGGTGGGCAGAAAGGTGGGAGGGCTGACCGACTGTATCCTCTCCCTGCCAGGATCCATCTGTGTGGCAGATGAGACCCCATCCTTCACCCTCGCTACTGCACCTCGTCTTGTAAGACATCACCTTTTCTCTTTGCTAATCCCTGAAGCTCTGCTGACATTTATAATAATGAAGCCCGTCTTTTGTTGGCCTTTTGAAGCGTAAAGGGGGATCATTTATACCCCCCTCTTTACTGTGCTGCATTTACTACTTTATATTTCCACAAGCAACATTTTTTTAAATGCATTTTGATTCACATGAAATAGGTCAAATGTACAACATGAGGATAATATAACGTGAAGGCTGCCATTCTGACAGATGTAGGTTGAATTTACTCAGTGATACTGCAGAGCTTTTGTACACTGTTAAAACATTTTCCTAGATTTTCCTGCTTACTCTTCAATCACAGATGAGCCTGTGTGTTATTGCTCCCTCACTCATCGTGACTCCCTTCAGAATCACAACAACCATGTACTCACTTGACTGACAGCCTCGTCTCTGATTAAGGCTATTAAAATAATTGCTGCTATTTCTAATAAACATTATCAGTAAGAAGGGCGCAAAGCACAAATGGCATAATTATAATCGTAACCACTGTCTGTCACTTGTCAAGGATGTGAAATAGCAAAGAAAAAAAAATCCATTTATTGACTTTTCTTTGAGCAGACTTGGAAATTGGACTTGAGTATAGCACGTTTCCTCCCCTCTGAGTTTCAAGTAAACACACACAGAACACGCACTTTCCTGCCATCCCCCACTAAGTTCCCATCAGATTTAAACCTGATATATGAGGCAGCAGGAGCAGAGGTGAATGGAGCATTAACTGTTAGTGTTCTACAGAATTTGGCCTCCAAAAAGCTTTCACAGTGAACTGTAGGTACACTCAACAGCATCTGGAGTGATTTTAAAGCATCAAATAAAAAGCTCTTAATACACTGTCTGAATTAGTTCGTGGATGTATCTATGGCAATGAACACACGAAAAGCAATTGTCGCAACAGATCCCATGCATCTGAGTGGTGTATATTTATATCATTTATATAAATAAATAGTAAAAATAGTGTGTGCCAACATCGCTGCAGCACAGTGAAAGCATTCACTCTTGGAGAACATTTACTGTGCTGTTGCCATGCATGCTGGCAATATGAATAGGTTTTTGAATGTATTATCAGGGGTGTCTTTCTTGAATATTTGAACTTTGAAAATGAGGACTTACTAAGCAGCGCTCCTCCATAAAGGCGAACAGAGATGCTAGTCTTGGAGAGCTGCTCTTCAAAAACAAGCTCATATAGCTGGTTGGGAAACACCAGAGCCTGTTTGGGAAAACAAAAGCACAACACAGCTCTGTCGTATCAGCACAACAGCATTCTGTCCTTTCCCCCAAAGTCTCCTGGTTTCTGAGTTGGTAACACTGTATGCTCAGAACACAGAGGATATTGACAATTTAGATGGTATGGCTGACAAAGCCAGAGCTGTTTCTCAAGATGAATGTGAGCGATAAGTTGGAAAAGAATCTACAGTAGCTGTCCTTTAAAAGATTTGTCTTCTCCATTTCCTAAAGACAGTAATTTTCCTCCCCATAAAATATGCATTTTTCTGTTGATAAAAGGCAACTGAAGTTAAGTCATGTGAAAAACTTACTTACCATCAGAGCCATTACTGTGAAACCCACAGCTGAAATGAGTATCCACACCCTAAAAGGAGAGACATAACGTTTCACATTAGTTTGTTATGAGCTTAAAACGTGCTGAACTTCATTGGAAGTGATACACAGATGACCTACACGGTCTGCTGTGTTTAGCTGTAATCTGTACTGAGCTGTCAGCAAGCAGAGCGGCTGAAATCTCACCTCAGCCCAATCGGCTCTCGCAAAGCAAACTTCATCTCATTTCCGAGCATCTGACTGATCTATGAATAAACAAGCAGGAGAAAAGACAAATGAAATTAGTTACAAGAGGGTAAATGTTTTCACAACTGTGATCTTAAATATTTATCGCCTTCAAACAAAGAATAAAAATCACACTCTCCAAGTGGTTGTAATGTAGTGAGAAGTGCATTAAACAAAGGAGGCTGATTGATATGCTAACTAGACTAGATGTCCACACCTCCTTAATCACGTCCTGAAGATTAACACCATTTGTCACAACATCTGTCAGTGAAGCAAAGATAAATAACCACCTACTATGAATACGCCAGAAGAAAATCACCATCTCTGTCAAGTCTAATTTAATATCCGCAACAAAAGTACCACACAGCACTCAAACCTTTCATCCTGGAGGTCTGAAGCAGCTAGTGGGAGAAAAATTTGAGTGAAAAACTGCATGAGTAAAGATACTCTCTCAATGGCAAATTTTCCCCATTTTGTTTAATACAAAGACAAACAACTATTTTATGTATTGTCACAAACAAACTATTTTATGATGCAGCAGCGCTAAGAAGGGAGAGCCAAACATTCCCAAGGCAATATGCGTTAAGATAAACATTTCCTATCAACTATACTAGAAGAAACTGGAATATTCACAAGAGGTAACCGGATTTTCTAACTCCGACTCCTTCATACACAAATTTCATCAAGGGGTGTCAGGGTTAACTTTCAGTTCAGTTCACTGCATTTGCGTTGGTGCCTATCACAACAAAAATAATCTCAGGGTACAAAAAAAAAGTCCAATTAAATCCCAGTTCAATCCAAATCACATCAGATATGATCCCAATTCAATCCAAAGGTGACAGAAAAATTCCTCTCTAGAAATGAAAAGTGGTATAGAACACAGCTGATAGAATCAGTCTTTTTGCAGAAAGGAATGTTAAACATGCAGAAGAGCAGTGAATCTGCACGCATCACACCATTCTGTTCAATTCAGTTCAGAAACAGCCCTGAGTCAGTGTACGCTCCAAAAACGATTCAAAATAGTTGACGGTTAACACAGCACAAAGGTTTTCATGTTGAATGTATCAAACCCAATAATGTTGAAATTTCCACTGTAAATTTTAAGTGTGGATACAATAAAAATTCAAACTAAATAAAGAATGAACCAGGCCAACAGAATGAAAGCTGGCAGATCTGCTAAAATAATCGTTAAAATTTGTTCTGGCTAGACACAGTGGGACCTCATGGTCAGGTGGAGTCCATGTCTGGGGTGAGCATTTCATTCAGAACACGAGACAGAAAATGTGCCAGTTTTGTTTTTATTTATTATTACTTATTATTTATTTTATTATCCTCAATAACATTTTTCTGATTGTTGAGAGAGGGGGAAAAAAAAATTAGATTATGATTAAAATTCAATTACCTGCACACGCTCTACCACCTCAAGCACAGCTGGAGTAAGAGTCTAAAAGTGTGATATTTTTTCACGTAAGATAATAATATCTGCCACGTGTATTTAAATTTGTGCTCCAGACAGGTTTCGCAGGTGCTGCAGCATCAATAAAATAGATGTTCAGCTTTTATTCTTGAGTGGTGAAGGTCAATGTACCATATAAAATCTGCCAAGTCTGGGGAAACTACAATTGTTCCAGGCAACATGGAGCCGAAAAACTGAATTCACTGCAGATACGTTTGATTGTATTTTTATTTTTTTTCCTTCTCACTCAATACATTAATAGTTTAAAAGTTATCCACTGGCTGCTCAGAGAGCAGCCAGTGGATAACTTTAGCAGCATGTAATGCACGTCCTTGTGTTTCCTCAACAAAATAAGCACTCGTAGTACGGAAACCTGAGACCTGAACTTCACCAAGTCGGCTTTGTCAAACAGAAAAAAGAAAAAAGTTTCCTTCCTTCTTATCAACAGACATTGTGGTTTCTCAGACAAATTACAACTGTGGATTGATTCCATCTTTTAGCCAAATGCCTTCATCAATAGTTTCCATGTCTAATAGCATGCCTTACAGTGATAGAATACCTTTATTTAATGTCTTAACAAATAAGTGTTGTATTGGAATTACACAGCAAAAGAGGAACTAAAAATACACCAAATCATAGACACCACTAAAGCAGAGATGATGAATCATTTTCTGGCAAGAAATGTCTTCACAGTCTCAATTGCAAAGCCATTTTCTGTTTAAAATCGTGCAAAATGTCAGAGTGAATAAAACAAATTGGCTGATCATAGACTCAAATGTTCAAGCCAGACTTTAAATTAGGTTTTGCTTTTTGCCATTTCTCACTGTGTAAATGTTAACACATAGCAATCTGTATTATTTAAATAAAAAAACAAACAAACAAACAAACAAAAACAACAACAACATATCTTGTTATGAGAAGTATGAGCAGAGATACATAATCCATGTCAACAATGCAACTGCTTACTTGTTGGATATGGCATTTGATTTGACTTTTTTTCTGGATTATGACATAATTTAGAAAAACAACTCATCTATATGCATGGGCTTAAAATTAAAGAAACACAACCTCAAAAAGCAACAACACATGGCATATCATATTGAACAAAAACTATCCAAAAGCAACATGTGAATCATTGCAGGTCATAGTTCCACCCAAGTTAGAAAAAGTAAGGTAGTTGATTCAGTGACTGCAGCAGTTTGTTTCCTGTGAATGAAAAACAAGTCAGAATCATCAGCCCAACACCACTGTGCTTGGCAGCTGGTATGAGCTGTTGTACAGATATGACGCGTTTCACACCAAATGTGGCGCTGTGAATTCTGGCTAAACATCTTTAGTCCTGGAAGTGAAAATGACATCATACCAAAAGCCTTTTCTTGGTTTATTCATAAGCAAATGCACAACTCTAACCAATACTGTCATGTTCTATTTAAAAGGAACTGGCTTTCTCCTGGCAACACTTCCAAACAAGTCATGCTTGTGTTGTGTTTTTGTTTTGGCCATACTCTTATCATTCAACATGTTATCTGACACCTGTAAAGTCTGACATGTAGCTCATGTCCCGCCCCCGCTTTTTTTTTTTTCCTCTCTCTCTCTTTTTGTTTCCTCTGCAATCTCTCAATGCACTGCACAGTTTGACCTTGGGCTGAACTTTCTGGTCTGTTCACGCGTGAGATGAGTGGGAACTGTGCTCGCACCTCCTGATGATCAGTTAATCAAGTGCATTTCATTAGCAGCACCTGGCTGTGACTCATTCTCTTAATTCTTTGGGTAAACTTAGTTTCACACAAAGTGCTTTTGCATCTTTGGTTAAATTGGTAATGGCTTATATTTCAAATGCTGTTCATCTGAAACTGTAGCTAATTTTAGGAGAATCTGAGGACAAGAGGACTTTTTCTTCCTCCATTTTTAATGATGTTTTAAAACAAATTAAAGTAGGAGCATGGGTGCTGATAAACCTGAGGCTTCCTTTTAAGTAGCTTCATAGAAACAACATTTTATGGTGTCAAAAATGGAAAAGAGGCGGATATGGAAATAGTTTACATTTTTTTTTCCCATGTGTTAGATTCTCAAACATTTTCTCCCCATTGCTGCTATCTTTGACTTCTTAAGTCCCCTGAAATTATTGATGTGAAGGGTGTCATACTAAAGTCATAACACTTCTCCTTGCATTGCAGCTGAAGTGTCTGTTCATGAATTCATTCGCACCAGCTGTGATCACATGACCAGGTGAATCAGCCTTCCTGTGCCATGGTTCCAGGGGCTGTTTTTGACAGGAACACATAAATATTCATCAGTGGCATGACAAATACTCAAAGGGAACTGAGCATTAACTGATAGCGCTGGGCTGGCTTGGGGGCATGAAAGGAAAAAAAGGAAATGATATAAATACAAAAGCTATCTTTGTAAAAAAAAAGATGCATAATTACAGATCTTGTTGACATTCAGTCAGTAATGGTTAACTTTTTAGCAACCAGACATGTAGAGGATTTAGGATTTTTATCATCTCACTCTGTAAAGGAAGTTTTATTTACATACATATTTGTGTGTGTGTGTGCTTCCACAGTTCATTCGTTATTATTATCACACTGCAATTCACCATGAATAGTTCCAACAATGATCTGCAGTAACTTAATGACTGAACCATAAATATTAAAAAGTCCTACATAACACATCTGACATCAATAAAAAAAGAGTGCGAGCTGAATTAACCTCATAAACGTAGCACTTTTGACCGCAGGGCCTTCTCTAAGATGTATCACAAAGTAAACTTTGAAGCAGACCATAGCCAAGCAACAGCCAGTTGCTTGGCAATTACCTCTGCCATGTTGCGTTTTTACATTTATAATGTCTAATAATTGTTTTTGGTTGGTTTGATTGTGTTTGTTTTTTGCCGATACAGATTAGCCTGGCTAAAATTCTCTCTTATGAAATGGAAGAGATACCTGATATCCCTTCCATTAACAGCCATTTCCATCCATACAGAACATACTGAACCTAAATACTGAATGATTCATACAACAACCATCATTCAAAGTAGCCAAAATCGTTGCAAATTTGCTATTAAGATCTTAGATGAAAAAGTCTGTACTACAAACTAGCAACATTCGTTTATGTGGCGCCATGAGGGACATTATTCTGAATTAGCATTCACACACATATGAAATGCATTCATACACACATATGAAACCAAACTCTCTTACACATACAAGTGAAATTTTCCACACATCCTATTGAAAATTCACTTGTGCATTTTATTGGAAATTCACTCATACATCTTATTAAAATTTTCAGTTGAAAGAAAAATGATTTCAGTTGAAACGGAGGCAGATTGGTGAAGTAGCGCAACTTTATCACAGAGGTAGTGGTAATAAATATGTTTGCTTGCCACAGTCATGTCATGTCAGCAGCCAAGTTTGACAGAAGTGACAGCATTAATTAGTAATATACTGGCTTAAGCAGAGACCATCCACTCCAATGTTACAACGGGGCTGCAAACCACCACTGCAGCTCCAAGTACAGATACGCTGGACAGTCGTCATCACTTTTCCCATCTTGGCAGCAACAGCCTCCCTTTCTGCTGTGGCAGGAGGACACGGCAGCGTGTCAGTGGGAGGGCAGCAAAAGAAGGCCGTCATGCTGCCGCAGGCTGTCGAGTGCCATCCTCCCAAGATGCATGAGTGAATTACCAATGGGATGTGTGTATGATTTCACTTGTATGTGTGTGAGGTTTTCAGTATAGTATGTCAGGGAGTTTGGTTTCATATGTGTGTATAAATGCATTTCATATGTACGTGTGAATGTTAATTCAGAATAATGTCCCTCACAGCACCCCATAGTCATTCACTGGTGTTCCTACTCCACTGCACACCAATGTGGATGTCTTTTGCTGTAATCTAGTTGTAGCTCTGTCAGGATGATATTCTTTGTTTCTCTGATTGGTTATATGCCTACACAATGATGTCTAGAGGCTGTTTCTTCTTGCTCGTTCTGCCCCCATGGAAATCAAATTAGAATCCAGAGGAACCAAGTAATTCTTCTAATTCTTTGCGTCAAGAATTCCAATAAAATTGAATGAATAAAGATAGCATCTAGCCAGACTATAGTCAGATGTCCCAACTGTTTCAAATTAAAAATAAAGAAGTGATGCAATCAGTTAAACTCATGGAAAAGCAGTATTGAATAATTTAGCGTGGCTCACAGGTCTCAGAGATCAGAGATCAGAATTCTTATGGCTTTTTTAAAGTGTTTTGTTGAGAAGATCTGTATTCTATTTTATGTTGAAAGCAGAAGTGATATTTTAAAAAAATGTGATAAGAGGAAAGTGACCCACAATCTGGTGAATAAAAACAAATATCCCACAACTCATAATTGGATGGGTTTTTTTTGTAATAAACACTTCTTTCCTGTAAGCTAAAGCTCCTATTTTTTTTTATTTGCACAATGTGTTGGAGCAAGTTACAGAATTTTGGAGAAATTGTAAAAGTCATAGTCAAAGCTTTACCATTAACAAATAGTCATTTATAGTGCCGTCAATAACTAATCTCAGAAGGAAAATTGTGATCTGTAGATTGGAACTGTACAAAAACAGGACTCTGAGAAGAAAATTGCAATTCTCTTCATAAAGCACCATGGCATGGCGACTTCTGACAGTCATGGCTCATGTAGTCAAGGCCCGAATACAAAACTACAGCCTCTGGCAAAAAGTTATAAAATCCCCACGCTTGGAGGATGTTTATGATTACTATCATTATTATTATTTTTATTATTTTATTTTATTTTTTTCAGAAACAGCTTCTAACAGCTGATTATTTTTCATTTTGTAAAAATAAACTTTAAAACAATTAAACTCCTGTAATTAATGACATTCTTTGTTTTCAAGTAAAGGAAGAAATGAATGTAACATATACAAAAAAAATAAAATCTCAGAGAGGTTCTTCACAAATGAAAAACTAAAATTTCATTGTTAACCTTCTCATGCAGTGATCGATATGAGCTTTATAGGATGGAACTTGTCATAAACTCTTTTAAATTCCAGTACACATTTTCAATATGACTTTTCCCCCTACAAAATACAAGAACTGAATGAACGTCCGTCATGAGTGATGCTTCCACATTCATTTACCCATAAGACAGAGCAGCCTTCTGTTCTCCTCTCTCCTCTAACTGGCCTTCGGCCAGAAAAACCAAAAGAGGGCCAAAAGAATATCTCGAGTTTCACTGACATCAGGCGACACCGGTACAACGACCCAAATTTCTGTCTGTTCTATGATTTGTAATAGGAACAGTATTTTTATCAGTAAAGGAGACCAGGAAGAGACAGTCAGCGGACGACAGGAGCACTTCCCTCCTTTGTTCACAGGGACCACAAGGATAAGTTAACCATTTCCTCCTCATACCATCTTATGCATCAAACTTTACTTTTAGATCAGATCCCCATGGGCCTCTTTTTCCTTAAACCTTGGCAAGGTTGAAGGGAAGAACATGAGTAAGAGCACAATGGGGACTTGGAGGAGTACATTGTGAAAACAACAATTTAATTCTAAACTTGGATTAATATAACACTTCAATAAGGAAGTCTACTTTAAAAAAATAAAATAAAATTACTGTGGGTTGTAAAATACCACAAGTAATTATTTTTGATATACTATTTTTTTTTTTTTTATCCCCGTGGGGATTTGGGCTGTTGGACCTAGGGCGGTAGGCTGCCACAGTGCGGCACCTGGGGAGCGGGTGGGGGTTTTGGGTGCCTTGCTCAGGAGCACCTCATCCACTTGTTCAGGCAGTCCTGACCTTCCGGTTGCCAGCCCAGTTCTCTAGCTGGCACACCACGGATCCCATAATTAAGTTCAATAACAATTGTACTCTTCAGATATTAAAGCACTGTTTCATATATTACATGAAAACATTTGCTATTAAAGCAAATATTTCTTCTACTTCATACATATATATATATATATATATATATATATATATATATATATATACATACACACACACACACACACACACACACACACACA
>JBAMYA010000021.1:4941628-4954580 GCA_037176975.1 Arrhamphus sclerolepis | reverse complement strand
TTATTTTTATTTTATTTTATTTTATTTTATTTTATTTTATTTTATTTTATTTTATTTTATTTTATTTTATTTTATTTCAATTCATTTCATTTTTATTTTATTTTACTTTACCTCACCTTTGCTTTCAGCCAGCAGCTCTTCTGTCATGAGTCCATCCTGCCGGTTCCCCAGGACAAAAGCGAGGAAGGAGAGGATGAGGGCATCCAGGATGCCCATGATTGCCAAGATGTAAGCCCAGCGGACCGAGCAGGCCCCCAGGCTGTATTTGTCTGTCTGCTCTCCACACATCCGTCGGACCTCGTCGCTATCCCAGCCATCAGGGTAGATCATACAACCCAGCACCAGACAGACACCTGATGGGAGGAGAGAGAGGATAGGAAAGTGGAAAAAACAAAACAAAACATATATAAGGTTAGAAAAAAATTGGAAAAGGGGCAGTGTAAGTGATGATGTTAAGATTGATAACATTTGGTGGGAAAATTAGAGACAAAGCGGGATATCATTGTGTTACGTGGTTTAAAGAAATCTCTACTGTCATGCTCAGCTTACAGAAGATTCTGCTGTGTTTGTGTTACTACACTAATCAGATCGATTGTCATTCTCACCCTTTGGCAGACATTTACTGTTGTGGACAAGAGAGAGGGCAGTAAAACCAGCTGTAAGCAGCAGCAATCACACCCAAATACAAGAGTAGTGAGAGATATACTGTTTAGCAAGCTAACGCTTCTGATAGCACAAAATGTCCTCAACATCTACCCAGGAGTTCCTCACATTCAGTATATTCATTCTACCACACAGTTTTGCCTACATGTGTGATTTCTCTCCTTCTTGTCTGATGATATTATCCTTTGACTTTCAGCTCTTCATTCTCAACGCTTGCCCAAAGGGTTGGTTCTCTCATCTTCAATGTGGCCTTGGCTCAGCTTCGCTTTGAAAGAAACTCCGTTCTGAGGTAATACTGCAGCACAAGAAAATCCAGAGCCTGCAAAGTTCTCTTTCAGTCGTTGCCCAAAGGGCAAAGCCTCTCTAATCTTCACTTTGAATAAGGTTCTGCTCTGAGGTAGTGCTGCAGCAGAACAGCAGAAGACCTGGAAAAAGAAGCTGACTGCACATTTATCTGGAGTGCATTGCACATTAATAATAAAACAGACTCCCTAATGGTGCTTTTTTTTCTGGCTGTGGCTATTGGAGTTGTTATTTTGAACATTATTCTAATCTGCTAACCATGTAACCTGGATGCTCCATGTTCATTTGAAAAGAAATACAAGCATTATTTCCATTTACAGTGCCTCTTACAGTAAGTTTCATCACAGAATTACAACAAAACGTGAGAACATCATGCTCTCAAACTCTCTTCTCGTATACACGCACAAATTCCCTTATGTATGCATCACAGCACACAAACACTGCAGTTTGTTAGCAATACTGCAGTCTTTAATGCTCCTGAGATACATCAATAATTAAGAGATGTTTCAGAGGGAGAAAGTGAGTAAGACAGAAATTAGAGCACCAAGCTATGCATGGTTTAGACATAAAGTATACCTCGCAGAGCACCGAGTATCACCATGGGTATGCGCTTCCTCTCTCCCTCCAGGTTCTTCTGCAACTGTCATGGCTAATTTATATGCGCCCACTGCTTCAAAGATTAAAGACAGTCATTTAGCCAAGGAGTACTGCAACAAACTCTGGTTAAAGTCAGTTTAACTGTTGCAAAATACCTCTCTACATTTTAATAGCTATTTACATAAAAATACCCGATTGACCATCATTAAATCTGTGTCAGAGCCTGATGCACCAGTGCTGCGCTTCAAGCTCCATTTTATGAATGAACAGGGTTTACTTGGTTCTGATGTCTCCAGGCAACACGGCTGACTCACACAACAGGCACTTTTGAAGTGAGAGCGAGAGAGAGAGGCTTAACTTGGCCTTGGCAGGCTCTGATCAGGCTTTACTTAGACCCGTGTCACTCATCCCACCTGAGTGCTATATGCTGTAGACTCACTGTCTGTCAAAGAAGCCTCCAGAGTTGGCATCATGAATCATCTCGAGTAAATTGCCTGTGAGTGTGTGAACATGTGGCCCTGTACCCTACTTGAAATATCCCATAACTGTGCTGGAAAATATGCATTCTCATTTAAACCTCTGATGATTACTAAAAGTCCTGATAATCAAGTACAAGGAAATCATGGAAACTTTCATTTGGCAAGACCTGGCCGGTTAAAAATGTTTTTGTATTTAATGAAATTGGGCATGTGTTCTTGTGTAATCCTTCTGAAAACATCAAAACAAACAACACTGAACACACCCAGTTCTGTTCACTTCAGATCTCAACATAGTGGATGAAAACTAACATGTGAAATATTGCTACAATCTGTTAGGCTTTCATCTCATCTGGCGACATAAGAAAAATTGGCAATGCTGTCTGGTTGCTACTGTATTTTTGATTTTGCCAGCATGCCAGTGTTGGTAGTGGTGCTTTAACATCAGGGGAGACTAAGAATTGTAAGACATTTTTTGTGTCAGTGCTCATCTGTATTCTTTCTGCCTCATGATGCATTTACTAAGGTAACATGAGCTTTTCAGATACCTCATGTTATCTCCTGCATGCCCTTGGCTCGGTCAAATGCAATCATGAATATTACATTGAAGCTCGCACAGTTCTGAAGCTGGTAAGAGGCAAAGAGAGTGGGGGTGCAAGAAAAAGACAAGTTCTTATATCATCAGGGGAAGAAGATCAAACGCCAACATCCAAGGGATATATGAGCAGTGTCTTGCTCACTACTGAACTCTATCCCCTCTAAAGCCTGTCAGCAGATAAACTTCTGAGAGAGAAAGAGAGGGAGAGAGAGAGAGAGAGAGGTACACTGGCCATATACTAACAGAGGGTGCCACGTATGCCCCCCCTGTTCCCAGAAAGTGCTTGACAGTGTGACAGGAAGCTCATTTATCCATAATCACTCAACGCAAAACAAGCAGACCCATGCCAGCAGAGCACCTCTTACATAATGAATCATTTGTTTTGTAAAAACACTGACACTGCATGGTCTGTGCCTACTGTATATCAACAACACCAAGAAAATTAAAAAAAATGTTTCACTCTCACTCAAGAAACCCTCATGTGGACGAAGTAGGAAGACATTCCAGTGAAAGAATGCTCACTAATTTTTTTTGTTTTACTTAACAGAATAATAAACAGCATATATGCACAATTGTGTACACTCTTTTTCACTGTCAATTCAGTTTAAAGATGTTTTTTGTTATTTTGAAATTCTTGTGCAGTTCAGCTGTGTCAGAAAGTATTTTGATAAATTTATACTCATCATGTAATCGATGGAAATTCCTTTCCCCAACACCAATGGGACGTTATGGACCCACACAATCCCACTGCTGTTGTTGGACCTAATTTTAAGGAGACAGGCCTGTCCAAGTTGTGTTGAAAAACTCTATGATATTCTCAACTCACCTCCATATTTTTCACGTTTTTTTTTTTTTTTAACAAAGTTTAATCTTGACACTTTGAGCTGAAGAGCATCTTTTCATCCCTCATAATTGATGTCCTTAGTCTTCGTTATAATGTGTCCTTCGCACTGTCTGAGCTGTCAGATAAACTCTTATTTTCAGTGATAACCTGCGCTGACTCATTTGCCCTTCTGCATTTCAGATCATTGTCTATGGCATCATCTTAAGAGGATGGACGCTGGAGCTCAAATTTGTGTTAGTATTGCCCATTCTACTGTGCTTTGACTCATTCTTTAGTGGGTCACTGAGCTTCTTGCATGTTTTTCCATTTGTGTGGTGACTAAGCACCAGATTTTTCAGTTCCTTGGGGGAGCACTTTTTTTTTGCATGTGGATCTATTAGATACAAAACACAGCCCAAAGGTCCAACATTTAGAAAGTTCTGAAGTTTTACAGATAATTTTATTATCACGGCCCAATATTTGAAGTCAAACAAATAAAAAAATGAACTCAATTCTGGTTCTGTAATCACTATATATTTTCCCCCTTTTATTTGAGTGTCAATTTTTATATGTTTTAGTTTCAAATTTCAGCTTTCGGATGAATGCGCGACCTTCTGAACCAAGAGAAGCTCATCTATTTGTCAGCTTTGAAAAAAGAAACAAAGAAGAAAGAAAGAATTCCTATATTTACTTTGACTTTTGCTTCTTTGCAGATAGAATGAACCAAACGTTAAAACTGATGGTCAGCTAATCAATCAAACTTCTGATGCCAAATATCTACATTTATACTGGGGTTCAATGAATGTAGATTAATATGAGTGCAAAAAGGGCTCAAGCCTAAACTGGGCATCTGTAATCTCTGATCCTACAGAGAACACTGTATCAAGAACTGTTGTTCATCAATAGCTGATATAATCACTTGAGCAAGAGCTTACTCGAGGAAATCTGAATAAAACACTATAATATGTTGCTGAATCACAAATTTAGTTTCAAAGCTAAGTGTGGGGAAAAAAAGAGCCTTATTTTAACAATGGCTGGAGGTGTTGCTGACATCTCTTTAGTTTAGAAGAATCTGAAATAGATCATCAAAGAGTGGAAATGTGTATTGAAGTCTGACAAATCGGTATTTCAGACCACTTTTGGAAGAACACTGTGTGCGCTAGACCATAGGTGAAAATAATGGATTCTAGCAACAGTTCAAGAATCAGCCTCTGTGATGGTATAGCAGTTGTGTAAGTGTCCTTGGCAAAGGTCACTTTCACTTTTATGGTGGCAGCATTAATGCAGAAAAGTACGTTGAGATTTTAGGGAAACATATGCTCCATTCGTGACATCTTTTCCGTGATGTTCATGCATTTTTCAAAGTGACTACGTAAAAACTGTAAACATTACAAAGGCACGAGGAAGAAAAGAGTTCAGGTTCTGGACTGACCTGCCTGTGTTCCTGATATGCCCACCAGAGAGAAAAATGTGGAGGTTTTGAAACATAAAATGCAACAATCTGTAGAATAGTTAAATCAAACTTACCATTATTTTAAAATATTTTTTTATTATATAATAAAACAAAAGTAAGAATGTCAAATATTAACTGGCTTTAGCTTCTCTGGAGATAGAATTGGCCATCAGTTCCACAATAACCTGAATAGGTTAGGGTTTCGGGCTGCCATCTTGGGAAACTGTGATTCTGAGTAGCTTGCACTTGCATCATATGTGTTAAAAGCCACCAAATAAATTCTTATATATTGCCAATAAATGGTAAATAGAGTCACATAAAGTACTGTGTTAGAAAAAAAAAACATCCTGTAACCCCTGAGTATCTCCTGGCTTCACTCACCCACTTGCCTCTTAAGTATCTCTTCATGCTACATTGATAAACAAAGTGCTTCAGATGCTTGCACTTCTGTCACAACGCAGCTGTCAGTCGGGGCACAGACGAGACATTAAATGACACCATTATTCCACTCTTTCAGTGACTGTATGTCCTTCCCTCCTGTCCCTGGTTCATCTGGAGGGCTGAAGCGGAGCAGCAGACAGGAGCAGATGAAGGACAGACTGATTCTGAGGCAGGACAAGGCAGAGATACACAGACATACATGTACGAGAGCGCATGTGTATTTGTGTGTGCCCTGTTCCCGTCCTGTCTATAGCCGCCAACAAGCAGCCGGCACCTCACTAAAAGTCATAAGCACCATATGTTGGAGCCCCCCCTCCCCCAGCAGAGCTATTCTCAGCATTTACTCATTCCTGTCTTTTCAACAGAAGCACACACCATTCTCTTTGTAGTTCTCCCTCTCTCTGTGGGAACACTGGTACAAGGCAGTCAGAAAACTGGATTGAGAAATACTTTCTGGCTAGCAGGAGCTTACGTAAGAGATTGTGTACAGTAGGTAGGGCAGATGAGCGAGCAGCACTGCAGGAAAGTCTAACGGCAGAGCAGCAGATGGCACAAAAAAAGGAATTTGTCAGGAGCACATTGATTCTGCAAAAAAGACCAGTAAGACATATTGATACTGAAGGAGTCCTAAAGCTCTCTGTAGTCTCTGCATATTATGTGCAAGTAATGGTGAGTGGAGGTCCGAAGTGACCTCCAAAACAGCAGCTTGATTGGATTTATGTTTGATTAAGAACAACAAAAACAAGGCCTTGTAATCTGTTTTACTGTAACGTCTGAGACCGGTTTCAGTGATTTGGCTTAGCCATTGATCGAGCTGTGTGAAATATGGAAATAAAGCATTGTGGGCATTGATTTCCATCACTCATGCATCTGAGAGACCAGGAAAAAGGAAACAACTCCCACATTCCTTTGTGGATTAGATTTTCTCCTCATCACATCTAAAAAGCATGGCCAACTTGATTATGGACGCGCACATTCAAAACGCTGCTGTCTTATAGTGTGTATGGATCTAGTTCAAGCACATATTCACAGCACATGCACAAACACTCCACCAGACAGAGTACTGTCTCTGGTGAGCAAGTGTGTGCTTGGCAAAGTGGCATTTAAGGTCAGCTGAAAGAAGAAAATCAGTACAAGCATGCTGGGAATCACATTGTGGGGTTTATATGCATACATGAATATGGATATTACAGTTTGCTTTAATGTTATAATCGATGTTACGCTCCCGTAGGTGAAAAAGGATGTGAATTGAAACTTCTAAGTTCAGTTCAAAGAGTTTCCTCTCCTGCATCATCCAGTGGGAACCATGTAAATAGGAATTCCATATGTGAGATTAAAAACAAAACAAAACGAACAGAAAAAACAAAATAAAACAATGATACACTACTACAATAATATTCTAATTCAAGCAGAATAAAAGCAGAATTAAATTAAATGCAAAAGGGGCTACCTGAGTTCTGCAAAAATGCTATCCACCAGTCAAAACTAGTTGTTACTGCTACATTTAGGGTTTTTGGAAGATATGAAAACATATGTTTAAAATAAAACAAACAAAAACAAACTACAATATGAAGTGTGGGTACAGAAGACACTGCCTCTGGATACCACAAAGCCATCAGAAAAATGAAGCATGTGATGCAGGCAGAGTGAAAACCAGGCTAGTATCTACAAAAAAAATCAAATGCCTGCAGTGGAGTGTGAAGTTTCTGCAGTAAAATCCTGTTGATCATTGGTGTTAATAGTAATTCTACAGCCATCTTGGTTATTTTCAAAGGTGCCTCTTGGATTCCTGTATATATCATTGCATAAAGTTTGCACCCACCTCATTGTGATTGGTTCAGACCCATTTTACTAGAGAGAGTTTTATCAAAGTGAATGGGTATGGCAGTCCACGCTAGCTCATCTCTGGCCAGTAACACAGTCAACAAGCCCTCAAGACATGATTTATCCACTGAGCTTTTCAGCAATGAACTCTTGGCAGAGTGAGACTCTTAGATGTTTTTGCGTGCCGGAGGACTTGGATGACTCATATTGCCGAAAGGGGAGAGAAGAAGAAAAAGGCGAGGCACAAAATGATATCAGAGTGCAGAGATTGGGACACCCTTGGACTGCCTGTGTGCAGAATTTCCTGGACATTTCTTGGACTACACAACTGGTCTTACTATTTTCTTTGAATTCTCTAACAAGCAAGATCTTTCAAAAACACATATGATACAAAGGATAAAATAAGAATTGAACATGTCACTATTTTTCTCAGTAAATAGACTTTTGATGGTGCTATTGACATAAAACTTTCTCCAGGGTTGTTGATAAATACTGATTGATTTCAGCTGCTGTCTTGGCTTTCTATGCCTTTTTGCTCCTCCCTCTCTTCATGTTTCCCTGTGCCATTTCACATTATTACACATGAGTTAACTTATGAACTTTTTTGTTTTGAATTATTTCTATGTGCAAATTGCACTTTTTACCAACATCTGGTTTAAGTTTCACATCAAAAGATTTTTTTAGAAATAAATTTAAGAAGAAAAGTGGATAGTTTGGTATGTCATAATATAACAGAAAGTAAAATCTGTCTCCCTCCTTAACCTATGTTTGTCCACTTCTGTGAGCTTTATAGAAAAATCCCATTGATTAATCTCATACTTCTTATGGCCATTGGCCAGGATCACCTTTTCTTCACACTCGATAATTAAAGCTTCTCTCTGGTTGCAAAGATGAGCAGATGAGTACTGAGAAAGGTGGCGTAAAACCATGACAACAATTTACCATAATTACATTTAGATAAATCGGGCAATTAGGGATGTATTATCCATGTATTGAGACTAAATGGGGTGTGAAAAAGTGTCAGCGTACTTCTGCTTCATGGACCAGGTTTATGAAGTGGAAAAAGAACAAAAAAACATGCCTATAAATAAAAAGAAAGAGCCATTAGAAAGAGAACCTAATAACTATAAGAAAAAAAGTAAATATGTAGAGTTTAGAGTTTCATATAACAGTCAGAAGCTGAAGATGTTTTCAGGGTGCTGGCTGGACACATATTTAAGACATTTCTCTAAAAACGTATCTCCAAAGTGTCAAGAATACAGTGGAAAGTGGAGCAAGCAAAACTTTTCAAACTGGCTCCGACAGTCTCCCCTGGAAGTTGAGGAGCGTGCTTTTGGAGATGAGCTGTCTCCAGTCCAAATCTATTTCTGCTTCAGTTGCTGGCAAAACTCAACGGCTGTTAGAAGGGAACAAGAAGCTTCGAGGCATCCTCTTTATTCCACCCTGTCAACATGTTCAGCAGTTTTCTGGGAAAAAAAAGCATGATGCTTACCTATCACTTTACTGACAGTAGGAGGAGCAACCTACAGCTTATGTCCTCCGATCGTCCCCGTTCTGTGATGCAACGAGACTTGAAAAAAAAACATTTTAAGCATCTTGTACTGTTGTAAATAATATTCCCACAAGAGCTTAGCCAACAGCATGTTATACACTATCTGCAGGCCTCAGGAGCAGTCAGGCGGATGTATAAAGGAGAAATAAAACCCAAGGAGAAAGATAACTTTAGTTTCCAGAGCACGTTTGGAGGATGGCTAAAAAAATAAAAATATAAAAATATAATTTTCATCCTCTCCAACATGAGAGGATTAAAAAATGTTATATCTGTTATATACACTAAATCATTTACCAAACAGGTTTTACTCCACCAGTTTATGTCTATAAATATAGTTTGTCGATTTGAGTTCAGGTGATTACTTCCATCCACACATATGTGTGGTTCTTGGACTTAATGAGAACTGACTCGTCATCTTTAAAAGCTTTTCTCTAAAAGGTGTTCTTTAACGGTGCCATCATGTCACAGACCATCTGGCTGGCACCTCATTATTACACATTAATTGAAGTTGGTATTAGAAATTAGAGCAGCGATTGCCTTGCAGAAAGCTGGACATTTAGTGAAGATGGAAGATGTGCTCTGAAATTATCCAGTGGTTGCGCACAAGTCACATTTCAACCTGACACAGGTGCGAGACACATGCCACTAAAACAGATAGACTCTTCAGGGTAAGCAGAGGTAATGAGTGCAGTGAGGGGGAGGAGTTCAGGATAAAACCGCAGTGAGCAGAGCAGGGGGGAAAGGCTGGGGTGGAGGGCTTATGTAACAGGTCCAGATGCGACCTGAACCTCCACAGAGGATAAAGACTGGCAGTGGCAGCGGGGATCAGGAGGGACCTTTGAGTTCTCTGTGGAAATATTGACTCAGCCACCAGTCCAGTAGCTTAAATAACATTAAAAGGACAACATTTCATA
Source organism: Arrhamphus sclerolepis (assembly GCA_037176975.1). NCBI lineage: Eukaryota > Metazoa > Chordata > Actinopteri > Beloniformes > Hemiramphidae > Arrhamphus > Arrhamphus sclerolepis. The sequence goes on along the minus strand of JBAMYA010000021.1, from coordinate 4,944,936 downwards.
AAGCTGCCACCACTCTATAATGCTACAAATGTTTAAATATATAGTAGCTATGAGAGAGTTAGTCAAGTCTTACAGATTCACTGCTGAAAGAATTATTCAAATAATTTTAAATAAAACTATTCAAAGGACTTGCTATGACTATTTTTATGAATACCATATATTATAATATTCACTCAGTGTTTGTATTTATCTTTGATAACTACAGCCATTTGAAAAAAATCAAAAAAATCAAAAACATTTCAGTTCTAAGGTGTCACTTATCAGGAGATAACATAAAAACCCTACGGAAAAGTTAAATACATCTTCAGATGAACAAGACTTATTACACAGGTTGATTATTTAACAAAACTAAATCACAATATTGGCGTCTTCTGTGAAAAACCCAGTAGAGCCCATGAATCAGTAACTTGTTGGACTTATTTTTTGTTTGACATGATAGTTTCTCATATTGCTGTGGAGCAATTTGGGCCCACCTTTTTTTTACAAATTACATTTAGTTCATTGAGGTTTGTAGGCATAATGATATCCACAGCTCTCTTTTCTGGCCACATTTGAATCAAATTGAGGTCTGGACATCGACTGGGCCACTGCAACACCCTGATTTTTTTTTCTTTTCAGGAATTTTGCTGCAGATTAGCTGGGGTGCTTGGTATTATTTACTTGAGTGGTCCAGTTTCAGCCTATCTTTAGATGTCAGATAAACATCTTCACATTTGACATGAGAATATTTTGCATTATGGAGGTTCAGACAATTTAAAGATTGCAATGTACCCAAGTGTTACAGCTATAAAATAATAAGCTTGCAGCATCACTCCTCCCCCACCACGCTTGGCAGATGATGGTGAAGGGTGTTTACCCAACATATTAATATGTATTATGACCAAATTATTCCAGTTTTGGTCTCTTCTGTTCAGAGGACATTGTTCCAGAAACCTTGCAGTTTGTTCACATGCAATTTCTCAAACCTATGTTGTACTACTATGCCCTTTTTAGAGGGATTAGACTGTTTCCTGGCAGCACTCATAAACACGACACACTTATTTAGTCTGTTTCACATTGTAATGTCATGAATTGTATCATTCAACATGCTAACTGAGGCCTAGATTCTGACATTTAACTCTTGTTTGTTTTGTTTTTTTGTCTTTCTTTTCTTGTTTTTCAATTTGTCTGCCTATTGCATAGTCTGTTCTTGGGGTGAACTGGCTGGGTAGTGAAATGCTGCAGAGTAAATGATATGATGTGTTGGGCAAATGCACTTTCTATCACTCTGCATGCAGAGCACACACTTCACTAGCGCTATACATGTGAATCATTCCAGCACTGAGCACTCTTTCACAGGTCACAGTTAGTGTCCTTGCTGTCCCACCTCATCCGCCTGTGGCATAAATCAGCTTCTCCCCAACCTCCACCCAACCCTCCCTGCGCTATGACCTCAACGAGGCTACTTTTGACATCACTGGGATTATCTAAACGACAACAACAAAATCTGTCGTCCATATCATTCAGGGCTTTGGGAGCATTAAACACAGCAGAGACTATCTATAGATTCAGTGCAATATGTGTGATGGTGTGCCTAGATATACTTCATCCTTCCTCTTCTCAAGCCCACCATTAGAAGGATTGCAAACTGTATGTGGATGAAAGCTCCTCCTATTGCTGTTAATTAGATAGTTCAGCTGACAGAGCATGCGCCTTAATTACAAAACTGAGATGGAGCTGTGTTAATGCAGAAGTGACTTGAAAGACGATAACATGAATAGATGTGTGAGAAATTTGTAAGAAAGAAGGAGCATTATTAACCTACTTTTTTGTGATATAGAAAACAAAATCAAGAGGCTCTCTTAGCATATGAAAACCCCTCAAAAGACCATTTCTCCTGGAAAAGCTTCCTGTGGTTAAGATGCAGCTCAAACCAGACATACATCTATTTTCTTTTTATGTGAAAACATTTTTTTCTTGTTGAGACGCTTGTGGCTTGTTAAGAAGTTATTGCCTCCATTTGCAGCTCAGTCTCACAAGTTAATGTGTGATAAATGTTTTGGTCCAAATACCTAAAACATAGATTGACAATTTATGACTGTAAATTGGGAAATTGCTGCTGGCTGTTGTGTTGTGGGTGGCATAAATATTATATCACGGTGCACCATGATTGGTTTAATTCCTTTATATGATCTAAAAAGAAACCACACCTCAAAATGGCTATGCTATGTCTTCCATCCTCATAAGCAGGTCCTGCTATTGTAGATGTTAGAATCCAGCTTAGTGCTCATTTGTGTACTGCAGCCAACTGGGTGCCTTTTAAGTCTACATTGCTCTATTCAATGTAGAGAGATCAAATAGCCTTTGAGACATTTTTGAAGTCTTAACCCAATTACAATCCCCCACAGTTCATGCATGCCATCAAAAAAAAAAAAAAAATAGATAGAGGACAGATCTCAATTCTCTTCGATTTTCACATCAATATGTGATAATCCTGCTTTCCTCCATGGAGTAGTTGATAATAACTTCAACATTTGGGCAAATGAAGGAATCTCTACTTCATACAAAGTCGTGGAAAGGTTCTACCAGTGTTCATTTTAATCAGTTAAAATGAAATATCTCATACTTAGAGAGACAGCTTTTATTACAGACATCAGGGAATTCTATTAGCTTGTTTAGACAATATTCCAAAGGGCTATGACACAAACACCATTCATCTGAAAGGCTTATGAGAAAGAGACAAAAATGTTAGGATAATAGACGATGGTTTGAATGATGCTTGGAAAGATGCAAAAACATCGAGCATCTGTAACCCACTGAGAGCTATGCAACTTAAGATCCCATGAATCTCCCTCTCAATGCCATCAATTCAACCCTAATGCATCTCCACTGTGCCCCAATTGCAAAATAGAAACTGGCAGTCCTTTACATTACCTGTGGTATTGAAGTGAAGCACAGCAGTTCAGGTCATAAAGGAGGAAATTAAAAAGATTCTATCTATAAATTGGAAATCCTTACATCTGTTACTTGGCATATCTGACATGTCCATCACTGACAAATATAAAATAAAACGTAAAAGTTCCATCTAAGGCACAGTGACAAAGGTTTTTATATTTTTTGTGTGGCATATATTAGTTTGAGTATTTTCACTATTCTCACAAGTTTAATGTGAGAATTGATATACTTTCATTTCTGTATGTTTCTTCTTCAATCACGAAAATGTCTTAACAAGGTACAGTTGTTTCTTTATTTTAGAGATAGATAGATAGATAGATAGATAGATAGATAGATAGATAGATAGATAGATAGATAGATAGATAGATAGATAG
>JBAMYA010000021.1:4904210-4924055 GCA_037176975.1 Arrhamphus sclerolepis | reverse complement strand
TGAGCTGGGATAGGCTCCAGCGGACCCCCGTGACCCTGAACAGGAAATAGCGGGTATAGAAAATGGATGGATGGATGTTTATGTTCAGCTCTCTTAAGGACACACTTTGGCTTTGACTCAATTGCTGTAACATCCTGAGGTTTTTTTCTTTCTTTTAAAGCGCTGCAGTTGTATATTTGTTTGTGTGACTGACATCATTGCATCATGTCATGACCCTTTTTTTTTAACAAAGTCTGAGCTGATTGACTCATATTCATTTATTTATTATTTTAAATACTTTAGTATTACGAGTTTATGGTCGACCCAGTGACTGCAGTGTGTCCATGGTCAAATCATTACTCTTTCACCACCATACTTGATAGTTGGTCTAAGGTGCTGATATGCTGTGGCTTTTTCAAGTGCTGTGCTGTGCATTATGGCTAAAGATCTCCACTTTGGTCTTCTGTGTACAAAATAAGTTGTTCCAGAATTCTTCTGGTTCATTTAGGTGGAGCTATGCTGCCACGTTTAATTTCAGAATAAAAGAGGTTGTATCCTGACAAATCTTTTACAGAAACCATGGTTGTAGAATTGTTTTTTTTTCTAATTGTTCTATCACATATTTCTAAAATGTATTATTCTAACTGTGACTTGTAGAGTCTAAGATGCCGTTCTTACATTTTACAATTCTTTAATGCTTTCCACAAGTGGACAGTCTCTCACTGAAGAAGATGGATTCCAAACTGATTGAAAATAGCTTTACGAATTGTTTTTCTAACTGCTATCACTGCTGATATCGTTCCTCCTCCACACTGTGTAACTACATACCTGAGTGCTCCAATTGTGTTTACAATAGAGGTGTTCCTGTTGTCTGCTGATCAGTCAATAAAGTGTTAACTAAAAATTAATGTTGTTTATGTTGTTTTTTTTTTTAATACTTTCTTTTATTATGATTTCCTAGATAAATCCTTTGAATACACTTTATTTTTCTCACTAACTGGTATGTTCTCTTCACTAATTTTTCCACCTTTTCATACGTTCCTTTGTGATCATTTTAAAAGGGAAACTGTAAGAGGTCACTTTCCTTATAGATTGAAATGCTTCTTGGTGTATAGAGATGTGGAGCGACCATTTCTTTTTTTTCCACTTTTTTTTACTTTTCTTCACTCTTGGATGGACAAGTGGAACCAAACCATTCCAACAAAAAGGCCCTTCAGCACAACATAGCAAGAGGTGCTATGTTGGTTCGTTTAGGTTTATTTTATAAAGCTAGAGATTGTTAAGAATAGATGGATGGACTATTCTGAGCAACTGTTATAACAATGTATTAGTTCTTAGTGTGAAAAAACAACACCCCAGTGTCTGTTGTAATGTAATACTTCATTTGACCACCAAGGATCAGTGTAATCTAACATTTGACTGTATTGCAGTCAAACAGGTGAGATGTAAACACTATATTTCATGTCATAAAATATTGTCAGATATAAAATATGAAAGTGTTTATAGTTTCTCTAGATGTGGCTACCCAGTCATGCTCTCTTGTCACATAAATTAAAATACAATTTATCTTTTATTTTCTTGTTTATTTAAATTTTCACACAGAAAGCTGTTACATTCTCTGGAAGATGATTAATGATGTCATTAATCTGTTATGATCTTAAACATGATCCCACTGAGAGTCATGACCCAGATATAAAGTCCAGCACCTCTTCTGCTCTCAGCCTACTGGATTTAAGCATATTTCAGTCCAGAGCAACATCAGGACAGAGCGCTGTCAGTAATTGGTTTCCAGAGTTTGCGTTAGTGTTGTAATGTGCAATGATAATGACTGAATGCAGATTACTAAATTATTGCTGGAAACATAACCATATAATGCTCTTTTATTCACAACTTGATATATTTTTCATCAGGTCTGAATGATAATTCTGTAACAGGCTTTGATCAGAAATAAATAAACAGAAATAAATAGAACAACGGCTTTGTTTTAAACCATGTATTTCAACCTGTGTTCATAACATCTGCCTCATCCTACTTCTCTAACTCATGGTGTGTGTTGTGTGATGTCAGTCCCACTGATGTGGACACAAAGTCAGTGACCCTGAGTGTTTATGAGACAATATAGAGTTAATATCCTGAGAGCTCAAAGTAGCATGTATAGCAAACAACTGACTCATTTTTTGTGGCCTCAAAGGACCCACTTTTTCATATCTGCAGTCATGCCAGCATTTTTGAGTTAATGACACCCAAGTATATTCTTTCAAGTACATAGAAAGATTTTTATTTTTGTGTTTTTCCATATGTTTCTTGAATGTTCCTTGTGCTTCTGTACCCCATTTTAACATGATATTCAATTTTTACATTTGAAATCTTTGCCATGGGATGCCCACCTGGTCATACCGGTTTTTAGTTAGTTTAACTTTTAATAAGCTTAGATAGTTTTGAAGAAAAAAATAAATAAAAGTCACAGAAAAGAAAATATGCAAAGTATTATGAGAACAAATTTGGACCGAAAATGAAGATTTAAGAGGCTGGGATAGAAACAAAAAAGGGAACAGTGCCTGTGAGAGTAGAAGAGAACGAATGGTTGGTGGAGGATCAGAGATTTGCCTTCTTGAATTTTGGGATGAAAGATTGCATGCGTGTGTGTGTATTTGCATGTTTGATAGAGGAAAAAGAGAGAGAATGCCAAAGAGAGAAAGCCTGGGCATGTTGAGATAAGCCTGGGTCGTTGGGAGGTTGTTGTTTTTCAGGGCACGCTGTATACTGTGGCTGTGTGCATTTGTGTGACTGATTGTCCTCATATGTGCACATGATGGTTGCAACTAGTTGTTGAGCAGTGATTTGGGAATGCAAATAATCATTTCTGAAATGTCGACCCACAATGGCGCCATCCGCGATAAGCGTCCCCTCCCATGTATCTCCTGATGTCTGCTGCTTGTTCTTCGTTTCCCCGAAGCTGCTTCTTTGATAATTGAATGATTATATGTCCAAAGAAAGTTTGTGTGCTGTTGTTTACTTGTTACTTTTTTAATTTGGCTGCGAGTGTTTCTTATCACTGTCATGCTGGGAATGGTCTATGTTAATGATCGGTTGTTGACATGCTGTAATCAGTAATGAGAGCCCACAGCGTCACACAAACACATTGCATGTGTGAAGACTAAATTTGAAGTCTGTGATGGGACTTACATGCAGCGTTCTCTTCATTTTTATTTAAGTCTTTGCAGGACAGCTTGTTGCATAATGTTCATTCTATCATTTTTCAAATGCAATATAATTCAGTGGAGGACATATGTAGCAACAAAGTCTATTTTTTCATTCTATCGTCACATCACAATTGTCTCTGTGTTTTTAATGTGCAACTATCACAGGCCTGCTGAGCGTGCACCCAGAGCTTCAATAGCTTAAAAGGGCCAGTTGGATTCTTAGGAAGTTTGCAGACTTTTTTTTTTTAAACTCCCAGTTGAAACTCAGTGTTGTCCATTGTAGAAGTGACCCCTACTGTTTTACACAAACACTCTCTCACAGGCTGTTTAGCATTACAATGCTGACACTGGCACTTTCCCTCACTGTCAGGAGGACTCATATTTTTGTATTTTCATTGTAATCGCATGGCACTGTTTTTATATTTCCGCAGTGCCCTTGGTTTCCCCCACTGGGGCTTTTCATACACACAACTGCAGCTCAAACTGTGCTGCTGCCAACACTTTGCCTCCCCAAGCCACTGAAAATAGGAGGAAAAAAAAAAGAAAAACAGCAGCCAACAAAAGATAAAAACACCCGAATGAAAGCTGGAGAGGGAGCAAAATCAACACAATGAGAGGGTTTGTTGAATAATGGTGGAGGGGGGGGTGAATGTTGTTTGATACTGGCTGGCGCTGGAATTTGTTTGTCATAGAAGGGGAATGTGTATGGTTATGTGTGTGCATTCATCTTTCAGGGTTTCAGAGTGTTCTAGCCATCTGTGGTTATCTATATTATTTTTTGTCTGACTGACTCATTAGCATCTTGAGAGGAAAATATAAGTTTTTGAACCCTCAGTGCTTTGCTATCCTCCTGTTTTAAAAAAAAAACAAACACACAAAAAAAACAAAAAAAAAAACAAAGACAGAATGGATTTTGGGGAGAAATGCAGGACAGGAATGTGAAATATTGTATAAACTAATTAATTCTTGGCTTCAAGCTTTTGTAATTGTTGACAGGAAGATCGCATTTACTAATTACATAGTTATCCTTAAATTAGCAAAATTATGCTTTTCTATTTACCATATTATGATGATGGATCACCTTAGATAAGATTCAAAAAATGTGGTAAACAAACTGTGTGTTTTAGTATTCATGCTAATAAAGTACATGGTTTTCAATATGCTGAATACACTTTCTTCTATGTAGGCTTTTTTTTTTTTTTATGGGCTCTTTATGACATCACAGAGGGCAGAATTCTGTTTTATGGTCATCTTCTCCAGGAACTGAGCATTCACAAGAGCAAAAGTTTTAGCTTTCATTTTGAATATGGAAATTTACAACTGCATCACGTTTTACATGCTGATGCTTCTACAAGTACCTCTTACTCTTACACTATGCTTGGTTTATAAGCTGAAATGTAAAATATGATTTTGGTTGTGAATTAAAGTTAGCTGATCACTGCCCAGTGGAGTGGCGTGCAAGACCGTTTTATGAACACGATCCGGTAAACAACTGCATTTACAGGGAGATCAACATTTAAAGCTGGTGCCGTTGCTGCACGAGAAGGCTCGTGAATCTGAAAAAAAAAAAAAAAAGACTAGGGTGTGCTGGCAGCCAGTGTGTGTTTGTGGTAGAAATGAATTTTAAAAAATGTTTCTCACGCAGAGAAACTGATCACTTTCACTGATTGAGGTGTTAGATAATTCTGCTCTAGAACGCTGAATGTAAATGCAAATGTGAATGTTATGCTCAGGCCAGGTTGTGTTACGTTGAGGTTTATGAAGTGGTGGTCACTTTGGACATCTAAATATATGTAAGCTAGAAAAACAGATTTTATTTGAAACAAATATATCTCTTTTACATATATGCTCATACTACAGCATACACGTTCGTGCAGTGAGAAGGTCTTCTGTGATATCTCTTTCTGGGATTTGGTGGGTCATTGCAAGGGTTTGCATTTCCAGGATTTCTTTCCCCTTCTAACCAAAATGTTTACACTAGTCTCATTAGACTGATAACACCCTGAATCACCATGTACAAGATGTGTGAGTGTGTGTGTGGGCGTGTGTGTGTGTGTGTGCAAGCGTTACAAGAATGCTTAGTATGGTTCAGCAGAACATAAATCTATTCCTGCTGAATCGAAAATGCACGTGGAGTGTAAATGTGCCCTTATTCAGGGCCTGATCTTTGTTTGAGATGTGCCCAGTAAAAGAATATGTTTTTAATGTACTAACACTCTGGATACTTACATTATATACCTTGAGAGATTTCTAGTTGAAAAAGAAAAGAAACACATAATGAAGCTGATGAAGGTAATCTTTAAGTTTCATATCTGGGACATACCAACCAATGGTTGCTATCTGGTGGTATGTCCCATCATGTACCACTAGATGGCAACCTGATAAAGCCTTGGTAGCCTGAGTAGCATCAGTTTGTTGGCACAAGAAGAAGGGTAACACCTATGTATAGAGACAAGATTTTATATATCTTTAAAACTTCTTGTAAAACATGTTGTGTCAGTTTCATTTGAAAATCTAATACTGTTTTGTTTTTTTTCTTCCTTTTCTTACAAAGAAGCATCCCTCCCACTACCACCACACACACACACACACACACATATACACACATTGGCGGTACCATTTGGGTACAAACATAATAATGGTAAGGAATGCCTTTTGCAGGAATTTTTGGTCATTCAAATGCTTTCCCATGATTCCTAAATTTCCTTTTTGTTATTTTAGTTAAGAGAACTGGATATGTAGGGAAACAACTCGTGTTTGGTTTTGTTGTTAGTGTTCTAACTTTAAAAATAAAACAAAAAACACAAATGCACAAAACAACAACAAAACAAAACAATCTAATCATAGGTTTTCTGAAATCAGAATGCATTTGCCTGAGATAATCTGTGCTTAAAATAATGTTACTCTTTTGTCAGTGTTATAGATAAGCATCTGCATGCTATCAAGTAAAACTCCCACAATAACTGCAGGTTTCTGGAATGTTAAAAACGCGGAGTCTCTACTGCATTTCTGTAATAAACAAACAAGCTCTTGAGCAATGAATGATCTATTGTTGAGACAAATAATCTCTGTGGCAATGAAATGATGAGAACTCTGTGTATCAGTGAACGTGTGTGTCTGTCTGTTGGTACATACGTATTTGTTTAATGTTCGGCTTTGCGAGACAGGCCAGATTGTCTCACAAAGTTTGCTGTGCGTGACTGAATAACAGAAGAGCACCAGGAGCAGCCAAGCTGTGTACATCTACTGACAAAAGCAGCATGTGTAAAAGAAAGGTGTCCCTACACCAGGTCAGATCACCTCCATGCTGAAGCACTCGTCTTTCCTCTTCCCGTCTAAACCACTGGTCAAAATCACTGGTGAGTTGGCTTTCAACCTGTCTCCATCATTTTGAGTGTTTCCATCCATACGTCATGCTCCCTCTCACTTCCCTGTCTCTTTTGCCTCTGCTCAATGGCACCACACTGGTTCCCTTTTCTTAGCAAACCTTTCTCTCATCCATTATTGAGACTTGTTTTTTTTCCTTGAGTCTCTGAATAAAGAAGGGGAACAGATCTTTTGAATTTTTAATGCCCCACATAAAAGATGTATCATCAGTCATTTCTCTACGATACGAACCGGTAAACTTTTATCGGGACAAGCCAAGTCACGAGATGACGTGAGACTGGAAAGGAGAAGGGTGGAAAGAAGCTCTGTGGCCAACAGCTCAAAAACTGGAAAACTCATATTCATAAATCTGTTTTTTTTTTTTTTTAGCTGGTATTATTGTTCTTGCAAAGCCTTGAAATACATTGTTTTTGTTTTTACTTGAAAAAGGTTAAGAAAAAGTGCAGAAATAGAAATAAATAGAAATATTATGCCCTCTACTTTGTTGATTCGTATGGCTGGCTTGCTTGTGTGTCCTCTGCTCAAAACCCAAGGACATACAATACATAATTGAATGTTTTGATTCGCAGGTAAAAACTGAAGGATCTGCACTGAATGCTGCTTGTTTTTATATGAAAGAAATTGACACTTTCAGATGTAAAGCAGAGACTGCATTAACTTAAAGCGCAATGCTGCTGATGGCCATTTGGTGTTGGATTTAAATTATTTCTCAATAAAATAAAATAAAATAAAAAAATCTGACCTGAAAGACTAAATTAAAATGTTCCAAATTTCCATTTGCTAGTTTTCTAGCAGTGTGCTTGTGGTCCTTCTGATGATAACCTCAGTTAAACTGATGTTTTTCCTTAAACATACATACGTGATGTTGGTTCATATTTCAAATATCATTTTCCAGGGTCTCTTTCTTGTAAAATTACAATTACGTTCTTCTTTAGAAAAACCCAAATGCTAAAACCCAAATACTGAAGGCTTTAAAGAAGGAGTTCATTGTCATACTAGAAACGAATCACTCAGGTTGTAATTTCAGAAAGCATTCTTAACCCTCAAAAGAAACTAAAAGACCTGGTTGCTAGGCACAGAGGAAACCTTGCATAAGGGTATTTCAAAAACATCTGTGAAAGAAAAGGGAAGTCAGCTAAGAGAAAAGATAAAGCACAAAAACTTCTGACAGTGGACTCAAAAATACAACTTTCATGGTTCTGTGAGGATGTGAACTCAAGCTTCCTGGCTGTCAGTTTGGAGTTTTATTCCCTCAGTACCTGTAAACACCAATATATGCTATTTCATGTTGTACTGAGTGCTTTTTAGGCTGACGTGTTTCAAAACATCACACTGACATGTCATGTTGAGTTGACTCGTTCTCACACTGAATGACATCTTTCAGATAAGAAGCAGCTCAAAAGAAAATGGCAGATTTCTGATTTGATTGTCATCAGGCACGCAAATATTTCAGTTTTTAGGTCTACATTGTAGTGTTTAGACATTAAAATCACTTTCTTTTTTTTTGTTTATTGAAAAGAAATAAAAAAATATTCTGCCATCTTCCCCATAAATTCCATTATTGTTGACATTTTATCAATTAATCTTATATTATGTTCCCACTTCTGAGGAATCAATTTGATTTACAGATTAAAAAAATAAATAAATAAATAAAATAAAAAAATAAAGAAAAAAAAATAAGAGAGTGATGGGGTGAAGGACAAAAGAGAAGAAAATGTGAAAATTTCACCTTAGGACAAAACCAGAAAATCAAGAAATTGGCAGACTAGAGAAAGTAGATCACCCACTGTTCTACCTTTTTGTTCCAGTCATGTTCTTCTCACTCACACAGCATGCAGCATTTTTTTTACAACAGTTACAAATCAAAGAACATTTTGGGGTAATGTGGGGGTTCAGTGTCTTGCTCAGAGACACTTTGACATGTGGAAGGGTTTGGGACTGACCAACCCGTTTATCGACTGAAAAACAACTGTTTTTTGTTTGTTTTTGTATTTCCCCTAAGATATGGTAACCCTACGAACACAATGCAAGAGTCAGACACTTATAGTATGTTTACTGGAAAGGATGCTTTTTTATTTTAGTCACAAGAAGGGCAGTGATTCAGAGTTGATCCTTTGTAATTTGCATCCTTAAGGTTTTGATTTCTGTCACTGGATATAAAATGCACTGGGCTTTGTCGTGTATGCGGAAAACCTCTTTGAATACTGTGCTTTGCCTCGCCCCCCCTTCAGTCTTTAACCACGTACCACAGATCTTCACATAGCAGCCATGTCAAGGTCATGTGTCCGAAATGGGACCTACTGTTGTAAAGAGACTCATCCATTCATTTCTAGTCTATATGTCCTCATATTATTGCCTGTATTTGCATATTACATGTAAATATGCAATGCAAGTCTTGAAAAGAGGTTTATTCTATTTGGTAAAAAAGGTATTTTATGGTGTGACAATATGCTTGTTTCAACTGTATCACTTATTTACAACCAGTAGACACACCACACGGGACAAGGAGAGTAGAAGGTTGTGCATTAATGGAGAAAACATGATTAAAAATATACCATTGCACTGTGGATGCAACAGGTTGATCTGCATTCATATTGTTCACATTCGAAAAAAAGAACCAGTCCCCCTGAAAAAGTAAATAAATGAATGGACCTCATTGGTCTTCCACGATGTATCCCCTCCCCTCCTTTCCAGTATTTTCACAAACATCTTGTAGCTTTCGAAGTGAGAAGAATCAGAAAAGGACTTGACGAGCCACGTATTTCTTTTTGTTTTATTGCATTTCTAATGACATCCATATTTATTTTACTGTCTTTTTTTGAATACATACAGGAAATACAGGGACATGGGTCTCTTAAACCTAAATTGAGTTGAACATATTTTGCAATATTAATGAGAATTAATATTTCAAAACATCTGCATGGGACAGTGTGCTTAACAGGAGTTAAATCTGTTTGGTCCTGACTGAAGTCCCACTAAATAATGTCACTTTATTTTGAATATTGTGTGGTTTCAGTTTTTCTACATGTTTTCTGGATTTCTGGAGGTTGAGTGAAGTTTGGTTTTGTATTTTTATTTTGCTTGTTTTTTCAGATGCTTGATCTTTTATCTGTATTGAGGAACAAATACTACAAAATTCCATATGTTTTGTACTTTTGAGACATTAAGTAATGTTTTGCATTTGGGGCGGGGGGGTTGGTTGTTGCTGTTATTGGACTCTCTAATGTTAGTTGCTTTTATTGCGTGTTTGCACTCTCTTGCCTTGGCCAGCTTATCGCAGATTGCCAGCCATCCATCAGGGGGAAGTAAGGTAGTCCAGAGGACAGGGACAGGGAGGGGCCGACTGCTCTAGTTTCTGGAGTCAAACTGACGACAGTTTTGCCACAGGCCTTGGTTGGTTGTGACATTCAGGAGGATCCATTATGGGGCCTGAACTAATCTATAACAGAGTCTCGCTGTGAACCCCATTTCACCAGAGGCATCAACAGCAGTGGCATTGAAGGACATAAGGAATGCGGTTTACGCTCTGGTTTACAAGCTAACTAAGTAGACAAACAATCAATCAAGACAGCAAAGAGATAAAGAAATCACTGCTGTCTTTCAGCTACACCTGCAGGTTACTTTACCCTCTCAATAATTTACCAGGCCACAGAGGATATTTCTTCTCTCCAAAGTCAAGCATTTTACAGTGTGTGGAAAGCAGGTGTTTCATATCTGGCTATCTGTACGCACACAATATGTAGAATGTATAGCCAGCGGCGATGGACAGAAATAGAACCAACAGCCTGGCAATGAGGTGTCAAGAGACAAGGGCCAAAAGGTTCAGATGAAGAGGAGGAGCTGTTCAGACCCAGCAAAAGAAAGAGGGAGTGAACCACTGAAATTCCTTGATAACGACAGGAGAGAAACCAGAGAACATCATATCTAACAAAGGTGACTGTTTTCTGTCTTCATTTTAACGCCATCCCATTCCTTCTGGGATGGTGATGAAGTTCTAATAAGGAATTGATTTTGTTAGGGAGACTAGGAGCAGTAAAAGGGTGACCCCGTGACCTCATTGCTCATTTTAGGTCTGGCAGGAGATGGTCCTCATCTACCAGAATCGATGCAGCATGCTTCACAACCACTAGTGCCGATCATCAGTGTGTCATCAAGCATACATCTTTGTCAGAAATGACAGAATCTTCCCCAACGCGTGTGACCCACAGCACTGGATGAGAGGACGGAGAGAGGGATGTCTCCCAGTTCTGTGAAATGGTCCAGCTGCAAAGAGGGACATGCCTCAGTCTCCATCAGGCCTGAGTATGAAGATCTGACCCTTTGTGAAACGTCATCCAAATGCCCTCATCTATCTGTCAGTGAATAAGAAAGGAGGTAAAGGAAGAAGGAGGGGGGTATCGCAGTCAGCAGCCAATCTCCCCTCCCTTCACAGATGCATAATTCAGTGTTTCTCTCACAACAGCCTGAGCTTCGGAGGGCTCAGTTCCCCCAGCCATGCGGCCAGCAGTCTGCTAATATGAAAGAAGCTCAGAACCCACTCTGTTGTTCCTTCAGGCTTTCTGGCTCTACACACTCTCATACATGTATGATTTATTCAACTTGTTCATCCGTGGCGTGAGACTCGGACCCCAGTGGACGAGTTGGGAAACATTTTTGTCCTTGGCAGAAGAAGTGTGTCGGCATCACTGTGGGTTGTCAGAGGGACACTGGAGTGGCTTAGCCTCCTGCTGGTGGTTAGTTTTACTATTCGTCCTCTGAAGCTCACTGATGGGCCAGTGTACAACAACCCTGCCTTGGCCTCAATAAGTAACCACGGAAGGAAGCATTGAACATAAGAACACTGGGTGATGCTTACTGTTTGTATAAATCCCTCCAGTTTTTATTCACTCTTTTTAAGTTGAATAATTAAAAAAAAGCATTCACTATAGTTAATATTTGTATTTCCTGCATGTACTAATCTAAAATATATAGCGGTGAGAAAATTAGAACCTCTTCTTTTAAGCCTGTTTCATATGTGTAAACATATAATAAAAATAATCTGATCGTAGTGAACTCAGCAGTAGGCAAATACAACCTCTGACAAATAACATATAACTTTTTTTTTTTCACTTTACTTAAATGAAGCCAAAAAGGTAAGAAAAAACAATACTAAGAGTATTAAACAACCCCTTAATACTTAATAGATTTAAGAGGGAGTAAAGAGGGTTGATGATTAGTCGTGAGGAGCTTCTGCAGTAATCATCACCGCGCAGTAACTGGATGGTCCACAACTCCGTTGTACACCAGAGTTCATTATCAACAGATGTGACGCCATCTTTCTGAGTCCAGACCTCAACCCAATTAAACTGCTCTGGTGGGACCATACGTGCAGCTATCGGCAAGACTTCAACGTAAGTAGTCTTGGACCAAAATTCCTTCACAAAAACGTAAGAGATTGATAAAGTCATACAAGAAATGTTGAATTTTTACTGCTAAAAGTGGCTCTTTTAGTTTTTGAATTACAGGGGCACTTAGTATTAAACATGATTTTGTTCTTTTGGACTTTATACATAAATAATGAATGAGTGAAAAATGTTACTTGTTGTTTGTCTGACGTTTTTGATTACTAGTAAGCTGGACAATCAGATTGTCTTTTATTGGTAATTGTACAGAATTATGACTATTAACAATTGTCCTGCAAAACAATTCCACTGAGCCAATCTGAGACTATAAGTAGGGATATATTGTGAAAGAAGACTCAACATGCTAAGTAAAGACACTCCTTACTGAGGCACTGGGCTCTTTATATGAAATTATTAAAATCTAGCACAACAGCTGCCATGAAACTAAACTGCATGTGTGATTATCTGTTATTTCAATGCAGTGACTGGGAGGAGCATATACCAGGTATCAGCTGTTATTTTCTAGGAAAAGGTTGGACAGCCACATTAGATTCATATTATTAGGGACTGAGTTAAAAAGCAAGCAGCACGTCCTGAATCATGGGACTTTCTTGACTCTTTTCTTAAGTTGGAAAATCCAGATTGATTATTTGAAACTAGCAAAATTAGTCTTGCTATTCTGTAAGTCTCTTTTTGCTTCAGCTGATTAAGTCCTGAAATTTATATGGATTTATATTTAATGCAATGATTACAAATAGGTTTTAAAATGTACCTAATGCTTTTATTTATTTATTTTGCAACAAGAAAAAGTATTTCATTCCCTTTGGAGTTAAATCCTGTCTGGGTTTAAGGTTCTGCATTAACCTGTAGCCACAGCACCCTTTTGTTGATTATTTGAATGTATTTATTTCTTCTTACTTATTACTCAAAAGAAGGAAAATAAAGAAAAAACAAACAGTTTTGTGCAGTTTTGTGATTGCTCTTCCTCACCTACTCATGTTCTGCTCAAGGTCAAACTTCTTGTTGTGACGTCAAAAGTAATGACACACAGTAATGACTTGTTAAATTGTTTGGCTTACATGACGGTGAGCAGTGGGCCAGTTGGGGTGAATGGGCCTGTTCTGGCTCTGTGACAGCACCAGTCAGACCACTCATGCTCAGGACCATAATCCATCCGTTTCTGCTGGTGATGAGATCTCCTTTCCCAGCTCATGATTGGAATTGCTATTTAATTGCATGGAAAGTATCCACCCTGGTCCAGCTAACGTGTTTGATCTCATCACTGTTGTGCGAACATTTTACATCTTTCTGTCTCTGGAGCTGTCTTAATCTTCCTAAGATGTGAGACTGTAGCTCTGGGAGCAGGTTAATTACGGAGGAACTCATTACTCGTGTTTAATTATTATAACTGAATTTTTAGCAGATCTAAACTTGCCTGTTTTATTACCTTGACAGAATGACTCATTTGATTTTGTTACCCCTCTGGTTATTGATTTCACCAAAGTCAGATATTATGTTTTCAAATATCACTTCTCATCAGTCTCAAAGGACTAACTGAGGACTACAAAGCACATCAAGTAAAGGCTCCATTTAATTAAATTCAGAGATATAAATTCAGACATTTATAAACCACTTTTAGAAACTCAGATGCCTGCATGTACCTGTAGATGTGATGAATGTCACACTGTGTAGGTTATACAAAGGCTTTGTTCTGCAGAGGATGTCACTGAGCTGCTATAGTATAACTTGGTCATTAGCTGGAAGTCATTAGCAACTTGTTTTAATTGAACTCATTTACAGGCTGTGATAATCTGCTGAGGTGACCTTGATTCAGCGTCTGCGTAATGTTTATGCCAGTGAAGCAGAGGGTGCCTCTCTCTGTATGCCATTATGAGAGAAAAATGCAGTTAAGCCCATGTTTAGCCATAAAGTCTGCACTTCATTAGTCATAATTACCTTTGCTGTTGTCGAATGAGGTGATGAGTTTTTGTGCTCTATTTAGACTAATGCCAGGAGAGCAAATCTCATCAGCAGAGGGGCTAAGGAAAGGATGGCACTTAAATCTTAATTCTCATCTCTTTCGCTTTTTCTTTGCTCAGTGTATATCAGCCTCTGTCTGTGAGCAGAGACGCTGCAAATCTGAAATGCTTGAGCAAGACAAGTAGCAAGTGCATTATGGAGGGGAGGAGAGAGGGTGTTAGTGGGAGCTTGTTGGACTGATGGATTAATGAGGCATGGCCTTGTCTTTGTGGGGTGTGCAGTTGTCTGTATGGGGGTTGTATACTTGTATGTATGTGTATTCCTATTGTACTAATGGCATCTCCCTTATGCTTGATTCTATGATCTTCCGATTACTCATCCATAGTACTTTTAGTTTCTGAAAGAAGACCTTGAAATCATTAAATATTCAAGCAGAGTAACTTTAATACACTAACTACAAAGCCAGCTGTACATTGACACAGTAACACAGTAACACAGTGACTGTGACACACACGCACTATCGACTTTCCCGACTAGTTACCATAAACAAACATGGTGCAGTGACACAGAGGGGAAAGAATAGATTTTTCTATTCTTTAGGTCCAGTGAGTTGAAAAAGAGAGTTTCCCTTAGGGCAAGAGTGAGAGACTTAACATGTGATGTGCAGTGAGAATAAGGAAAGAATAGAGGGGAGGGTTGGAGAGTCTAAGCGAGTAACAGCGGAGGAGCGTAGGAGAGGAAGCTTGAAGAGAGGGCAATCATTGAGAAAAGGGCAACCACAGAGAAAATAGATAAGCTGACAAGCTACACTAACAACAACAACTGGAGGTGTATGGGATGCCAGAAGTGGAGAAGAAATTAAAGAGTTTTTAGACAACAATAAATAAGGCTTTTCCATAGTACATTGGCAGAGTTGGCTATTCTTTCATAAAGGGTTGGTCAGAGCAGCGTGGTGAATATGCAAAGAAGATAAGCCTGTGATTGGCAGACACATTTGTGATGGGGACAGACAAAGAACGAAAGCTCTGTGAGCACAGTCAATAGCTATTTAGTGGAGACGAAGTGAGAAATGACAGCTGAGCAGAAGGGTGTGAAGAGAGGAGGATAAATGAATGAGCGATATGCTGGGAGGATGGGGACAAGTGAGTGGGGGAGGTCCTCTTCTATATTGTGGTAGGATGGGACTGTCTTGTGACCTGTGACCTGTAATCGGATCAATGGGTGTGTTGATCACTGTGCTGAGGAACCTACAGTGAAGGATTCATTGAAAATGATGTGCACGAAGCACTGTTTTCTCTTACCTCGTTATACTGTAATACAGTGGAGTTATTGAACAACATTTATGTTTTAAATAGTTAAATGTTCACAAATGCTTCATTTTATTGGAAGAAAATGGTTGTTACATCCCTGTGTATGTGTATTTGTGTGTCTGTGAGTGTTGTATTTGCATTTCATTCACTTTTTGAAGCAGAGGTTCATCGTTGTCTGACTCTCATTAAATCAGCTGGCTGTGTGTGTGTGTAGGTGTGTGTGTGTGTGTGTGTGTGTCCATGCATTTGTTTGACTTGTTGATCCCCTCAATACAGGACCAACAGATCTTGGCCTGCTGACCCACATAATCAAGGCCAAAGGTGTGCCGCCTTCAATTCATAGCCACAAAGATGAAGGTCACATCATCATCTCTATCATCTGTTTCACTTGGTCGCCACCATGGTTCTCTTCCATCCCTGTCATTACCTCTTCTTCCAGTGCTTTTTGTACTTTTTGACAGTTGGTTTACATGTGAGCTCTATTTAAGAAATATTGTGTTATATTGGCTTCAGTCTGTTTGGTTTAACCAGCCTGGAAAACAATGTGGGTCTGCATGGTTTTTTTTTATGACAGTGTCCAGTGTCCACAATCACAGAGTATCTTCTTGTTTACACTGTGAAGAACAATATAGATTTGGCCACCCTCATCGGCTTAAATAAAGTCTTAGGTTGCAGCGTCTCGCCTGTGGATCTACAGCAGACTAAATGTTGGCCACTATCCACAGCTGAGACGTTTTCATTTCCTGAGAAAGCCATACACCATCCGACCTGCCTTAATGTCCAACTTAACGAGGAAGACAAATATGACAAAGCAGTGCTCCTCAGCTATGTGTCTGTTGCACCATGATAGGTGGGATGGAGAGAGTTGAAGGGATGGGTGCTGGGCAGCCAGTCTTTGTGCTCTTTCAGAGTGAAACCTTGATGTGGGATATGGGGAAGGAGGAGAAGGAAAGGAGGAGAGCTGGGAGGAGGAATAGTGCACACCAAGAGAGGGTGTGAATGTATTGGTGTAAAATGAGATTTACTCTTATTTATTTATTTAGCTGAGCTCATAGCTCAAGGCTGTCTTCTTGCTTTTTGTTGTATGTGCTGTGGCCTCAGTGACCCCTCCCACCCCTTCCTCCTTTCTCTGCGTTTCTAATACAAGTAAAACTGTATGCGCAAATGTGTGTGTGTGTGTGTGTTAATGCACAGTTACACCTTTACTTCTACTGCTCTGGTTTGGACGTACTTATTTATTTGTTTAGTGGGTACCATGTTTTAGTGCATTGTGAGCAAGAATTTGTGTTTGCCTCAACAGTGTGCAGTGAGAAGTGAGAGTCTGAGCTGGTGTCGAGGGATGAATGTCTTTTGGGATAGTTATGTTTTATGATGTGTTCCAGACATACAGTTCATGTATTGCATAAACAAGAAAAGCAACTTCTCCTGGGCTGCCTGAAAGTAGCTCATATTATGCAGTTGAGTGGGGCCAGGAGCTGTTTCATTCTGCCTTTTTTTTCTTTTTTTTTGTCTTGTGTTGCACGAATGCATTGACATTTCCACCAACCACACTAAAATCAATACTGTATCTATTAGACGATAAGAATTTATTTGAACACAGAAGCCTTGTTGTTGTGTCCATGTAGGACTGCAGACGTTCAAATATTATCATTTCTCTAACTGATTTGTAGCAGAAGCTTGTGTTTCTTCTGATGGTTTTGACATGTCTTAAATGAATCAATAAAAGCTATGCCATCTTAAAATATCAGTATGAGATTTCAGTGAGCCAGCAGGTCTGAGCTGATGTCTTATGTCTTATTTACAGAGACCCAGTCCTGTGTGAGCATCAGCAGCATTTCATGCACCCCCCCCCCCCAAAAAAAAAACAAAAAAAACAAAAAAACAAAACATGCATGAACCTTGAACTATAAAACCTGCTTCTACCACTCACTTCCACTCCTTGTGGTCTTGCAAACCATACAAATTGTAGAATAATATATATGTTTTATTCTTCTGCGCCCCAAATAACTTCTGATTTCTTATCATCTATATTTGCTTGTATGCTGGATGTTAGGATGGGAAACTGCTATATGTGGTGTCAAACCACTCTGCGCTCATCCGTCTGTCTCTGACACAATGTTGCCATGTGTCTGTCTTCTCCCATTTCTCATGTTCCTCGGCTTGTTCTTTCACAGCTCTGTTACCATGACTGCAGAATGGGAGGAGGGACTGTGATGACAGTGAACGGAAGCTGAACTAAAAACGATGAGTTTGGAGAACAGATTTTGTTTCTAGAAAATGCGAAAGACGTATGACACTGTCTGTTCTTATTTCAGAGGCATTTCAGAATTCAGGAGGAGCTGTGACTTTTATTAAAAATATCATTGTGCATGCAGTGAGTTGAGCTAAACCAGGTGTTTCACCCATTTAAACTCAAAGATATATAAAAACACATTTTTATGTAACCAATGCAGGCAGCAATCTCTGCAAGGATTCAAATCTTTGAATAAAAAAAGTGTAAATAAGTGTTCACCAATATGGGATAAAGTGAGCATTAAAGAATGACCAAACTTGGAGCAGTTTATCAGGAAAACAGTACCCACTCAGTCTCAAACATACACCCAGCCTGTCTCATGCTGACAATACTCTTGTGGAAGTAATTGGCACATTGCAAATTAGCATATCAATACAGAATTGCATTTGTGAGACTTCTCAGTTGCTCTGCCTTTTTTCGACTTTTAAGTATAGATTGAAAATCCATGCTGCACATATCTTCTTTATGAAAAAACATGAATAACCATTCCAATTTACCAATATGACAGTTTCAGTATCAGTGCAAGTGGTCTAATTTTAGAGGATATGAAACCCTTGGCATGTTTCAGTAAAAGTGTCCAATACTGCTTTTAGAGCCACCTTTAAACAATAACAATTTGAGGTTGGGGATAAGGTCTTGACTTTGACATGGCTATTAGAAGACATAGATTATTTTCTCTCTTTTTTTTCCAGCTATTCTGATGATTGTCTTGTTGCATAACTTAATTTTAGCCAAGCTTTAGCTGTTGGACAGATGGCCTCACATTTGCCTGTAGAGTACGCTGGTAAACAATCTCATGGTCAGTTCAATGACTGCAAGGTGCCCAGGTCCTGTGACTGCAAAACTGACATCAGTTTTTTCTCCTCCACTACTGTGCTTGACAACAGATGTAAGGTGTTATCTTCAAATGCTGTGTTTGGTTTTTGCCAAGCATGGCAATGGCCATAATGGCCAAAACAACATGAGCATTGAAGGGTCTGACCTCAAGTTAAATCTGCTTGGACATCTGTTCATGGTAAGACTGGCAACAGTCATGAATGCTTTGCATTTGCGGATGATCTTTTTTACTGTAAAATGCTGAACTCGAGATAGCTTGGAAATGGTTTTAAAACACTTTCCAGCCAGACGTAGATGTTAGAGAAACAATTTTTTCTCTAACATCATAGATTATGTCTTTCCCTCTTATCATTGTGATAACACAAACCTGAATGGCTGTCTTTGATCGCAGGATCATTGTATTATTCATCTTTGATCCACTCTCACTGTGTACAACCACAGTTTTTGAGCTACGATTGAGTGTCATTCATTTAAGACGGCAGAAGTCATACAGTGTTCACCCGATTTAACACTAAAACCCACTATTGGGTAAATTTTTTTAAAAATGTTTTTCAGGAAAAAACAACAACAACAACAACAACCAAACAATAAATGCAAAACAAAAATTTAAAACAACAACTCAGAAATAAAATTGAAGTATTAATTTTTTGCACACAGCTGTACTCTGTAACAGGTAGTGAAAACTGTTTTTCTTTCCAGGTATTATGTAACATTAATGGCTTCATCAATCTGTTAAAGTGATAGTATGCAGTCATTAACACTGATCACTTTTGAGCTAATGTTCCAAATTCTTCATTCAGACATGCCTGTGAAAATGACAGATTAAGCCACAATATTTGCCATTTGCAAGAGACTGGACAGGACAGCAAGTGAGATATAACAACAAAGTCGTCATAGAGTATCAGATTTCTCATCATGCTAAATCATCATAATAAGTGATGTGAGCATTCTTATTGTTATGGGCATTATTAAAAAAAATGACTCTTATCGGCATCTGATTTTTACAGAAACTGCACAACAGTAACCAAGGAAACTCAAGAAAAACATCCTTCACCTGAATGAGAAGCTGCACCACTAAAATAACTTTTCAAAGAAAATCATAATAACCTAACACACACACAGCAACCTGAAATATTACACAAAGAAAAGAAGGAAATATATACTGAAAAAAATAAGTTTATTTTTCAACATTTTCTTTGACTTTAATTTCTTTGCAGTCAGGTTTTTGAATCCAATATATTTCATGGTTTATTTGTCTCTTTTTTTTCTAATCAATTATATTAATACACATCCATATTTGCATTTCAGGTCTGTAAAACAATCAAAAAAGTTGCTACAATGGAAATTTAAAGCAAAGGTAAAAGAAAAAAGGGGACAAAAACAAAAACAAATGAAAAAAAAACAAAACCCACCCTCGTTGCAGGCCTGTTTACCTTCCAGTAGATGGCGTCCTCGCCAGGAATAACCACTCACAG
>JBAMYA010000021.1:4880016-4895451 GCA_037176975.1 Arrhamphus sclerolepis | reverse complement strand
AGTTTGGGGTGAAGGTTTATTCAGTTTATTCCTTTGCGTCATCAAACCTATGAACATGGACAGACTGGTAAACCGAGAGTTTAGCCTTTTTGCTCAGCTCTCTATTCACCACATCTGCAAATGTTAAACTGAACACATAAATGCCTGATCTTGTACTACAAAGTGGCTAGCAACAAGATGTGTTGTAATGGTAACAGACATAGAGGACAGATGACATTATGCAGGGTTGGACTTGACTTCACAGAACCCTGCAAATCTAAACATCTCCACTGAATGGCATGATTTGAGACTGAAACTGCCAAAAACTAAGTGACAGGGTTCTGTTGTATTGGTGTATTTTGCATGCAAAAACAATATATTATTTCCAGGGGTGAAAAAGTAATTTATTTCATAACATGTCCCCTTTAACATTAATAGCAGGATGACATCAGATGTACAAATTCTTGGTGTAAATGGACCTTCTCTTGACAACATACAAAACTTCTCCTTAATGTAAATTTGGGCTTAAATTCTCAACAAAGTGTAAGAACTGAAAAAATAATAATTTGCCTGATATATGCTGTAAACGTATTCAACTCGCCAGTGTAAGGCTTGAAGTTGAGATTGGGTCATTTCCTCACTAGTCATCCATGATTTGCAGTTTATTCCTTTGCGTCATCAAACCTATTGTGTGACTGCAGTGACCATGATGAAATGAATGAAGAGCCTTCAATGGAGAGCTTTTGTCTAAATAAGTGGGGGTAATTAAAAATAATGAGTTGTGTGGGTTGTTAGAGTACCAGTCATGTAAATTATCATGTAGAAAAGACTGGCGACCCACCTTATTATTTGTTACCTTGTCTATCCAGTAGTTATAAACACATTTTAAAATGAACCAAATAAGGAGGTCACATTTAGTAATATTTTATTTCTGTATTTTCCAGGCGAAATCCTTCTTCCAATCCCCTCCATGGTATTTCACTTTTAGTTTTGCTTTGGCACCCTCCAAAATATCCATAATTCCCCATTCACAGCCTTTAAAAAGAAAAAAAAAGGGCGTCACAGTGTACATTAATAAAAGGCCCAATATCTGGTGGTGTAGCTTATTTCAGACCCCAAAAGTTCTTATCTTTCAGATTATTTACTTATCACGGGTCTGTTTCTCACTCACTATGTCTGAAATTTTAATCTAAAAGGTAATATACATTTTTCAGTGTGGGCTCAAGCCTGTAACATTAAGGCAGGGTTTAGAATAGAAAGCTATCAAGGCTGCACACAAGAACTTAAGCTCTTTAAGAAATCTCACCGGTGAGTTAATGCATTGGGCTTAATTAAAAATGTTTAATTGGGTCAACATGGAGCTGTAGGTTTGCTGTGGGCTGGGAGAGAGGAACAGCAAAGGACGACCATGATAAACCCAAGAACTCAGTCTTCGGTCTCGGTGGACAAGTCCATTAAGCTGACCTCCTGAATAGACTGGAGAAGGCACAAAATGTTTTTGAAAGTTCAGTGGTGCAGGTTCATTAAACTATTTCCTGATGTACTTACTGTTCCATTGGTGCTCTCACAGCAATTCTACTTTCGTACATACATGTTCATACACTTTCAAAAGTCTTAGAATGGCTGTTTCTGGTGTTGCTGTTGTGTGTTATGACATGGGCAGTACTGTGGTCAGAAGTGGTAAAGGTCAGATCACAAGAATTTTCATCATGTTCTGCAGATTTATTTGGTCTTTCCTTTTTCATATATTATATATAAATACACACACATACACACACACATATATATATACATACATACATACATACATAGGGCAATGTAGGAAGCGATCATACTCATTACGTCATGGCTTCCCTCTGTTTTTAGTTTTGCTGTGCTTAGGAGAAAAACGCTGATCTTATGTTCTGCTTGTGCATTAAAGAAATAAATAAAAAGAAAGAAGTTTGAAAAGAACTGAAACTTAACATCTTAAAATTTGTTAAGAAGTACACTTAATTTATGAGAGATTTTCTTTTCAAATTTGGTAAAGCAGTTCTGTTACTTTTATGGGCTTTCTGACATTAACTTGTAAGTTGATATAAAATAAAGACTGGCCTTCATATGAGAAATGCACGAAGTCAGTGAAGCTTTGCTTTTCACTTGCATAATATTTGCCTTTTCTGTCCAGCCTTTTTGGAAGTCTTGACTGCTGTGTGGATAAACATGCTGTCTGGAGCTGGGAGCAGCAGCTGCCCTGGCAGGTGAATTATCTCATATGAGCCAAGTTTAAATCTTTTCTTACTACCACAGAGAAAAACATAACATGGAGAGAGCTACTGTACATTTTTTAAATTTATAGAGGTGTCCACGTGCATTTTGCTCCTGTGTTTAACTGCAGGTGCATCTGTCCATCCAGGCCTGGCAGTGTGTTCCTGCTGTGGGTCAGCCAGACTGTTTGGACATGAAGCAACTGTGAGTGTGTGTACAGCTTGCTGGCTTAGGAGTGTTTATGTCTGCAGTAGGCACTTAACCACATAAACTCAGCAGGCGGATAAAGAGAAATACCAGAGGATGCTCAGTGATGCTAACAGCAAGTTCTTCAAGTTCACTTCATTGCCATGGTAATTTTACCATAGCTTAAGCATTTTACCATTGGAAGAAACTATGTAGCCAATGGGAACATTGTTTTTTGTTGTTGTTTGTTTTACACACAGAAAATATTCACTCTACACAGTCTGTGAAGAGAATATTAGTGTGAGTTGGAGCAAAGAGCAAGAGACAGAAGAACAGAGTAAGAGAGCAGGGGATGAAACAGGAAAGAACAAGATAGGGATGTGCTACACAAATACTTATCCATCATTTGGTGGGCTGTAGAAAAAGCAGCAGTATGGCTACTGTCTGCACTGAAGTAGTGGACTAATATGGAGCAAAGTGGTGTCGTAAGCTTCTCTGATGGGGGGAAAAAGTTGGAGGATCTCATGGAAAAGGAGATCCTGATGGAAAACCCATGAAAAAGGCACCAGAGGAGACGAAGAAAAACAAATTTGAGCACTTCGAAGGATGAGAGGAGAGAAAGAGACACACAGTGTCGGAAAAGAGGGGAGGGGGACCAAGTAGAAGCACCACATTGAGAAAGGGAAGGACAGGGAGTTGAAGAGAGCTCTAGAGTGAGGGTGAAAGGAGGTGTGATAGTGGGTGGGAGAGGAGGAGACAGTCTGGTGGATGGGCAAAAAGACAAAAGGAAAGAGATGAGAGTGAAAGGAATCTGTCAGAGGGCTGGTTAGGAATGAAAACTAACAGATGCATAGAGATAAGTCAGCCAAGGTCTCAGGAGAGGAATACATGAGTGCAATGTGGAGTAACACAATGTTTTAGTGAGAGGTAAAGAGAGGGAGATAAGAGAGGGGGAGTATGAGATTAAGAAAGAAGGCAGAGTGATAGACTAGCAGAGAAGAGGGAGGAGAAAAGAGCTGGATGAGAGAGAGAGGAGGGAGGCCGTCTTGTACAGCGCATACAGCACACGCGTGGATCTGGTGTTGGAGCGAAAGAGAGACAGAGAGAGGAAGGGAGGGAGGGTGGGAGGAGAGAGGGAAACAGAGGGAGGGGATGAGGTATTTAAGCACCGGAGCAGGACAGCACAGGCGAAGCTCTGAACTCCCCGAGAGTGGAGGTCGGACAGGGAGAGGAAGCAGAAGACCAGTTTTCTGACGGCAAAGCCCACACACACACTCTCTCTCTCTCACACACACACATAAAAACACACAGACATACACACTCATACACACCCACTTTTGGACTTGGACTCATCTGTGGACTCCACAACCTGTCCTCTGGAGCTCCCACTCATCACTCTCTTCACCTCCACCTCCACTCCCTCAGTCCCCCGGTTGGTGAGGGCAGATGGCCATGGCGTGGACCTCTCTCGGGGGTGTTTTTGGCTGTGCCCTGCTTTCCCTAGTCCTGGGGAGCAGCAATGTGGATTTCGGGGTGCCCCCCGCAAGCTTCTACCCCCGTTTCAACCCCTTCTTCTTCCTGTGCACCCACCACGGGGAGCTGGAGGGAGGTGGGGTAGCAGAAGGTGGGGGAGAGGTGTTACTCACCTTCCAAATTGCAGGCAACCCCACAATCTACACCCCTGGACAGGAGTACCAAGGTGAGCACACCTCCTACTGTGTCCACTTTTTTATTTTTTATTTTTTCCTGCTGCAGTGATGAGTAAATGTCATCTATTGTTAAGAAAAATTCGTAATATCACATAGAATTTTTAACTGGAAAAAGAACATTTTTTTTGTGAAACCATGTATTTTTTTCCTAATGTTCTCCTTTTTGAAAGATAATTTAATATTGAAGTTACTTTTTTTTTCAAATATGCATTTGTGGATTTTTGAGTAATTTTGACTAAAATAAATTTTACCTTCAGATTAGAAACCCTGAAATTTAGTAACAACAATTGTACACGTGCATGCAGGTGTTTTGCTCCACATGTGAGATGCTGCTGTGTTTTTGTGAGGTGGCTGTGACTTGAAACAAGCATTTATGTAACTGTATTAAGTAGTGGTGCTCATGGTGGGACTCTGATGCTTCATGTGTAGGTGGTTTCTCCGTGGCACTAACAGCCTTCCAACTGAATGAGAGCATAAAAGTTCAAATGGTAGAAATGGACAAACAGAGCGCTACAAAAAAAAAAAAAGATGAAGAAGTCCTTGCTGATGGAGATGAAAATAAATAAATGATTAAACCGTGTTTAGAAATTAAGAAGGGGCATAGACTATTGGTGACTTTCCCACACTGACATACTGGCACCTGGTCCTGGCAAGGAGATCGCCTCTGTTCCTCCAAAACTGTGTTCAGACGCTCTTTTTTGCTCTATTAACATTGGAGACAGTGACCCAAACATGACGCCACAGGCCGACTAAGGTCACATTCCCATGCAGCTATCTCTCATGTGTGATTTATACTCATTTTATTTTACTGATTGTATCCAACTACCTAAATATACATTACTTCGGTATACATTACCCGCAGCTTTTCTGAACCCTGTTGCTGTTGTAATGTCTAATCTGATATGGCAGACAGTGGATTTGTTACACTGGTTTTTCATTGTTGATATATGCATTCATTTTTTTCAAAGCAAATAAACCCCTTAATTTCAAAATTGATACATGAAGCTGAGTTTGTGTAATTGTATCCAGAAAGAAGGGGATAAGAAAAGGTCATGAAAACAGAGCTTGAAAGGCGAGAGGTCTGGAATGAGCTGCAATATTCTTGGTCTAAATAAATGAGAAAAGATGAAACCCTCTAGTCAAGCACCTTTTAACTGGGGCCGGGCTTCTAAGAGAAGCGACATTTGAGTAACTAGCTGGTGTATGGGAGGGATAGAACAGCAAAGAGAGGTTTACATAATTAGCATTAGAAATGTGGTGGACTGGGAGGAGGGTGAGATTTAAATAAGGCCGCGGCTGGGATCGAATGGCGTAGGGGGAGATTTAAATGACGATGAGAGGATTGAGGAGATAGGATACTAGCAGCAGGGCTCGCACAGAAAGATGACAGGGTATTAAGCTGCTCACTTTTCCTCTTCCTCATGTTTTGTCACATGACAGCATGTCATTGTTAAATTTCTTATATTTTGATTGAGTCTTCATGGAGGCGGAAAGAAAAATAGCAAGTCAGTCAGAGAAATAACCTTAGTAATTATTTTTCTTTTCCTTTTTCCACCTGTGTCCTCATATCAGTCCTGGATGGTTACATCCATCTTTACATGTTTTCACTGAGACAGGCATCTGGTACATTGAGGATTACACACATACAAGAGATTCTGCTGAACAAAAATGAGAAGAAAAAATGTGAAACAATACTGTAAAGTACATGTTCCAGAGCACTGCATTTATTTTCAATCTTATTTTAATGTGCTCTCTGAACCTTAGTTTTTACATTTGTGTTAATCTCTAAAAGCGGCATGTGATACAATCTCTGAAAGAGCTATATGTGGAAATGAGGGTGGAAAACAGCTCTGTTTATGTGGTGGTTGAAGGGCTGTAGAAAAGAAAACCAAAGTAAGACCATGAAGGAAAAATGTTGTTAGTGGAGAGAGGAAAAGTCAGAGGAAGGAAAGAGAAGGATGACCCCAAAAAGACCAGAGGTTAGTGTCTTAAAGAACCACCTCAGCATTCGGTGTGGAGCAGGAGGGAGATTTCTGTGCAGCCGTACAGTAATTGAGTTTCTGACCTGACCTCACAGCCTCTTGCTTCTCTGTTGCTTTTGAGTGATAAGACCATGTGTGGGCAGCATTCTGTGTGTGTGTGTGTGTGTGTGTGTGTTCTGTAGACATGATTACAATGTTTTACTATCAGAATGAAATGACCAAGAAAAGCTCTGCTACTCGCTGTAAAATGTTTGAGAGGGTGGGTGTATTGGCAGGGTCAGAGTGGACAAAATGGAAATAGAAAAGCTGTGGAGACATTCTGAACTGCTGGGTAACAGAGGGGGAAAGAAATGAAAGGATCTGTAGAGTTTTTTTGAGCTTGCATTCAGAGTGCAGGGTCAGTCTGTAATGTACAAATAAAATGAAATTAATTATTATTAATAATAATAATAACTTATTGGCTATCTTTCAGAGGAGAAGCAGAATATTAAAGAAGTAGTCAGTTGTCCACTAATAATCAAACAAACCTTTTGAACCCCTTTTGCAAAACTCGGAAAGAGGCATTTCATTTCAGTAATATAAAAAAATGTATCTGTACCTCTTAGCTACGGGAATACAAAATATTCTCCAGTCAGTGGCCACATGTTTATAAGAAAAAAACATCAGAATACAAAACTCAGAATACAAAAGCCTTAACGAAGTTAATCATAGGGTGTTTTCACACTGGCACCATTTGGCTCATCCCAAGGAACTCTGGGAATGGATGTAATTTATTTGGTTCAATGTGAACACCGCAACCACACTGAAACATGCTGAAACCTCTCTGAAGAAGTGGCCTTGGTTCGATTATCTCTCAGATGCAGATTTCTTGTGGCCTGAAAGCTCTGCAATCTCGTTCCGCCCCAGCTTTGGGGTGCACTCAACGCTAGATAGGCTTCCGTGATAAGCCTACCTGGTTGCTCGTCAGAATCTGCGTCTGACAACGAGGTCACAGTTCTGGAGCACATTCAGAATCTCCAGAGCATAAAACTACATTCATTTCCAGACACAGTAATCGTTCATTTACAAACTGTATAGTGGTACATAACAAAAAATATGGGAAAACAATGATCAACACCAGGGCCAAAACGATAGATGCGTTGTCGTCATTCTTGTCAGGCCTTCATGTCAAGATGGGTGTCATGACATCATAACGTTTGTCAAGACTTAAACTGACCAATGATATCAATGATTGTTGTCACGTGGCTTGTGACGCACCGTTTGGGCTATAGCACAAACATTTGTGAACGCTAACAGAACTAACTAAAAAAATGTAATCTGGTGTGTTATTCAGTGTATCATTGCGTGTTCTTTTCCACACATGAACAACAACATTAAAACAGGATGTTGATGCAGCTATATGATAACAGGAGTGCAATTTCCTCCAAACACATAGTTTTAGTATTTATAATTTTTTTTCTTCTGTTTTTTCTTTTGAAAAGTGGCCTTTTTTATTGAGGAACAATACATCAAAACTATCAGTAGTATGTGCATTATTCCACTGTAGCATGTAGTTTAAAATTCTGTAATAGAAAGTCTCATGGGAAAGATTAGTGGAGAAAAGGACCGGCAGTGTGATGTCCTTTGACAGTATGCAGGGAACTGCCAGGAAAATGGAGGTGTATGAGCATAAACGGGGCAGGGGAGATTGACTGAGGGCTGTTTTTATTCCCGAGTACCTGATTTTTTAATTTTTCATGTGATTGATTTCGTCCCAGTTTTTAGCAATTACAGGACTAAGTATCTAGCTGAACATACTACAAATGCCTACTTTTTGAGTGCTGCTTTTTTTTGAGTTCGCTGCTCTGCCAATTTCATGTTGTTGGTTGCTAAAAACCCTGAGTGAGGGAGGAAATTGTTTTACTCACTGCATGTGTGCAGGCTTTAGTGTTTATTTATGAAAGTAGAGATCTTGGTGACATTGTAAAGCGCTGAATGAGCTGTCCGAAGAAGGCCCTGCAGGCATAGGGAGATCACGTACCCCACATTAATGAAATAATAATAAGTGGGATATAGCTGTTCACATTTCTGTTTCACAGCACAATAGTCCACTAGAAAAACAACTGATGGAGTATCCAGCGAAAAGGAAAAGTTGAAAGTACAGGCTGAAATAGCCATTGCTGACTACTCAGTGATGTTTGCAGTCGCACCTGTTCTGAAGAACTTTCCATGGGCTCATTATTGAACAGACAAACAATCAACATTTCAAAGATATTTGGACATTGCCAAAAAAAAAAAAAAAGGTATTCTTCATGGGAATTCTGAGATAAATTCATCCTCACAAAACACCATCTGCTCATCCCATGATAACCTATCAGATTAAACATGCAAATTACTTCAACAGTTTTGCTGCCAGCGAGCAGAAACAACTCAATGTGCCCTGCAAAGTGAGAGGCCATTATCTATCTGTAAAGCTGATTTCTTGTCATGGATGATGTTTACTGATGTTTGTAGAACAATACAGCATGAAGTGAAGATCACTGACACAAGGCCCGAGTCCACTACAGGAGGCTACAACTGTAGAGAGAAGTACCAGATCAAATAATACATCCTGGAAACACAAGACCCATCTTCAGTGTGCAAAATCTGGGACTCGGAGCCTGGTGATTGAATGCCAAACAGTCATCATTGTGTTGTGATTACAGCGGCTATTTGGATGTCATAATTGCCCCCTGCACCACTTAACCTCCGAGGACACTGTTGAGTGGATGACCTCTGACCATTTCTTGCCAGAACTGCATGGTTTAGAGCTCTGTTACTGGGGAGATTAGATGTGCTTAGTGTAACTATTTTTCACTCAAGCTTACACCACTTTCAGACTTAGCTATGTTATTTTGTATTTATCTGCTTGAAAGGAAAATAAAATAGAAGCATCTCTTGCATTGATTAGTAAGTATCAGACTGTCCTGCTGGTCATGGAAACATCTAGTTTAGGTCAACAGGGATGCTGAAAAGGTGGAAGTGACTGAGGAAAGAAGGGTGTGGTGTTTTACTATGCATCTCTGAGCGAAGTGAAAACAACATTTAGTAAACAACACTTTCAAGTTGTCCAAACCTTTGCATTCATTAGCCTCCCAGCCTCTTTGCATCCTGCTGTTTTGTGTGAATAGGTCACTTCACAGAGGAGTGAGAAGTGTGTCAAGTGTGTCACTGTTTTGTGTGGGCTGGATGGGTGTGGCCGAGTGATCTCTCTCTGTGGACACTGAATGATGAACCCTTTGAAGACCATTATATTTTCAATAAAATCCTGGTTTGCTTTCTATCAAGGAGCAGATGGGCGAGAAATGAGAATGGAAATTCATTAGGAATCTTCCCTTTGTCACACATGCACGCCTGGCCATGTGCACGGCACTCAGCTCTTAGTGGGTGATCCATCATGACACAGAGACAAGTCAGATGTTCCACTGGCTAAACACAAATGTCATGATCAGCGGGCTATTGCATTTCTTTCTCAGTGTAACAGCAGAGTATGACATGATAACATCAAGACAAGGTTTGTACTTCTCTCCTGTCAGATGCTAAATGCCTCTTTTGTCTCATTAACGTGCTTGAAATAATACAGCACCCTACAAACCTGTGACATTGCAGCGATGCCATAACAAACTTGCAGAAACGGACCCATTTCAACATCTCTGTATTTCTTCATCAACATTCAATCACAGCTCAGCAACAGAAAAGCCTTTACAGTTGAAGTGTCAAACACAACCTATACACTGCATTTTCAACAACAACAACAACAAAAAAAGGATTTACTGCATCGAAGCATGGAGAATCCCCTTCAGTAACAGTTACACTGGTGGGCCATGCCTGGTTGGAGCTGGTGTGATGCCAGCATGGTGCCAGGTGTAGGAACTAAAACTGAAGACAGCGAGTGGATCGCTGCCCAGCAGATCTTATCTGGACTAGCTGCAATAAGATGTTGCATTTTCTATTGTTTTCACTTCCCTCAAGAGATTCATTTCACAGCCAAAGAAAAAAAACAAAAGACTCCTACATGTGTGGAAGTTTGTGTTTTAAATATATTGCACTCCTGTCACAAACATCAACCATGATGTAAAGGATGAGTTTGTCCCACATAACTTAGTATGTTGTGTTTGACCAAAATTACATTATAATATTGCTTTTAGAGTCACTATTTGGATGATTTTTTTATTTGGAAGACTAATTTCCTCTCCTTTTGTCACAATTACTGGATACCCCATGACTCTGCACAGGAATAAGCTGGTATAGATGATGGATAGATGGATTGCTACTGCTGGATAAAAGCACACGGGGCATTATATGGCTGCTCATCACTTGACCCATACAGTGTAAATAAACATGTCACTTGATTTAGTGTCATTAAGTCACAGTAAAACATCTCAGATCAGAAACTCACATTTTCAAATGATCAAAACTTTTTCAACACTTTTTAAAAAATATTTCTTGCAAATGACATCACTACCTCAAATTTTAACGTGCATGTCTGAGCCAGAATCAGATTTAAAATATTAAATTGAACAGTCTGTATCAACTTGTATTTAAGAAGTTTAAGAAGTAAAATGCAGACTGAGTAAGAAAACAGCTAAGAAATAGAAAAGCGAACGAGGCTGTCAGAAAACTCCTTTCGACTCCAAAGTGGCCAACAGTCTAGGCTGTCTTGGGCTGATAATTGGTGAAACCTTTTTTGTGTGAGACTGTTTAACTTTTTCTGACTGATGCACGTTATAAAAATGTGAAACTCAGTAACTTCGGATGCTGAATCCACAATGATTACACTGCAATGCACACACACCAGTCACAACCCCAACACAGAAAGCTTACTTATTACTTGCTACTGGTGAGACTTCGTTGTCAAGTGTAATGAAGAAAAACATTAATATGCAAAAAAAAAAAAGAGGTTTGCTCCATTGCTGGTGCAGAAAACAAAATAAGCTGCCCGCTGGTCAACCAAAGAATCTGGGAAACAAAAGCACAATGTTTCATGAAAAGTACAAGCAGATCCACCTAGATGGAAAACACAGTAGATCCTGCTCAAGAAATATAAACTTCTGCTTTTAAAACAACCACTGAAGCTCTTCCTCTTGTTCTTGCACACACTTTCTTTCAAATAAGATCGCACAATTGTTTTAAGGAGAGCCAATGGTGGTAAAAAAACAAAACAAAAAAAAATCCCTCAAAACTAAACAATAAATTCAAATGTTAGTATTTGGTACATACTTTGTGTGTTTTTGTACATATAAATACTTTCCTTATTTTATGAGCCTCTGAGTCTTTGTAAAGCACTTTGAGTTGCCTTTGTCTATGAAGTGTGCCATACAAATAGACTTGCCTTTCCTCTGGAAGATGATAATCCATCATAAAAAAAGTGCAGATAAATCAGAAAACATGGACATTCATAATATAGTCACTTTAAGCTGAAATATCCAAATTCTTTCTGAGGATTTATTGATAAAGATACTAAAATGATATCATATTGTCATTTGGTTCAGTTCAATATAATATTTTATCAGTCCTTAAAGGGAAATTATATTCTGACCTTGAAAAGATACAAAGAATGAAACAGCACTCAGCTCAGTGTAACTGCTTTAAATTCTCAGCTCCCTGCTAAAATTAATGAAAAAGTATAATTTCCTAAACTTTCTGTGAAAGCAATGCTAAGTTTTATTTTTGTTTCAAGAAGCTCAGGAAATATGACGTGAGCTCTGTGTTTCTATGCAAATGTATGCTAATGTACCCGACCCAAACTACAATGGACTAGTGTTCTTGTTCCTTAAGGACTACTGAGAGACCCAAAGCTGGAATTTAAAAGTGGATGTGGATATTTCCTTTCATGGGGGTTATCTCCCAAAGATTACCGATTGGCATTTTGGTCATTTTGCAGGTGACCTCTTCTTTTCAGAGAATGGAGCTCCTTTTAGAGAAAAGTGTACCTCCTCCTCCTTTTGCCTCCTCCTCCTGTTTTAGATCCTCCTCCTGGCAGCTTCATTGAGAGAACTGTAATCCCTGCTTGGGGGGCAGTGTGCCGTCTGTGCTGATAGCATTCATAAGGACTTGTAGCTCCCCAGTGGACCCACTACAGAGGAGGCCGCATGGTGCAACTGGCTGGGTGCTGGGCATACAGCGCGTGGCACAGGCGGATTAGCCCCAGCCCTACCCCCCATTCTGCACCAGGCTTCCTCAAACAACCAGTCCTCTCTGCCCAAAGAGCCACAGCAGGCTGGCAGAGGCAGATTACGCATACGTGTACCCGCTCACACATATTCTTTCCCTTAAATTTCTTAATTCCCCTGTGACATTTCCATGTGTCAAACCTTAGACCTCAGCCCCCGCAGGCCCTCGCGCGATCACTGAGCTCTGAGTCAGGATTAAGACCTCCACAAAGATTCTTCCTGAAAACTACACTGATTTTAGTACCACATTTATTGGTTTACCAGCACCATTTCTGAAAGGCAAGCATACCATATTATTTAAGACATTACCAGTTCTATGTGCCAAATTTGGACTGTCACTCAAAAAAATAAAAAACAAAAAAACATCAGCAACAACAACAATGGTGAGATTTCACTATCCTGACTCATTCACGCACTGATGCACTTGAACAGTTTTTCCCTTTTTCATGTTGGTCTTTTTTATCCTTTTCTTAAAGATAAGAAAACATTTGTTCGGCTATTTTGCCGGTATTTACCACTGTTCTTCTCTAGATGGTGATCATTCTTATTTATTGCATCTTTGATGATCCATCAACAGAGGTATGAACTCGAGTCACATGACTTGATCCGTAGTCAGACTCAGTTAGTTAATTTGATGACTTTTGATTTGATTTGACAATACATATAAAGACTTGCAACTCGACTGACTTTTACAGCAGTGACTTGTGACTTCAACTGGACTTGAGTCCATTGACTTGAAAACACAGTTTCTTGTTTTTTTCAAAAAAAAACAGTATTTCAGTACTGAAGTACAAATATGTTCCGAATATTAATTAAGTTTGGGTGCCAAAACTACAAATTAGTTAACAAAAATAATAATTATTCAAAAGATGTGTGTTGAGAATCACAGACAGAAATGGAACAAGCTCCAACTTTATTAGACATTTAAAGCTGAACAAAGAACCGTAGCACACTTGTGGTATGGTGTCTAACATTTACAATTAACATATAATGTGAGTAGCAGTAATGTGAGTCAGAGTGTATACCAATAAAATACCCATACACACAGATTTTTTTCTTTAGTGTATATCAATGCCAGATGAAGGCACTGGGGAATTACCATGGAAATGATTCAGAGCAACTGGGATATAATCATTCTTTCATTCATTCATTTTCCATATCATGAGGGAGCGTGACAGCATTGAGTCCATTCTGGTGTGAATACTGGATGTCAAGGGAAGCTTCACTGATCCACTGCCAGTAGAGACCATCTAGTCTTTCATTATGTTAAGCAGCATGTTAATTAGAAATCAATCTCCCCCCTCCGCTCTGCGCAGCGCTGCTTCCCACCACTTTGCCTCCACCAAGAATTCCTCCCCAACAGCTAAGGAGGCGCATCAGGCTTTGACTGATTTCAGCACTCTTTTACTTAGCTGGCCATCATCTGTAACTTTCATGCCAAGAAATCGTGGGGAAGAGAGAAGGAAACAGTGAGGCACTTCCTCTCCATCTCCCAGGACATTTTTGTATTCCTGAAATAATTTGCCAAACTGGATCCAAATTTAGCTGAATAGTAGTTGATATTGTGTCTTTTAACTATCTGTAGGATTCAGCAAGTTCACTGGGCAATGAGCATCACATTTGTCCATTTTATTAACATTCTTGAGAACACACATTGTTGTGACTTAACAAGCCATCTGGTCTTTGACCACAGTTAATCTCACCATAAAACCTAAAAATGCACCCCTATTTTGAAAAAAAAAAAACACACTCTGTATCAGTAATATCAATAATACCTAATTTTGGAAAAGAAGCCACTGTTATAAGTACATGAATAATAGTTCATTTTGCTTTTCATTGTGGGTCATATTCTTACATCTGCTACCTGTATAGACAAAAAGTAAGTGGTAGTGAAGAGATATCTTGTCAAAGTGTAGAAGAAGTATATGGAAGAAATGTTGTGATGTAAAGTGAAACATTATTTAAAAGGACAATTCAATTATTTATATTAGCACTATTATACGGGAGATCGTGGAATCATGGTTTGTTCCACAGTTAGTCTGGGATACTGAAGACATCTTGAGCCTGCGTGTGTGAGTGTGCATATGTACGGGTGTGCATACAGTAGTACGTGTTAACAGGCAGAGCAGATGTCTGGCTTTGTAAGGACATGTAGCCAGATGTTTCATGCCAGGAGATGTAGGTTACTTGATGGAATCATTGGTTTAATTTTGTGCAAATAGGACCCCTGGAAGGAACAACTTCATAGTGTAAAAATTCTCTGTTTTGTTTCAAGTCCATGCTGTAGGTAAGCTGAGCAGTAACAATTCCATCCCCACATGAGCTTCTTTTTCTTTTTACCGTTCATGAGGCAGTTCAAAAGTCCAGGTTGGTACTCTGATAAAAACTGCAGTTTGAAGTGTCAGCTCATGAGGATAGCTAAGGTCCTCCTGCTGTTCACTTATTCTCTTTCATCTTGTGAACATTAGAGTCTAGTATATGCAATATTTGGAAAAGCAAGGATGAGAATTCAGCAAAACACCAAACAGTGCAATGTTGTTCATATATATGATATATATTTTTTGAAAGAATAATATGAATTTATTCACTTCTAGGGCTATTTCATCTCAGCTGGATATAATTTAGTAGAATCAGTGTGTGTCATTTTAATAAAACATGACTGAGTGGCCTCAAGACACTGACATTTATTAAGTTTGGTCTAATACTCTCCTTGAAAGTGGGGGTATGGTTAATGCTGTGTTCAGAACAACAACTCATCACTCAAATAAAACAATGATGGACCATAATCCCTTTTATTGCTCTTGTATAAGGGGTCTTTGAAGCTGTATTCTTCTTCTCTGTAATATTTATCTGTGGTGTTCAGGACTTGATTCTCAGCCTTGAAAGCATTAAGTTTTACCGAATGCACTGTTAATACTGGAAGACATCTTGACTGTGTGACTGTGACTGTTTAGACATCCACTTTGCCTGATGGAAAATATTAAAGCCAGCCACTTTTTGTTGCTCAGCGTAACTTTTTGTACAAGGACAAAACCCAAACACACAGTCACTGTAAATGTCACATCAAACAGAGGAAAAGCCCTGACCAGGCAAAGAGAGAAGAGACGGGAGGCGTCAGACTGAAAGCTGTGATGTTATTCA
>JBAMYA010000021.1:4857510-4867679 GCA_037176975.1 Arrhamphus sclerolepis | reverse complement strand
TTTGATGCTGCCATATGGCAACAAATTAATTTGAGCTTTTTACAGAAAAAATATAATTTCTTAATTGGTTTAAATTACGTAATCTGAAAGTTAATTTATCCTAGACAACAATTGGATTTTATTTTGGTAGAAATTATTATTAAATTTTGAAAACAAGAAACAAAACAAAACAAAAAATGGCTGACTCAGTGACGTGACATGACTTCACAGTGTGGCACATGCATGGAAAAGGGTGGATGAAGAGAATATCCTGGTTATCAAACTTATGAAATTTCAAAATAAAAGGCCCATTTACACAACTAAAAACAAAAAGAATGGATTTCATGTTGCTGTTTATTAAAAAGAGAAAAAAAAGAAAATGAATTTGTTGCCATATGGCAACAACATGCAATAGAGGTAATAAAAACAGTTCTTATGGATTATTTTGTCAAGTGCACTGATACTCTTGAGGAGTTTTAGAATCAGGTGAAGTGTGTGTGGATGGAGCCCCTGAGCACATGGGTGGGGCTTTCTTGCTGTGATAAAATGAGCATAAAGAACTATTCATAGAAGAGGGCTACTGGCCCAAAACCTCTGCCCAGCATGTTCCTTTATACTGACTAACTCTACTGTTCCTCATACGCTGACTTCACCCTGGCCTGGGTAGCTCTTCACTCTTGGCAGTTCTGTTAAATGGGGAGGCATCCAAGCACAGATTGCATCACCTTTGCTTCACTCTAATTTCTTGAACCCCTTTTAAGAGTAAGACTGGATACTCTGACAGGCTGCAGCTCATGAATCCATGACTTTCTGCATGATGTGTTTTTGAATCAAAGTTTTCTGTAACAGTTAGTGACATCTGCTAAGCACTAATGATGCACAGGCCTGAATGTCAGTCAGTCCCTTGGTCTTCAAATTAAAAGTTTTCTGGGCTGTCTCTGTTCATATTGTGTTGCATTCTCAAGTGATGCAACATGCACATGTAGAATCATTTTGTGATTATGCGTGGGATTTTTTGGGACAAGCTCTGAGTATCCTAGTGGAAACAACCTTGGTGTCACATCTGGGAATTGAAGGCTCTTAGGCCTTCAGCATGAGGCTGAAGGAGGATCCTCCTGAAGAGAATGAGCCTCAACAGTGAGCTCATGGAAATCTGATGACACTGGAGCGATAATAGAGTGGAGCAATAACTGAATGAGATCCTTTTTTTATGTATTTTGGTGTGATAAATACAAAGGTTTCATGTGCATTACCTTTAGTGTAAAGCAATTATGTTATAGTCTGGATCATATCGTTCTGATTGGAGCCTTGTAGCTGACACAGTTACAACATGCACAGCAACATGTATTCACACATGGGATTAGACAAAACAAATACACACACACCTACATAGAGAGAGAGAGTTCAAATGTGTGCAGTTACTGAAGTGTTTTCTGACTGAGGAGAACATGTGGCTGACAGATGCATCAGTGCAGGAACTTACATGAACTTGAGCACTGGAAGAAAGGAACCCCCTGCACCGCTATCACACACATTGAGAAACAATCAGCAGTAAATTAAGATCGCTAAAGGTTTTCAGATTTATCTGAAAGACACTCCAGCCCCTGGACCTTCTACATTATAACTAGAGTTATTGCTAGTGAAAGATAACCATCGAGAGTCGAGATCTGAAAAGAGTAT
Source organism: Arrhamphus sclerolepis (assembly GCA_037176975.1). Lineage (NCBI taxonomy): Eukaryota > Metazoa > Chordata > Actinopteri > Beloniformes > Hemiramphidae > Arrhamphus > Arrhamphus sclerolepis. The sequence continues at coordinate 4,866,020 of JBAMYA010000021.1, read as the reverse complement.
TCAGTGACTGTTCTGATTAAAGTTGTAGCATCATGTGGACAAAATGACTGCATATGGCCCCCAAAACGTCCCTCAGTCTTCTATGCCACCTTAGACTCTTCATAAAAGCAGTGTTTACACCCAAGCAAGACCGCACTACATGACATTACATGTGTTTTACCCGGACTTAGCTTTTTTCTGTACTGCAGTCACACAAACAACATAACGTGGAGACAGAAGTGAGCATTTTATTGTCTCCCTGTCTACTCAATTTTAATACCTTTCAAACCACATTTGCATTAAAAAATATTTCGCTTTGAGGTACTGACTTTTACTGCATCATGACAAAGCAACACCCTTTTGCTGTTGAATTAGCTGCTGTGCCGCAAAGAATTATAATGGCAATCAAGGTAGTCTCAGGAATGTTTTGTTTTCAGTTTTGGGGCTGAGCTGTGGCTGCAGTCGTCGAGCTCATTCCTCCTCTGCCTACAGGCAAGAAATCCCACACTTGCTGCTGGGCGGCTGACCACAGACCTTTATGATACCATAATTGTTCTGTTATGGCTACTTCAGACAATCTGGGGCTGTTGTGTTTTGAAGTCCTGCCCACTCGAGAGCGGCAGAACACAGGAGTGTAAATTGACTGTGGTTTTCATAAATGTGCTCAATGGGGGCAGTCTGGCATTCTGAAACTATTTTTCTATTTCGAGGTGCCAAGGGCTGGCAGGAAAGATTTAACGTCTTATTTTTGAATTAGTTTAAATGCAACAGACGGTTAATGTGAAACGGAGGGTATGTAGCATTATATCAGTCCGTAAAGGTGGTAAATTATGACAATTAAGTTATTTAGCACAAACGTTTTCAAGATTCTTTAAAAGTGAAACTTTAGTGTTTTGTACTACTTGTAGTATTAACTTTATAAGTATGTGTGTAAGTAACATGCACACCCTGCCAGAAAAGCAATATGAGTCTGTACTGACTCAGCTGCTGGAGAATTTCAACTGCTTTGTGTTTTTCCCTCCAATAACTTGTTCCATTAAGGGAGCGTTCTTTCCAGTCCAGCCCTCTTACGCTTTATGAAAGAAAAAAGAAAAGTCGCACTACCTTCAAACTGGCGTCTAAAGCGATTTTATGATGAACACAATGTTTTTCGTACATGGTAATGATTAGTTAGGGTAACAAAACAAAAGGCTTGTTGTTATATGTCACATGGCAATAACAATGTGATGCATTACAACTCACAGGCCGAAGCCTGAATGGAAAGAATTGTCACATATGGTCTGATTTGTCTTGCTCCATTAATGGCAAAATGTTTCCCATCACATCATTATCCATTCAAACACAAAGACAGAATGAGAATTCATCCTAAATGTTTCTTCCTAACTTATAATTACAATGATGAACAGGCACTTAAAGGAAGAAAGGGGCATTGAAAATAGATTGGAGGAGGGAGGGATATGCAGAAATACCAAGATGAAGCTGACAAAGTGTGTGAGATTAAAGGAATGAGTGCAAGTGCAGGCTGAGGGGAAAATTGGAGAAAGTGTGCATGAAAAATGGCAAACGGGGACCAATGAAAAGAAGACAGTACATGAATGATATAGGGAGGGGGAGGATAGGAAGATGAGAGGATGGCGTTCCATCACTCCCTTTGACGGAGTGGCTGATTACTGTTGCCTTGCCAATGCTGAGCTGCAGAGAAACTGGTCATTGATGGATAGCTCGTTTGCAGGGTGATGTTTATTTTGTCATTAATTTGCATATTCGTATGTATTTGTGGGGCGGTTGGCTTGTGCTTGTAAGGATCAGTCCCCCATCTCAATATGATGAATCTGGCTGTCTGACAAAATGGACAGCTTAGTGACTGGGACATCCAGCCGACACTCTGTTCCCAAGACGGATGAGCTCATGCTAACACAGAGGCCGATTAGAGATGAAACCCTGCTGCACCTTGACCTGTGGAGGAGGGGAGAGTCAAAAGAATAATCATGCCATAGACACATTATCTCGGATCATCATAATCCCAGGAGTATTTGACTTAAATTAAGCTTTTAGCTAATTTAAATCCAAACCTTAAATCCAGCTCATTCTATTTCTGATCAATTTTATTTAAAAAGTATAAACATTTTAATTCATTATATATTTTATCTAGTCATTCATGAGTAGTTGTTCCTTTCTTTTATTCAGTTCAATTTAATTTTATTTATAAAGCATCCATTACAATGCTTTTCAAAGACCTAGAGCATGACCCCTGAGCAAATATTATTAAGCATAATTTAAATTAAATAAAGAAACAATGACATTATAGTGCACATTTATACATTCAAATTCTACACACTCATCCATCCCGAGGTTGAAGGTTTCCTGTCGTCACACTCTTGCCACCGAGCTCGACCGAATGTCATCCAAAATGTCAGACTATGAGAGATGGCAGCTCGTCATGTCAGTATTTACAGACATACTTTACAGGTTTGTTTCCTACCGAACAAAGCCATGTTTTAAAATTCTCTCAAACCGTCCCAGGAGAGCACAAGTGAGCTTCTCAAACCCCCTCCTCCTCCTAGTCAGTGGGTTGAGGAGATGTACTGAGGAGACACTACGTATGGAAAGATGGAGGATAAAGAGGAATGATATAGATAAAGGATGGTGCAAGGAGCAAGGGGTGAGAAAAGGGGCTCCCAAGGGGAGAGAAGCTGTCAATCCCTAGGAGACATCAAACGCGCTGCAGCCCTGTGATCAGCCTGCACCCTGGCTCTCTGCTGACAGCTCCCTGACTGTGCCGCTTAGACTCCTTCATACATGCACATAAATACACACATATACTCTTGCTTGCGACCACAAGAGCTTACACACTCACTGACTTATCATTCATACTCCAACGCATTCAAATTCCACTGACATACTCACACTTGTGCTGACTCTCATACATAGGATGCACACCTGTGACAAATTTGCTCTGATATTCATCCTGGTAATAACCTTGAACACTGCCAAAGTTTCTCTGCTGCAGCTCTGTCAACGATGCTCCAAACTCCCAAACTGTTGCTGTGAAACTATGGGCCAAACAGAGGCAAGGTGCTGCTGGCAGCCATGGTGATGTTGATAATGATGATGACTTATCTAAGCCATTTATCCTTCTCTGCTCAGGGTGGAGGCACCAAACACAGATCCCTCTTGATGATGAATTTATTAGCACAGAAGATGAAATGAGTTGTCAAGTGCAGGATTATGTATGGGAGCTGATTTGTGGTCTCTGCGGCACTGTGTCAGATCAGACTCAACTTCGGCTGGATTGGCTTGTTGTAAATTCCCTGCTCTGCTGGCACAGGACTTCCCCAGCCCTTTCGCCCAGACTGAGCCGCTGCTCTGTCCCTCCTGTTGCTAAGTACCCCCCTCCAAGGCCTGGAGGCTGCTAACAGGTGGCTAAACATTTGCACTCTCTGCGAATCCAGAGAGTTGCTTGAGAAATTATGCATCACAAGTCGAAATAGTATCTCTCCATACACAAACCTTTCCTAGAGAAAAAAAGCAAGCTCACCTTCCAAGAATTTATAGAACAGCGTTGCTATTATTTATTCACAGCAGCATTTACAAGCTGTACATCCTGACAATTTGATCATTTCGCCTCTAACTTGTAATGTATTTCTGCTTGAGCACATACATCATGCAGTCTGAGTACTGCTTGAGATTTATTGCATTTCATAATGTAGTTCTCTTAAAAGTCCCTTCTTTGAAAACTGACTTCTTTAGGTGTGTCCACACTCATATACGATTTTGTTTTATTTATTTTTATTCATTTTGAGTAAAATATCTGTGTCCTAGCATGAAAGTCTGTGTTGTCCTTGCTTTGGGTATGATTGTACATTCACTTTTATTTTATTTTATTTCCAAATGTATGATTTAAAAAACAAACAAACAAACAAAAAAGCTGAAACAGGGGAAGGCAGGAGTTGGACTTGCTGTGAAAGAGATTTTTAAGCGGTGTTTGAGCTGTTGGGCATTTTATTTATATTTTTTTTCATATCCTGCAGGGGAGAGCAGCAGGCGTAGGTTGTTTCTCCCATGTGTGGTGTCTCTTGAGTAGAGCAATGTTATTTTCTACCATGCAGAGAGGGTGGTTATATGCCAGCGAGAATGAGAGAAAAATAAAGATAGAAGAAAGACAGAATGAGCTTTGATTCAAACACTGCACAGATTGACACATTTCTGAGAATGCTAGTGGGTTTGCATCATTTCAACACAGGGGCAAGTACACTTTGAAATCTTTGCTGTTTTGTGATGTAAAACTCCTTAAATTCCTTATCTTCACATGCACCTTGCAAGTATGTGGGTATGATTTTGGTGTGCAACTGAGAATATGATTTTACAAAGTCTTTGCCACAAAGTGTGTGCACACTAAGCTGCACTGTTGGGTCTATTCATTTTTAAACTTCCTTTAAAAGAGTATTAGAAACAGTGGAAGTGCTTCTTATGACTCTGTGATGAGGAAGCTTACTAGTTTCTCCCAGTAGGGCCCTGACTGGACCTCCCTCTAAAAGCTTTGGCGAGGAACAGGAAGGATATGATGCCTGGCCCACTTCTTTTTACGATGTACAAGTTATATGTAAGCAACTCACCCAGATTCTCTCTGACCCATATTTGGCAGAGAAAATAGTTACTGACCTTCTCTTTGTTTTGCCCTCCCTATGAGAGCCAGTCTGTTGCTACGATTTGTTCATTGCCTCCCAGCATTCCTTCGTCAGACGAGGCTCAGATCCAGCATCCTCCATAAACAGATTTAGATACACACATACTTAGCATACACATGTTTCTCCAAAGGCTTTCCACTGGTTCCTCACCTGTCGCCCCAGGTCTCTACCCAACATGTGTATCAGGACAGGGCCTGTGAGACCGTGGCCTCACCAGTTTGTTTGTTTGCTGCTTTGACGGGTGGAGAGAAGGGATGTGGGTGGAAGAAATTAGCACAAGTCAAATCAGATTAATTAATCTCCAACTCAAACTATTAGGCGAGGAGTCATGTTGAATTAAAAATCAAATTAGCCCTGCCGGTAATGCTGCGGTCTGTGACTGTCAAGCTGCAGTGACATACAGCCACAGGAGGCAGCTGCTCTTGGGCTTTGTTCATGGATGGATGTATGGATGGAGTGTTGGAGGAAGAAACTGTTGCTCAGGGACTAGAGGATTGGGTTAGGGTAGTGACTTTACCACCCAATGTGGGAAGTGCCTCCTGGGGCATTAAGCTGGCCCTCCTCCACCGCTGCTCAACAGGCCACACTACTCACACTCAACAGGCTCTACTACAGTATGTCACCATCATTAAACCTTTCAGCAACACTCCCCCTTAATGTTTTATATAACACACATGCACACATCTTAAGACTGGCAGTAAATCAAGTTTTAACTAGACCCATGTTCATCAGCTCAACTCCATTAAAGTCTTGAAGGATTTTTTTTTTTTGGTTTTTATATAACTTGGATTTGATCATAGATTTTTTTTTTTTTTCCCTCTGTCTTTACTCAAGCCAAAAGTTTTATGTTCCAAAAATCTTTAAAGAAGTACAACTATTCTCTAATTTGACAGGTTAGTTAAACTTAACCTAAAAGAAAACTGGCACAGAAGTAGAGCATGAGCAATTATATTCACATTCTTTTTTTGTTGATCTGGAACAACTTCTTCTACAAAGAGTTGGCAATAAGCAAGGCTTTTATTTAGGTATATGATAACGTTTTAATTTCAGTGATTTTGAGTTTAGCTTCTCAATACATTGGATTAGAAATTTGAACCATTTAGTAGTTTCAGTAGTTTAGTTGAAACCTCGGATCTCCTTTAAAGCATACATCTCACAAAAATAATTTCTTCTCACGTTAAGTAAAAAGGATATTACCAGCACTTATACTAAAAAGCCACACAGCATAATAGGAATACGGTAATATATTTATGTATGATGTGCACACATAAAGTGTGAATAATACGTATATTTGAGATTATGTGAGTGTGCCTTTGAAATGGAATGTAGGTCTGTGTAAATTAGTGGACGTCTCATCTATCATGCAGAGTGAAGGTCCAAAATAAACAACACTAGTCTGATTCATAGCAACATTCATTTTAATTATGGCACATTAGTTTAGGAGGGTGTATTATGGTCTGCTAACGTTCATGTACGCCATTTGTCATTCATGCTTGTATGGCCGTAGTTCTTGATCATTGAAAGGAAGCAGCAAATGCACAATAAACTTAGTGTGTATTTGTACAGCCATGTGAAAAAGAGAGAGCACATCTTTTAAATCGAAGCTATTATATATCTAGACCTGCTAAAGAACATTACCTTGTCCTAATCAGTGGTTAAAATTAGGTAAATTAATCCTCAGATGAGCAACAAAGTATGAGCTGTTATACCGTGTTGTTATTTCCACCCATCTGTTTTCTAAAGCACCTTCATCTTATTCAGGGTCACAGGGGGTTTGGAGCCAATCCCACCTGTCATTGAGTGAGCACTGCGGTACATCCTGGACAGGTCGCCAGCCTACCTCAAGGCCACACAGAGACAAATGTCTTTATTTATTTAGCAAAAACTAAGCAGAAATCCTGTATGGCTGAGCAGTGGATGAAACACTAAGTTCACACCATGATTAAATAGCTTGTACAACCACCTTTAGCAGCAACAGCTTGAAATATTTAATGCATGGCATTATCAGTCGCCAAGATCATTGTGGAATAATTATTGCCTCTTCGTCTTTACAATATTGCATCAGTTCAGTAAGGTTTTGGACATCGGTTTGTGCACAGTTCTGTTGAGGACCCGCTGCAGTCTTGATTTTTACTGGGCCATTGCAACCCTTCACTCTTTTCTTTTTCAACCATTCTTGTAGATCTGCTGGTTGGCTTGTCATCATAACTTGGTTGCATATCAAACTTCAACCCATCTTTAGCTGTTGGAGAAATGGCCTCACATTTGTGGTTGCAAAACAAGCCCAAATCATTAGGTCTTCACCATCATGGTAGGCAGCTGGTATAAGTTGCTTGGCCTAGTTTTTGATAATAATGACATGACATAATATGTCATGTGAGGTTGCCTAATTGTAAGACATGTTGTATTAAATTATCATTTTCATAAAGTTCTCTTTTTCTCAGGTAATTAGACATTCTGACAGTGCCAACAACAAATCCTAGATTTGTATTGTTTGTGTGTGTGTGCGCGCTTGCTATTTAAATGGAGTTCATTTGCTCTCAAAAGCACCCGTTTGCATCCTCAGCTTCACACATGCACTGCCGATAGGTGTTCTTTTATCAAAGTTCAGTTTTCTTTTGTTCATACGGCAAACTCCCTCACATTTTCCCACAGAGTCTCTAACTCCCCATCCCCCTGGCCACTGGCATTTTTACCACCCATATCAACTCCCAGCTTCCTTCTGGCAGCACTTTGCCAGACCCCTGCCATCACCTCAACGTTACCAACCCGTCTCCATGGTAGTGTGATTGGCAGGTCCTGAGCTGGATCCCCTTTTTGGCCAATGGCTGATCAGAGTCAGGTCGTCATGCGCTGTGACCACCCTACAGTGGTCTGGTTGACCAGCTGAGGACGGTACTGGAATGAAGGAGTGAATGCAACACAACAGAGACATACAACGGCACACACTACACAAGCTCCTCCAGCAGCACAAAGCATATGGGGTCCCTCCTCAGGCTGTCAGAGCTGATGTAATGTATCATTTATGCTACCATTGTGTGGCCTTCTATTGAAACATGTTGACAGAGGCATTACTTTGGCTTTTGACAGATTCCCATACATTCACCGGCTTTTAATAACACATGTTAATGCTCCAGTAGGTTTATGACAGGTATTAAGAATTGCCACATGAAATATGACCCTCTAATGGGCTTGTGTTGGAAATTATTTAGGGTTGTGCAGTCTGAATTTCTACATCTGAGCCGGTGGGAGAATGATGGCTGGTTAAGGGGCTATTATCTGTCTGGGTGTGCAAATTGACACACAATCAAGGCATGCATCCTCGCAGGATGAAAGATGTGTCTCATAACTAATAATTTGTCCATTTTAAATGAAAGTCACTTTTCTCAGTAAAAATATAATTGTATAGTAAGTCGTAACATACATTTTCTATGTAAAGATATTATAATCTCATTATGCCACATTGCACTACTGTATACTGTGGGATTTTCATTCATACTTTAAGCAAATTGTCCTGCATAAACATACCCTATGAATATACTTTCTCTTGTATTTTTGTCTCTTGTAAATGTTGACAAACATGACTTTTTGCATGTGTGCTTATCGTTGTGTCCCACAATCATGGTGCACATTATGCTGCAAAGCTATACATGGATTTAATAAAGGCCGTTGCTCTTTTGAAGTGAGGAATATGATGAAGCAACAAACATGAATATTCTTTATTTGTCTAAGGGCTGATGTGCAATAGAAAATATCATTATTATTATTATTATTATTATTATTATTATTCTTATTATTATTATTATTATTATAATTATTATTATTATTATTATTATTATTATT